>JAGFNQ010008460.1:0-218300 GCA_024364735.1 Boesenbergia rotunda
GTTGTCGGCCATCTTGATGGTGTAGAGTTTGTTTAGTAGCAGATCCCTCTTGCTGATCCGAGTATCTGAAGTCCCTTCGTGCAGCTCGATCAGTTTTGTCCACAGCTCCTTTGCACTGTTGAAGGGGCCCACGCGGTTCAGCTCCTCTTTCGTCAATCCGCATTGAAGAGTCTGAGTAGCTTTTGCGTCGGCTTCTATATTTCGCTTTAGGGCGTTGTCCCATTCAGAGTAGTTCTGAGGAAGTCCTTCGGCATTTCGGGGGATCTCCAGACCGGACTGGATAATGATCCACATGTCCACCTGAGTTTTCAGGTGGACCTCCATACGACTTTTCATTAAGAAAAGTCTTCTCCAATGAAGAGTGGAGGTCTGGCGGTGCTGAATCCCTCTTGCATGGCCATTTAGTCTGAAAAAGAAAACTTAAAGGATTTTCCAAGACTAGGTCTTGGATTAGCAGTGCTGGATTAAATAACGAGGGGTGTTGCACCAACCTCGCTTAAAAAAACGAACGAAATATTTAGCGAGAAATTAAATTAAAAAAAATTCGAAAAAAAAATTTCAAACTGGTGGTTGCACCAGGTTTGAACTTCCCCGCTCTGATACCACTTGTTGGATCGAGAAAACCGATAGAGAGGGGGTGAATATCGGTAATCGTTCGGATTTTCCTAAAGAGCACGTACGCAGCGGAAATAAAATAAAACAATCACAACACAAAGACACGGTCGATTTACTTGGTTCGGAGCCTGTGTCGACTCCTACTCCAAGGCCCACGGTCGTTGACCGTTTACTTTGGGCAATTCTATATACGCGCAAATCAGTTTACAATAATTTATTACAAGCAAGTGCACTAAAAAAATTCGATCTTCGTTACCGACGTCCGGAGTGGATTAACTCTTTCGGGGCAGCGGGACGTCGTCGGCTCGAGTTGGAGTGTTTCTGGAGCAAGGCACAAGCGTAGAAGATCTTTGGGGCGTTGAGAGAGCAGTTGTTCTGAAGCCTTGGTCGAAGGCCCTTTAATAGGGCCTGGGGGCGCCCGGGACGTCGGGGGCGCCCCCCACGTGGCCTCTGATCCGCAGAGCTCTCGGTCAGCATCTATTCTCTGGATCCGCTTTGACCGGGGCGCCCGGAGCGCTCGGGGTGCCCGCATTGACCGGGTCAAAGTCCTATCTCCTTGGCTTCGAGGGGTTCGGGTTCGATGTTGCGCATGGGGGCGCCCGCAGCGTAGGGGGCGCCCGGGAGCAGCGGGGGCGCCCGGCCCAGCATGTATTCGAACTCCTTTTTTTCTTTACTTGTTTTGTATGGCCCTTGGGGGCGCCCGGTGTTGGTGAGAGCCCTAGAGCCGATCATGTAATGATTGTATGGACTAATTTGTATCATATTCCTATGTATAAATAAAGGCATGTTTTATGGTTATTATACTTACGTGTATTTGTGCCAATTAGCTAAGTATAATAATGTCCTTGAGTAGAAGGTTCTTATCTATATCAATCGATTGGTTGAATCGATAGTGAGATGATATAGAGAACACTACTCTAAATAATTCCTAGTCAAGTATTAACATTCTAGGACAATGTTAATACGTAGAGGCTAGCATGTAAGTCAACATGATGACTTGATCTCACAAGTCATGGATATAGAGATATCAAGTTGACACATGGGTATGCATTGGAGAATGTATACTGAATGACCCGCCATGAGAAAGTATCATGGATCGTTATATGAGTGTCATATACTTTCTCATGTGGCTATTAGTATGACTATTAGTCCTTGGACCTGAAGTCACCATGAATTCCTACATAAGGAGTTACGTACTTTGGCTTCGTCAAACGTCACCCGTAAATGGGTGGACTATAAAGGCGATTACTGGGTATGTAACAAATTATGGAGAGGGATGTGAGTGATGTAGATGGGATCTATCCCTCCTATATGACGGGAGCGATATCGTATTCTTGATAGAGTTAGACCACAAAGTGCATGGCCATGCCCAAGTGAGTCAATATGAGATATTGAACTCATTTGATTAGTGTGAGTCTACTTGGAGTTCAAGATATAGATTGACTCGAGGATGACACGGTCTATGCCTCAATTGAGTCAATCTAGATATCATGGGATAGAGGGACATTATCATATATTGTGAGAGTCACAATTATTAGTCACAAGGTGATGTTGGATCTCAACATTCTTGTAACTTGGGTAGCAATGATGTGTTGCTAGATACCGCTCATTGCTTATGTTTCTAAGAGGTTAGAAGCATTGCCAACGTTACAAGAACCTATAGGGTCACACGCAAAGGACAAATAGATGGAGAAAAATTGAAGTCAAGTTTGACTTGATTAAATATGGAAAGTCCATAAAAGGCAAGTTTGACTTGACCTAAATCCAAATCAAGTTTGACTTGACTTGGTTCCACTTCAAGTTAGACTTGACATGGGAGAAGAAATGGAGTCAAGTTTGACTTGACTAAATATGGAAAGTCCATAAAAGGCAAGTTTGACTTGACCAAAAACCACCTCACCTTGAATTGACCAAGTGATGACTTGGCTTGGTTTTTGACTAAATGTGTATGCCACATCATTTCCAAGGTGGTAACCCCTCCCATTTGAATTTGAATTCAAATGGAGGAGGTTATGGCATGTTATGGCCGGCCACTTAATGGCCATTAATGGCCATTAAGTGGCCGGCCACCAAGGGTGAACAAAAAGGGATTTTGGTTCCCTTTTTGTGTGTGGCTCTTCTTCTTCCTTTTGAGATTTTCTTTTTGAAGATCTTGCTCTACTTCTCCTCTTGTCGAAACCGAGAAGGTGCTAGCACACCTAAGGTTTTGATCCATCTATTTTGTTCGCGTGGATACATATAGAGGAGTGTCTGCCTTGATACTCTACGAGATCCGGCGGCTTTTGGACAAGCGGGAAAGCGAAGGGCTACGCATCAAGGGTAATGGTTTCTATCATGTAGATCTAATGTAGATTTAGTAGTGAAACTCGTACTCGTAATTTATTTTATGTTCGCACGGATCCCGTGGCCGAACTTCTGGGGTTTCCACAACGCAAAAAGCGGTTTTTGCGGCCTAGAAAGTCTAACACCCGGGACACTCCGGGCGCCCTACTCAGCTACTACCTCATTCCTTTGAGGCTATCTGAGCTGCAGACACTCCTTCCTTTGGTCCTGCATCCAGGGTTAGTCCAAAACACAATAAAGCAATAAAGTATTTGTTTATACAGCCTTAGCTGTCTTGGTTCTGACTTTGGTCTCCAAAATGGAGCCCTAGGTCGAACCGACGCCTACTGTTCCCTCGACGGGGAACGCGTCCTCACCTACTCCTCTCGGGAGAATTTACCTGATGCCAACCGTTCCTCTGGTTGGACTTTTGCCTGATGGTCCTTTGTCAGGTCTTGTAAACTGGCAGTCCTTCGCCAGTTGCCTAGCAGTCCTTCGCTAGAGCTTCAGTCCCAGGCTGTCCTTCGCCTGGAGCCTAGCAGTCCTTCGCTAGGGCTTGATACTGGCAGTCCTTCGCCAGTTGCCTAGTAATCCTTCGCTAGGGCTTTCTTTCCTGGCATTCCTTTGCCAGTGCCTAGCAGTCCTTCGCTAGGGCTTTTCCTGCACACTAGATTAACTTGTTAGAAAACAAGAAAGACTTAACTTTTGACCTATGTTGCCATTATCAAAACACAGGTTTGACTTAGGTGCATTCTGCACCAACAGTACTCCCTAGTTAGCAAAGCCTATCGAGTCTACAATATGAAATCTAGATTGGTTGAAAAATCTTCTGATGTTGTCTTTGAGGAAATTCCAAGATCAAACGATCAATCAGAAGGTGTCGAAGAAGCTCAATTCGAACTCAGGCAACTGGGTTTGGATGAACATCCAAATGTTGTTGATGATGGTGATGAGTCTGATGACGGTGAGCCTAGACAACCCATTGACCAGCCGAACCCTAAGGCTGAGCCGGTGTCTAGTGAAACCATTCAAGAAGCACCACCAACTCCTAGGACAACTAGGTTAGCCTCTAGTCATCCCCAAGACCAGATTGTTAGAGGCATCCATCATGGGGTTAGAACTAGATCATTCTTCCGGAATGAGGCTAATAAAGTTGCCCTAATTTCCGAAATTGAACCTAGAAAAATTGATGAAGCATTAAATGATCCCGATTGGATAATTGCAATGCAAGATGAACTAGGTCAATTCGAAAGAAGTCAATTTTGGGACTTAGTCCCTAGACCCAAGAAGACCACCATTATTGGAACCAAATGGGTCTTCAAAAATAAATTGAACCATAAGGGAGAAATCATAAGAAACAAGGCACGCTTAGTAGCCAAGGGCTACAGTCAAGTTGAAGGCCTTGATTATGATGAGACCTATGCTCCCGTGGCACGATTAGAATCCATCCGATTGATGCTTGCATTTGCAGCACATCGAGGTTTCAAGTTATATCAAATGGATGTCAAATCGGCCTTTCTAAATGGTTTAATAAGGGAAGAAGTCTATGTTGAACAACCTCCGGGGTTTGAAAGTACCGAATTCCCAAACCACGTGTTCAAGCTCAAAAAGACACTGTATGGCCTTAAACAAGCACCCCAAGCTTGGTATGAGCGGTTGTCGACCTATCTAATTGAAAAAGGCTTTGTTAGAGGCCAAATAGACCCTACACTGTTTCTACGAAGAGATGGTGACAATATTTTTGTAGCCCAAGTGTATGTCGATGACATAATTTGTGGCTCAAACAACAAGGGCTATTTAAATGAATTTATTGGACACATGGAGAGTGAATTTGAAATGAGTCTAGTGGGAGAGTTGACTTTCTTCCTTGGACTTGAAATCAAGCAAACTCGCGACGGAATCCATGTGCACCAATCAAAGTATACTCAAGAGATGCTTCCAAAACTCAACATGAGTGATTCAAAAGAGGTAACCACTCCCATGGCTATAAACACAAGATTAGACAATGATGAGAGTGGTACACCTGTTGATTTGACTCAATATCGAAGCATGATAGGTAGTCTGCTATACCTCACAGCCAGTCGACCTGATATACTTTTTGCTATGGGTATGTGCACTAGGTATCAAGTATGTGCCAAGGAATCTCATCTAATTGCTGTTAAACGAATTTTGAGATATCTTAAAGGCACAATTGGAGTTGGTCTTTGGTACCCCTGTACCGAGTCTTTTGACCTAAATGGCTATACCGATTCCGACTATGTTGGGTGCAAGTTGGATCGGAAAAGCACAAGTGGGGGTTGCCAATTCCTAGGATCATCTCTAGTTAGTTGGTCAAGTCGGAAACAACATTGTGTTGCTCTCTCCACGACCGAGGCAGAATATATTGCGATGGGAAAGAGTGTATCACAACTGTTGTGGATGATTCATACTCTAGAGGACTATGGATTAAGCTACAAGGGAGTGCAAGTGTTGTGTGACAACATTAGCACAATTAACCTAACAAAGAATCCAGTCCATCACTCTAGAACTAAGCATATTGAAGTGCGTCACCACTTCATTAGAGATCATGTTGCTAGAGGAGATATTGTACTCTCACATGTAGAGTCCAAATCAAACCTAGCTGACATTTTCACTAAACCACTCCCGAGAATGAGTTTAGCTTCTTAAGAAGGGAGTTGGGAATGTGTCGCGTTTCATAGACATCAAAATGCATTCAACACCCTTGATGATCATTTTGAATTGTTGGGCACAATTGGGTAACTTGGGGACATCTCACACAAACTATAAGGTTTACCAAAATGTTTTTGTTTGCTAGAAATGGGGTGAGATGTTAGGATCAACTAAATTTCTCGAAATGTAATTGCATCCCTTGAGAAATTTGGTTGACGAGATAAAAATCACTTCGGTGACGAAGTATGGGGAAAACCAATGCATAACACATGTGTACTTGGCTCCATGATCATACTTGGACATTCTAATAAAGGAAACTTGATTGGAAACTTGAATTTGATACTAACTTGTTTAAATTTGAGTGGATGTTTGTTGATTGAGTTTGACTCCACTTGAGTGGAGCAAAGTGATTGTTAAACCCATAAGGACCTTTGATCCTTGTTCAGGGATCAATTTTAGTCAAGGGACCACTTCCAAGATCGATAATCTTTATCAGATCTTATCAGAAATCGTTTGAAAGTCTGAAACGTTCAGTTTTAGATCGTATCAGGAATTTCAGGAAACCTGATCGGTCACCGGACCGATCAGGAGTATGTCTGAACGGTTCAACGGACCGATCTAGCTCCTGTGCGAAAAATTGTCAAAACCTACTGTGTTGGTCTGGATCGGTCCCCGGACCGATCTGGCGCCCTCTGTGGTGATCGGTCCACAGACCGATCAGAGGGGTCACAGAACACTTCGCAGAAATTTGACCAAACATTCTGTGTTGGCCTGGATCGGTCCCCGGACCGATCTGGCATCCTGTTTTGATCGGTCCACAGACCGATTAGGGAGCTCACGGAAAAACCTCCAAACCTACTATTCGCTTCCAGATCGATCAGTCGATCGATCAGGAGTCTGTCTGATCGGTCACCCGACCGATCAGGACCAGGCCAGTCCGATCAGGCCAAAACCTGATCGGTCTGGTCACTTCCAGATCGAACGGCGATCCGTTCAATCGCATTAAATTGCGGTTGGTGGACCGATCCACCAACCGATTAATTCCTCCGAAACCCCTCATCTCCCAAGCCCTAGCGCCGAAACTCACTTCTTGCCCGTTCTCCTCCTGAGCGTGAGTTCCTCTACTGGCAATCTTCTTCCTGTGCATGCACCCTTCTTCCTGCGAGTACTCGCATTCTGCAACCAGTGAGGGTTTTTCATTTCTGCGCACATCTTCTGCGGTGCTTCATTCTCTCGACCTGGGATGTGGTCTTCCGAAGCCAATCAACTCAGTCACGTGTTTTCTCCAAACAAATCATCAATGGAACCTAAGTAAGCATTTTTGTTAGTTTTCATTACAGATCAGTTCATAGATTATGTATTTGGGCTAACCATGGTCTTTCTTTTGGTGTTCTTTTGTTGTGACTCTATGATTTTGCCGTGACCTCCCTTGTCTTGACCACTCAATTTTACTGATTAAACCTCATCTCATTTGATCAATGCCTTATGTTCACTTGATTATTCTTCCTGCGATCAAATCTTGGGTCTTTGATTAAACCATGTTCATATGATCAATTCGATCTTGCTCATTTGATTTAAACTATTTTCATGATCATCTCTTCAAATCCATTAGAAGATCGTCCAAGGGAAAAGAATCCGTGGAGGGAAGCTCAAAGGGCAAAGGGCCTTCTTCTTCCGCGCCCTCCCGAAGGCCTCAGCCTTCTTCAAGTTCTCGTTTCCCCAATGCTGCCTGTGAGCAGCCTTTCAGTCCAGAACCTTCAAGCTGCTCTCCTGCCGATCAATTGATGTTCCCTTTCTATCCGAACATTGTCCCTCCATCATGGAGATAGTCACCTTCTACAACCTTGGTTTTCTTCTCTCCCTGGATCACAACTCGGGTCGCCAAGAGGAATCTTGATTTCTCCTATGACATCCTAGCGGAGTATTTGGGCGGTCGTCGATCACCTAACTTGTACTCTATCTATCCAGAGCTCCCTGACCCTTTGTTGGCTCCTTTTGCGGACGTAACCCCTGACAGCATCTATCAGCACCTCTTTGGCCATCCACGACCAGCTAGTCTTGACGAGTTAGGGCCCGACTTTCCGACCTTTGCGGCCCTCCGTCTGTCCCCGGTTGATTACATTCTCTTCAAGATAATCACCAATTGCATTTTGCCTATCACTTCAAAGTCTTTGACCGAGATCCGTCCCTATCATTGCCTGATGCTCTATGGTATGCACCGCCGCATGGACTTTGACATCATGGAGAGCATTTTTCAGTCCATCCTATTCTATAGAGAGCCGAGCCGGCGCACTGTCTATATGCCGTTTGGTCACGTCATCACTGACTGGCTTATGTCAGTGGGAGTTGATGTAACCAAGGGTCGGACAGTGCCCATGGTTAGACAGGACTGCAGACTTGGCACACGGGCGTTTGCCAAATCCGGCATCATCATTCGGGATGACAATCGGGCTATGGTTTGGAAGGACGGGAGGGGTCTTGGCCTTCTACCTGGGGGAGGTCCGCACTTTCAGGCACCAGCAGATGCTGCTGCACATCAGGAGGCTCCCGCTGCTGCTGCCGATTACGACTATGAGCCGGACCCAGATCTGCGCTGGCAGATTTCAGAGCTTGATCGGACCATCCAGCATGATCTTCATCTGCGAGAGCTCTATCGCAGGGGGTTCGGTCGGGTTTTCGCTTCTTCAATCGCAGACTGACCGCGGTGGAGTCCGATAGTCCACGAACGCTTACAAGGTATTTGCCTAAATTCTAAGTTCAAGTTCTTTTAAGAGCTAACATTCGTGAGTTAGAGTGTTTGAGTGAGACAGGTTGTTCAATGGCGACAAGTGGAGAAGAAGCAAGACCTAGAGAATCCCTTGATCAACGTGCTTTGAGACAACACTTAGAACGCATGGAAATCCATTTTAGTCAGATTATGGACAGATTAGAGAAACAAGATGTTGTAATTGCAGGATTGCGACATAGCCAAGTTGGTAGAGTTCCTTCACGAAGTGCTAGACAATATAACCATGGTGACCATGATGATGATGATGATGGCGTATCTGAGGACATTGATGATAGAGCTTCAAGTGGCAGATCGGATCATGCTCGAGTTGGTGGTAGAAGAGGAAGGATGAATGATCATGTGGATAGAAACTTGGGAAATATCAAGATGAAGATTCCTTCATTTCAAGGCAAAAGTGATCCTGAAGCCTATTTGGAGTGGGAAAAGAAAGTGGAATTAGTATTTGATTGTCACAACTATTCTGAAGAGAAGAAGGTAAAACTCGTTGCCGTTGAATTTGTTGATTATGCAATTATTTGGTGGGATCAAATTATTCTAAGCAGGAGAAGAAACAAAGAGAGATCCGTTGGTAGTTGGGAGGAGATGAAGACTATTATGAGAAAGAGATTCATTCCAACACATTACTATCGGGATTTGTATCAACGGTTACAAAGTCTCACATAAGGATCCAAGACTATGGAGGAATACCACAAAGAGATGGAAATTGCCATGATTCGAGCAAATGTGAAGGAGGACCGAGAAGCAACCATGGCACGATTTTTACAAGGTTTAAATCAAGAAATTGCAAATGTAGTGGAGTTGCAACATTATGTGGAGCTTGAAGACATGGTGCATATGTCCATGAAAGTTGAAAGACAACTAAAAAAGAAGGGATCAAACAAGCATGGGGGGGGGGGGCAATGTTCGCATTCGTTAACTTGGAAATCAAGTTGGAACAAAAGAGATGGAATAAAGATGCAAGCACTCCATTGGTCAAGGGAAAGGAACCCCTCCAACCTTCAAGAAATAGAGATATTAAATGCTTTAAGTGCTTGGGAAGGGGACATATCGCATCACAATGCCCAAACAAAAGAATTATGATTTTGAAAGAAAATGGAGACATCGAGGCGGAGAGTGAGTCCGAAGATGATAGTGGCTTGCCCCCATTATTGGAAAGTGAAGAAGAGTATCCGGTTGAAGGTGAAGCCCTTGTCACTAGGCGTGCTTTAAATGTGCAAGTGAAAGAAGATAATGAAGAACAACGAGACAACATATTTCATACCCGTTGTCACATCAAAGACAAGGTATGTAGTATGATTATAGATGGTGGAAGTTGCACTAATGTAGCTAGTACTATTTTGGTTGAGAAATTATGCTTACCTACCACTAAGCATCCTAGGCCTTATAAACTACAATGGTTGAATGATTGCGGGGAAGTCAAGGTCAACAAGCAAGTGTTGGTTTCATTTTCCATTGGTAGATATCATGATGAGATACTTTGTGATGTAGTGCCAATGCATGCAAGTCATTTACTTTTAGGTAGACCATGGCAATTTGATAGGAAGGTCAAGCATGATGGGTTTAAAAATAAGTATTCTTTTATGATGCATGGTAAACATGTAACTCTTGTACCATTGACTCCTAAGCAAGTATATGAAGATTAATTGAGGATCAAAAATGAGAGTGAAAAAAGAAAAGAGTGTGAGAAAAAAGAAAATGAGAAAAGGAAAAAGAATGGAAAAGAAAAAGAGTGTGAGAAAAGAAATGGCGAGGATGAGATGAGTGGAAAAAAGAATGAAAGGGGAAAAGAAATTCAAGAGCAAGAGAGTAAAAAAGGGAGCTTTTGTGCAAAAGAAAGAGAGGTTAAGAGAGTGTTTTATGCTTCACAGCCAATGATTGTACTTTTGTACAAGGAGGCCGATTTTAACACTAACGATCTTAACACTACTTTGCCTAGTGGTGTTAAATCTCTTTTGCAGGAATTTGATGATGTATTTCCTGATGAGGTTCCTGATGGATGCCACCACTTAGAGGAATAGAGCACCAAATTTATTTCATCCCTAGAGCCACAATTCCTAATCGGCCAGCCAATAGGTGTAACCCTGCTGAGATAAAAGAACTTCAAAGGCAAGTTGAAGATTTGATGAAAAAAGATTATGTCCGAGAAAGTTTGAGTCCATGTGCTGTCCCCGTTTTGCTAGTACCTAAGAAGGATGGAACTTGGAGAATGTGCGTTGATTGTAGAGCTATCAACAAGATTACGGTAAAGTATCGTCATCCTATTCCTAGATTAGATGATATGCTAGATGAACTACATGGCTCTTGCATTTTCTCTAAAATTGATTTGAAGTCGAACTATCATCAAATTCGCATGCGTGAGGGAGACGAATGGAAAACAGCATTTAAGACTAGGTATGGTTTGTACAAATGGTTAGTGATGCCATTTGGGCTTACTAATGCACCTAGTACTTTCATGAGGTTAATGAACCATATTCTGCGTGCTTTTATTGGAAATTTTATCGTAGTATATTTTGATGACATCTTGATTTATAGCAAAAATTTAGAGGAGCATCTACAACATTTACAAAATGTTCTAATTGTTTTGTGAAATGAAAAGTTGTATGCTAACCTTCAAAAATGTTCTTTTTGCACTAATTAAATTGAGTTTCTTGGTTATATTGTTAGTGCTAAGGGAATTGCAGTTGATGAGAAGAAGGTTAAGGCTATTCGTGAATGGCCAACACCAAAAACAATAACTGAGGTACGTAGCTTCCATGGTTTGGCAAGTTTCTACAGAAGGTTTGTTAAGAATTTTAGCACTTTAGCTGCACCCTTGACCGAAATTGTTAAAAAGAATGTTGGATTTCATTGGAATAGTGAACAGGATTCAGCCTTCAACTCACTTAAGGAGAAATTAAGTTCTGCTCCATTACTTGCGTTACCTAACTTAGCTAAAACTTTTAAATTGAGTGTGATGCATCAAGAATAGGTATTGGAGCTGTGCTAATACAAGAAGGTCGTCCCCTTGCTTATATTAGTTAGAAATTGAGTGGAGCAGCTTTGAACTATCCCACTTATGACAAAGAGATGCATGCTTTAGTGAGGGCTTTAGAGACTTGGCAGCATTACTTGTTGCCCAAAGAGTTTGTCATTCACACCGATCATGAATCATTGAAGCACTTGAAGAGCCAAAGTAAGTTGAATCGACGTCATGCGAAATGGGCGGAGTTCATTGAATCATTTCCTTATGTGATCAAGTATAAACGAGGTATGTGAAATACTGTTGCAGATGTTTTATCTCGAAGGTATACCATGCTCTCTACTTTGAACACTAAATTATTAGGATTTGAATACATTAAAGATCTATATTCTAAAGATCCTGACTTTGGAAATGTATTTGAAGTTTGTGAGCATGCTGCATTTGGAAAGTTTTATAGGCATGAGGATTTCTATTTAGTGTTAATAGGTTATGTGTGCCTAACTGTTCATTGAGTGAATTATTAGTCCAAGAAGCCCATGGTGGGGGACTAATGGGACATTTTGGAGTGAGAAAAACACTGGATGTTTTGTTGGAGCATTTCTTTTGGCCACATATGATAGGAGATGTTGTAAAATTTTGTGAGAAGTGTATCACATGTAGGCAAGCCAAATCTAAATCTTTACCGCATGAGTTGTATATGTTGATGCAGTCTGACCCTGATTGTTGTTTTGGTGTTGACACCGATTTTAGTTTAGGTTGATGATTATGATTATGATTAAGTCCTGGTCGTGGACTAGGCATACCTAGTGGGACTAGGTTTGATGAAAATCCTAGCTTGGAGGGCTAGGTGTGAAAAAGTCCTAGCTTGGACGACTAGGTGTTGGAAATCCTAACCTGGAGGGTTAGGTGTCGAAAAACCCTGGCTTGGAGGGTCATGTCCTAGCCTGGAGGGCTAGGTTGGATGAAATCCCGTTGAGTAAAGCCGGGTCCCGGTGAGTGAAGTCGGGTGACTAAAACCCCGGTGAGTGATGCCGCGTCCCGGTGAGTGAAGCCGGGAGACTGAAATCCCGGTGAGTAAAGCCGGGTGCCAGTGAGTGAAGCCGGGTGACTGAAACCCTGGTGAGTGAAGCCATGTCCTAGCTTGGAGGGCTAGGTTGAAGTCCCATTAAGTGAAGCTGGGCATGACACGAGTCAGAGATGGGTCGGAGGCTTGTTCTCATGACTTAGAGGAGACTTGACCTTGCCTGGATCGGTCTGGTGACCGATCAGGGAAGTTGGCACGGTGCTCCTTCGTGGATCGGTTTGGTGACCGATCCAGCGATGACTGATCAGTCTGGTGACCGATCAGGGAGTATGCGTTTCACTCTGCTCGACTCCTGATCAGTCTCCTGATCGGTCTGGTGACTGATCAGGGAGCTCACAAGTGAGTTGAGTTCCCCTGCTGCTTTGCTCCTGATCGGTCCGGTGACCGATCAGGGAGCATCCAGTAGGTTTTTGGGAACCTTACTGATATGCTCCTGAACGGTCTGGTGACCGATCAGGAACACTGTTCGGATCGTTCTGGTGAACGATCAAGCGTCGCGAGTTCCTCACTATGATCGATCAGGACAGAGCCTGATCGGTCTGAGCATGCCCTGATCGGTCTGGTGACCGATCAGGAGGGTTGGACTGCGAAGCAAGGAAATTGCCCTGCAAAGGGGTGGATCGGTCTGGTGACCGATCCACAACCTGGGATCGGTCTGGTGATCGGTCCCGAAGAGTCCCAGAGAAATCGCAATTTCTGATTGAGCGTTGGGGATCGATCAGGATGGAGCCTGATCGGTCTGAACCCACCCTGATCGGTCTGGTGACCGATCAAGAGGCTCTCTGATCGGTCCGGTGACTGATCACTTTAATTCAAAATGTACTGTCAGATGCTCTGATCGCGTCTGAATACATCTGATTCTCTGCGCTTAATCTCTGATACTTGATTCTATGCTTGATATGTTGTGCTAATGCTCTGATTAAGTGTGCAGGTGATAGGGATGGATTCAAACACTCAACGAGAGTCAATGGAAGCCTTTCCTTGGAGCAGGTTTGTCCATTTGCCATCTCAAGTTGCAACGGCTAGAGCTGCTGACTGAAGCTTGGCTGAGGGAAGCTCAGGGAGTCCAGGGAGAGCTTAGTGGTAGCTGGCGTTGGCAGGTGTGCAGCTGGAGGCTGTAGTGAGGTGGTGACCTAGCGATACTGGAGAAGACTTAAGCTGCGTAGCGGAGAAGGGCTGAAGAGACTTCTCGCGAGAGCTTGCTGCGAACTCTTCTTGCTGTGTGCTTGTTCTATCTGCTGTTCCATCATCTTGAGCAAGCAACTGTGATCTTTGAAGCAACCTTCTGTTACTTGGGCACTTGGGAGAAGAGAAACAAGAAGCTTGAGTCCATCAGCGAGAAGACACGAAGAGGAGAGTCTTGCGTGAGATCTGCGCTGGGTGGAGCTCAGAGAAGTTTGCTTGTGTTCTTGTGGTTCTAAGTGCTAAGTAAGATCCTTCTTGTGTTTCCTGTACTTTATACTTCATCATCTTGAAACGCTGTGGAGAGGTTATTCCACCGAGAAGGAGGTTAATTACTATCCGGATTTTCCGGGGCTTGATCTGCCGACGATCAAGGGATCGCCCACCTTAAGGGCACGCCAAGGAGTAGGGGCAAGTTATCCCCGAACCTTGTAAATCCTCTTGTTAGCGTTTTGCATTTGTGCTTAGCTTAGGGTTTAGTTTTCTGCAACTCTGTTTTGATTTTGCTTCCGCTGCTGCCTAATGTTTAAGTGCAGAAAAATCGATAAGTGCCAAAGTTTAAGTGTCTGGCTACATTCACCCCCCCCTCTCTCTCTAGCCATCCATGTTCCAACAGTATACACCACTACCAATTCCTAGTGAACCTTGGGTTGATATTTCTATGGATTTTATTGTAGGTTTCAATAACTTGATAAAAGAAATGATTTTAAAGAAATGTAAATTCCGATTTTCAAAAAAAATTTGAAAATTGAACAGATTTTTTGAAAAATAATATAAAATAGTCCTATTCTACTATGCACAACTCTAACTGCCTTCTTAGTGAGCTAAACTCATACTCAGGTAAGGGTTTAGTAAAAATGTTGGCTAAATTGGACTTCGAGTCAACGTGCATAAGTACAATTTCGCCCCTGGCTACGTAATTCCTTACGAAATAATGTTTAACCTCTATATGTTTTGTTTGGGAGTGCTGAATTGGATTCTTGGTCAAATTGATTGAACTAATGTTATCAATAAAAACTTGGGTTTGGGTATAGTCAAGTTGAAAGTCCTTAAGAGTGTGCATCATCCATAAAAGTTGTGCCACTCTCCTAGGGCAACATATTCTGCTTCGGTTGTGGATAAGGTCACGCAATGTTGCTTTCTACTACACCAGCTGACTAGACTATGTCCTAACAATTGGCAACTTCCACTTGTACTCTTTCTATCTAACTTACAACCTACATAATCAGAGTCTGAATATTCTGATAATTCAAAAGTGAAAGTCCTAGGATACCAAATCCCTACATTTAGGGTACCCTTAATGTATCTTAAACTCTTTTTAGGGCTGCTAAATGGGATTCCTTAGCACAGGTTTGGTATCTAGCACACATTCATACAGAAAATAAGATATCAGGTCTACTAGCAGTTAAGTACAGTAGGCTACCAATCATACTTCGATATAATTTCAGGTCAACAGGTTTACCCTCAGGGTCATTGTCAAGTTTGACATTAGTAGCCATAGGGGTACTTAAGCTTTTAGAATTGTCCATTTTGAATTTCTTTATTAACTCTTTGGCATATTTGGATTGGTGAACATAATTGTCATCTCTAGTTTGCTTAATTTGTAACCTTAAGAAAAAGTTGAGCTCACCCACCAAGCTCATTTCGAATTCACTTTTCATTATTTTTACAAATTCTTTTAGAAAATTAGAGTTAGTGGATCCAAATATTATATCATCAACATATATTTGTGCAATAAAAATATCTTTTTCTAAGGTTTTAACAAATAGTGTGGAGTCAATTGGACTTTGGTTAAATTCCTTATAAATTAGATATGTTGATAATCATTCATATCATGCCCTAGGTGCTTGTTTCAACCCATAAAGTGCTTTTCTAATTTTAAAAACATATTTAGGTTTTTTAGGTCCTCAAATCCTAGGGGTTGTCCTACATAAACTTCTTCTTTAATAAACCCATTTAGAAAAGCACACTTGACATCCATTTGATATAGCTTAAACCCTCTATGGGCTGCGAAGGCCAATAACATTCTAATTGACTCAAGTCTGGCTACTGGGGCATAGGTTTCATCATAGTCTAATCCTTCAACCTGATTGAACCCTTTAGCTACTAAGCGGACTTTATTTCTAAAAATTTTCCCTTGATCATTTAGTTTGTTTCTAAAAACCCACTTAGTATCTATAATAGATTTGCCCTCAAGTTTAGGTATTAGTTCCCAGACTTGGTTTCTTTCAAATTGGGCTAACTCCTCTTGCATAGCTATGGTCCAATCAGGGTCAGGTAGGGATTCCTCTATAGTCTTAGGTTCAATTTTTGAAATGAGTGTTATCTGACTATGATTTCTATAGGAGGACCTAGTTCTAACTCCTAAGGTTGGATCACCCATAATTTGATCAGAAGGATGATTGAGTCTGGGTTTCTTTGTCCTTCTAGAACTAGGTTCAGCCTCAAGTCTGGCTGGACGGTTCGGTTTAGTGTTTAGTTCAACTACTTGGTTTGGTTCAGTTATTGGTTCAGTTGATAACTCAGTAGTTGGTTCAAGTGATAGTTCATTTAGTGGTTCAATCAGTGGTTCAATTGATGATTCAATTATTGGTTCACTGTGTTCTTGATCAAGATTTGATTGGTTTAAATTTTGATTATCTTTTAGTTCAACTTTTTCATCAAAAATTAAATTAGTAGTTTCTTCAATTTTGTGGGTTTGTTTATTATAACCCCTATAGGCTCTACTAGTTGTTGAATATCCTAAGAAGATCCCTGGGCTTGACTTAGATTGAAACTTACCCAAGAAGTCCTTAGTATTCAAGATATGGACTTTGCACCCAAAAACCCTTAGGTAGTGTAGGTTAGGCAATCTATGATAATATAGTTCATAAGAGGTTTTATTGTGCCTTTTATTAATTAGGACTCTATTTTGAATATAGCATCCACATGTCCACCTGAGTTTTCAAGTGGACTTCCATCCTGCTTTTCCAGTAGAAGAAATCTTCTCCACTGAAAAGAGGGGGTCTGGCGGTGCTGTATCCCTCTTGCATGGCCATTAAATTTTTTTAACTGAAAAAGAATAAAAAAAAACTCGTTCCAAGACTATGTCTTGGATTAGTATGGCAGGAAGAATATTAATAACGAAAAGAATCGAATGGTGTTGCACTAATCTCGATTAACGAGAAAGATTCGAGCGAGAAAAAAATTTTGAAATTCGAAAATCCGAAAAAAAATTCTCAAACTGATGGTTGCACTAAGTTTGAGCCACCCGCTCTGATACCACTTGTGGGATCGGATTGAATCGATAGAGGGGGGTGAATATCGATCGTTAAATTTTCGGAAATAAAGAGAGTAATTGGCAAAACAAGCAAAAACAATCGCTAACACTTTTTATTTTTACATGGTTCTAAGTCGCAGTCGGCTCCTACTCCAAGGCCCACGGTCTTTGACCGTTTACGATGGGCAATTCTATATTTTTGTAAAAGTGATTACAAATTGAGTACAAATATAGAATTTAAAAAGAATTGCAACACTTAAAAAAATGAACTTTTACCGACGACTGCAGAAGTTGGAAGTTCGGAGCAGCGGATCGTCATTGGTGCTTAAGTCGCGAGTACGGAGCTTGTCGAAGCGTAACGCTTGAACGAAAGTGTTGAAAGCAATTGATATGGAAGCCTTGGGGGTGAACCCCTTTTATAGTGTTAACAGGGGCACCTGTGTTGAGGGGGGCGCCTAACACGTGACCTGTCCTGTGAGAACTCCAATCCGCAGACTTGGCCAGCGCTTATCCCCTCAACCAGGGCGCCTGAGTTAACACAACACAGGCACCTCAATGACTTGGTCCTGAGGCTTGCATGGCAGTTTGCTTCGAATGGCTGGAATCCCTCTTTGGCTGGGGCGCCTGTGTCACACAGGCGCCTAGCCCAGTGAGGCGCCTCACTCCATTGAGGCCCCTGAATGCAGAAACCTTCATTCCTTCGTTCCTGCAATCAGGGTTAGTTCCAAAATAAAAGAAGCATATAAATGATAAGATTAAACCATGTTTTACACCCTGAGCTATCTTGGTTCTGACTTTGGGCTTCCCAAATGTAACCCTAGGTCGAACCGACGCCTAATGTTCCCCCGTACGGGGAACGCGTCCTCACCTACTCTTCTCTGGAGAATTTACCTATTTGCCAATCGGCTCCTCCGGTTGGACTTTTGCCCAGCTTCACTCACCAAGTCTTCGGTGCCTAGTCCCCGACGAGGTCTTAGTGCACAACTTCACTCACCAGGTCTTAGTGCCCAACCTTACGTCAGGACTTAGTGCCTAGTGTACCAAGGACTTTACCTGCACACTTGATTAGCATTGTTAGATCATAACACAACCTTAACTTCTGAACCCATTGCCATTATCAAAAAATAGGTTTGACTTTAGTGCTTCCGGCAGCAACAGTCCATCCCCCGTATTTAAGATATCAAATGCCCGTCAATTAATTTTAATTACTGACAATTTAAATTAATTAACTTCTAGATCCTTGATTAATACCACTCAACCTTATCATCATGTTAGATCAAATCCACCTGCAGGGTTTAACATGATGAACATTTTGAGCTCATCAAGGGGGCATCATCATCCCGACTCACAAGGACACAGATTCTGTCAATAATAAACGGCACACCATATAATTAATATTATTTTCCAACTTACCGGGCCTATCGATCTAACAGAATAGATTTCGCCCATTGGTAAATCAAAAATAATAATAATTAATCATATGTTCCCGTTATTATATCGAGATTTAGGGATCGTACTCCATAATAAAATCTGAGGTCCTATCCAATTATCAAGCCAGTACAAATTGAATAACCTCAGGTTTTGGTCCTGCTCAATGTACTCAAAGCATACTAGTGTAATTCTATGGTCAAGACCAACCACACCTAATTACACTACAACCATCCAGATGGTTTGTCCAATTCCATCTCGGCTGTGAGCCTCTACTTATACTAAGCAAGAAACTGATAATATGATTTTCCGTGTGACACCACACACCATGTTATCTACAATGCAAAGTAAAGGACTTTTATGCATGTACTAATATAAACAAGCACCTAGTGTTGTTGTGATTCTCTTTTCAAAACATAGATGATCTTATATAAAAAGAACAAGTCTTTTAGTATACACATCTATCAATCTCCAACTTATACTCAAAGACTTTGCTATTCTCACACTGCCATAGATCTGATTCTCATATCCTCCACATGCTGGTCAAAAGCTCTAGCAGGAAGAGCTTTAGTGAAAGGATCCACCAGGTTGTCCTCTGATGCAATCTTGGCGACAACCACTTCTCCATTGATATCTGGTCTCGTGCACAACATAGCATACATGAGGCTTTCTACTGTCGATGCATAAGGAACCGCCATCATTTCCTCTATCTCTTTTGATGTTTTCGGACAGATCTCCTTGGATAGAGGAACCCCATGCCTGAAAGGTAGAAAACCCTTCTTGGAGTTTTTCATGCTAAAACGAGCCAGGACAGTGTCAATATATGAAGCTTGGGATAAGCACAACATCCTTTTCTGGCGATCCCTTATGACCTTGATCCCATGGATGTGTCCAGCTTCTCCCAAGTCTTTCATATCAAATTGTTTTGACAACCAAACCCTTACCTCTGATAATACTTTGACATTGTTGCCAATTAACAAAATGTCATCTACATAAAGTACAAGAACACCACTATGTTTCCGTCATACCTCGTATATACACATGATTCATCCGGGCTTTGAATAAATCCATACGACTGGATTACCTCATCAAAGTGGATGTTCTAAGATCGCGAGGCCTGCTTCAATCCATAAATGGATCGATTAAGCTTGCATATTAGATGCTCTTTGCCCTTTGAAATGAACCCTTCTAGTTGCTTCATGTAGATGGTCTCCTCAAGACTTCCATTAAGGAAAGTTGTCTTGACGTCCATCTATCATACCTCATAGTCCATATGAGCTGCGAAAAGGTCTCCTCATAATCGATACCCTCTTTCTGAGTGTACCCTTTCGCAACAAGCCTAGTTTTGATGGTCTCAACCTTCCCATCTGATCCTCTCTTTCTCTTGTAAATCCACTTGCATCCAGTGGCTTTTACACCATTGGGTGGTTATACTAGCTCCCAGACGTGATTAGAATCTATAGATTCTATCTCAGAGTTCATTGCCCTTTGCCAAGAATTTGCATCCTTATCTTGGAGGGCCTCGTCATAGGTCCAGGGATTCGGTTCATGTTTACCAGAGACCAAGTCCGAAGACTCTCCCAAAAACATGAACCTTTCAGGCTGTCTGACAACCCTCCCATTGCGACGAGGTACCACCTGTGTATCCTCTGTGACATGCAGTGCAGTGACTTGTGGTGTGTCCTCTTGTACAATTGGTCCTAAGGTCGGAACATCCCCTCTTAACTCTTCAAGCACTAGTCTACTCCTGGGCTTATGGTTCATCACATAATCTTCTTTTAAGAATCTGGCATTTGTGCTAACGATTACCTTTTGATCCTCAGGACTATAGAACAGACCACCTTTCATTCCCTTAGGATAGCCCACAAACAAGCGTACTTCTGTACGAGATTCCAACTTATCAGTATCTCCCTTCAGCACATGTGTTGTGCTACTCCAAATCCGAATATGTCCTAGACTAGGCTTTCGCCCAGTCCACAATTCTATGGGAGTAGAAGGGACTGACTTAGATGGTACCATGCTCAGAATATACGCAGTCGTATCTAGAGCATATCCCCAGAATGAATCAGGTAAATCAGAGTAGCTCATCATTGACCTAACCATCTCCATAAGAGTCCTATTCCTTCTTTCTGCAATTTTGTTTTGTTGGGGCGTACCGGGTGCAGTCAGCTGGGACTGAATCCCAGCCTCTGATAAGTATGTCCTAAACTCTCCAAAGAGGTACTCTCCACCACGATTTGATTGCAGTGTCTTGAAACCTTTACCTTGACATTTCTCCACATCAGCCTTAAACTCTTTGAACTTATCAAAGCATTCAGACTTGCGGCGTATGAGGTAAATGTATCCATACCTTGAATAATCATCAATGAAAGTGACGAAGTATTCAAAGCCACCTCTAGCTTGGATTAACATAGGACCACACAAATCAAAATGAATCAGTTCTAGCATATCTTTGGCCCTATACCTCTTAGCCTTGAAAGGCCTCTTGATCATCTTACCTTCCAAGCAAGACTCACAAGTCGGGAAGTCTTCCACCACCAATGAACCCAAGGGTCCATCGGCTATCAACTTCTAAATCCTACTAAGTTTAATATGACCAAGCCTAAGGTGTCAAAGATACGTCTGATTCATCTTAGAAGGCTCCTTTCTCTTATTTAGGTTAGATGATAAGCTATTCACCTCTGTTTGCATCGTGGGAGTCTTTGGTTCTAGAGTGTATAGATTGCCAACCATAGTACCCGAATAGATAATCTCTCTATTTCTCTTTATAACAACTCTGTTATTAAAAACAATAGAATATCCATCCTTTATTAACTTAGAAACTGAAATTAAATTCTTTCTAAACGAGCGTACATATAAGCAATCTCTCAGAACCAACACTTTATTTTTCTCAAAAGACAAACAAAAATCTCCCACTGCAACTACTGCCACCTCCGTAGCATTGCCCATCAGCTAGCCGTCGGGTTTCCTGGAACCCCTGCAGAGTATTGCAGACATGGTCAATGGTTCCCGTATCTACACACCAGGTACTGGTAGATAGCACCGCTAAACGTGTTTCAACGACTAAGCACAAGGAAATATCTTTGTCTTGACGACGGGGACAGTTCGCCTTCCAGTGTCCAGTTTGCTTACACATGAAGCACTTGCCTTTTGGCTTCTTCACGCTAGTCCGAGGTGCCGCGACGTTGTTGCTGTTGCCTTCTTGAACCCTCCTTGGTTCTTCTTCTTCTTGCCTTTCGGCATAGAATTAGAAACCCTTCGAGTCATTAAGGTCTGCGAATTCTGACGAAATAGCTCCTCCGCCGCCTGGAGTTCTCCCAAGAGTTCCCCCAACGTATACTCATGCTTGTTCATGTTATAGTTGAGCCGAAACTGCTCAAAACTCCTAGGCAGAGATTGGAGTATAATATTGACCTGGGATTCCCTATTGATAGATCCTCCAAGTACCTCAATCTCATTGAGGAGGGGCATCATTTTAAGTACATAATCCCTTACAGGTGTCCCTTCGACCATAGTGGTCGTCATCAAATTCTTCATCGCCAGCTGCCTAGCGGCACGACTCTGGTGCCCAAAGAGCTCCTGAAGGTTCAGCATCATGTCACAAGCGATGGGCATGGCTAGATGCTGATGTTGCAATACATTCGACATGGATGCCAGAATATAACACCGCGCCATCTCATCTGCCTTAACCCATTCCTTGTAACACTCCTTCTGCTCTTCACTAGATTTGTCGCTAGGCATATCAGGATAGGTTTCAGTGAGTACAAATTTGTACTCTTCAGCTGTAAGGACAATGTCTAGGTTTCTTTTCCAGTCAATATAGTTGGGTCCAGTAAGTTTATTCTCCTTAAGTATGGTTGCTAGTGGGTTAAAGGCCATTTTGAAAAACTTGAGAATCACAACATACACTACTTTAGAAATCGAAAATGAATTGATTCCTCAAAATAATAAATTTTCGAAATCAACCAACATCTCAAACACCGAGAATTCGCATGCCACGTTAGTATGGACGTATACGAACTCTACATTCGTTAGAGAAGGTTTTACCTATTAATCTTACTATCTTGTCAACCTAACTTTTTAACAAGTAAGATTAATAGTTGGTTCACTTCAGCCCTACTAATTATTAGCAATGACTCCATTGGGGAGGATACTAATAATTGTATCTAAGTGTTTACCATTACACGACACTAAGAGAATTATTTACGATTATGTGCCTTCCGTTGGGGAAGTACACACGCTCTTCAATAATTTCCTATAATCTTTTCTGACCTTGTGATTCGCAGAACAAGCCTATCCATTATGGAGAAAGGCACTCAGAGCCAACGCGCGGGCTTGTTCGTATCACATGTCTGATTGTAATGGAGGCCATGGGACCCTTAGGGTCCCTCTCCCAATTAGTATTTTAGTTTGAGGAATTTTAACAAGCACATTCACACGACAAGCACATAACCAACATAATGACAATAGAAAATCCTAGATTTTCCAACTTCTCATGGCCTTGGTCTCCAATGCACCTCCAGTCATGTCGTCACCTCGTCTGCTCCTCCCTTCCTTTTGTACAAGCTACCTTGAGGGATCTCCGAGCCGAAATAACTAGCTAATTATTTACATTATCGATCCTATACTCCACGAAGGAGTGTACAAGAAATCTAGATCGAAAGTAAAAAAATAAGCTCGGCTAAACATGAGTCATATTTAATTACAAAAATTAAATACTACCTAGCCTCGTCAACCCCGAGGATTAATTAATTTACAAAAATTGCACAACCATTCACACAACAAATATTTGGCCATGATAAGTTGGAATCTTGTGCCTGCAACACAAAGTTAGCCTACGCACATCTACATATCATCTACCAAAATAAAATGTATGAAAAATGTAAAAATTAACCAATCCTAAACACACAAAATCGGAAACCTCAGATCTGATACCAATTATTGGGTATGGCTTGGCAGGTTTCCCTAGCGAAGACTTAGTCGTCCTTGAGAGACCTCTCCATGTCTATGGATTAAAAATTAATCCGAATGGAGACCTGTCTCCCAACGACCATCTCGTCATCGTATCATTCGGTATGAATTACAACTTGGCTTATCACAAAGATTGAGCCTTGTAATTCTTCTAACCAAACGACCTCGGAAGAGACGACGAGTAGATCGTCGGTTCGCTAATAATTAATTAATTATTAGCTATGATACAAAAGTAAAATAATTAACTAATTCACATGAAATGATGAAGCTAATCAATAAGACACAAAATAACAATAGGATTCTACCTTATGAAATGACGAAGCTAATCAATAATTCTAAGGAAAAAATTATACCTTCCCTTTTACCTCGTAGCCTTCTACCTTATGTCCCTCCCTTCTCAGATATCGTGTGGGCGACGAGCTACCGAGAACCGAGATCACCAAGGCGTTCCAACTGAGCTCTTCTTCTTGTCTTGGCCGAAACAAGAAACCCTAGAGGTTAGGGTTTTCCTTGCGCCGGCTTCTTCCTTACTCTTCCCTTGCGCCGCCGTCCACCGGAGCCACTCAAGCTCCCCTAACTAGCTGCAGACCTTGAGAGGAAGGAGAAGAAGATGAAGAAGGAGCTCACCCAACCGGCCGAAAACACCCTTCTTCCTCTACCTTGCGGCGCGTCCGCAACCTCCACTTGCGCCGCCTCCCGTCGGCCACCGGTCCCTTCTCCCTCGCCTCCAACCACCACAGAAGGAAGAGTAGAACCCTTCCTTATCCCTGTTGATCCCAGCCGAGTGTTGGTGGAGAAGAGAGGAAGAAAAGAGAAGGAGAAAGTCTCCTTCTCTTGCGCCAGCCGAACCCTAGAGGGGAAGAGGAGAGAGAGAAGAGAGGAGAGAGGCCTAGGGTGTCTTCTCTTGGATTAAGCCTTGGTTTCATGATCCCATGGGGTATATATAGGGCTAAGGTAGGGACCAAGAGGAGGAGTTAGATCTTGGCCCGCTAATGGATCTAAACCCGATCCATTAATTAAGATCCATTCCACTAAAGGATCTTAATTGAACTTTCTCACTAACCCCCATATTTTCATATGGGCTTCACATATTATGAGTCATGTTTAAGATATCGAATGCCCGTCAATTAATTTAAATTACTGATAATTTAAATTAATTAACTTCTGGATCCTTGATTAGTACCACTCAACCTTATCATCATGTTGGATCAAATCCACCTGCAGGGTTTAACATGATGAACCTTTTGAGCTCATCAAGGGGGCATCATCATCCTGATTCACCAAGGTACGAATTTTGTCAATAATCAACGGCACACCATATAATTAATATTATTTCCCAACTTACCGGGCCTATCGATCTAACAGAATAGATCTCGCCCATTGATAAATCAATGAAATAATAATTAATCATATATGCCCATTATTATATCGGGATTTAGGGATTGTACTCCATAATAAAATCTGAGGTCCTATATCAAGCCAGTACAAATTGGATGACCTCTGGTTTTGGTCCTGCTCAATGTTCTCAAAGCACATTAGTGTAATTTTATGGTCAAGACCAACCACACCTAATTACACTACAACCATCCCGATAGTTTGTCCAATTCCATATCGGCTGTGAGCCTCTACTTATACTAAGCAAGGAACTGATAACATGATCTTCCGTGTGACACCACACACCATGTTATCTACAATGCAAAGTAAAGGACTTTTATGCATGTACTAATATAAATAAGCACCTAGTATTGTTGTGATTCTCTTTTCAAAACATAGATGATCTTATATAAAAGAAACAAGTCTTTTAGTATACACATCTATCACCCAGTGCCTCTACTTCCATTTCAAATTGAGAGTAGGGGTGGACTTTATATCGTCTAGCTTTTTCTCTCTTTGAATCTATTTCTTTTGTAGCATGATGTGTTAAAGCACTATACCATTTTGACATTTCGTCCCTACAGCTAAACAACCATTAAGCTACTTTTCTTTTGGTAGTATCAATTAACATGTTAATGGGAAGTTCACGTGTATACTTGAACAAAGCATTTAAACTCTTTGCATAACTAGCGAATAGCATTGTGCACCTTCTACTAAAATGTGTATCAGCCCATCTGTTAGGGTCAATATTATGAAGTCACTTATGTGTATTTTGATGTTTTTCAAGCATGGATTGTATTATGAGTTCATACTAGAGTGTTGTGTTTGCTCTTACTACTACCCAAAAGATGCCTAAAGCTAACCTACTCCCAGTATTTGTTACCATGTTGCATGACATGTAGTAGCAACAGAAAGCATGATGAGTAGTCGAGTACACTTTTTTAACTACTGATATAATGTCATGATGTCTATATGATACAATGCTTAATGGCTGTGTATCAATATTGAAGAATCTCTTCGTATGATCCAAAAACCACTCCCATACAAATCACATTCATCTTTAGCGATTTCAAAGGCAATTGGGAGGACAACGTCATTACCATCGATTGTTGTAGCCATCATCATCACATCCGGATACTTCCCTCTTAGATGTGTGACATCTATTCTGATCAGTTTTCATAGATAAGACTTGCATACTCTTCGACAAGCATCAAATGCCCAAAAATAATGTTGGAACTGATTGTTACAATTCTTGTGTAGTGTGACACAAGTTTTAGGATCCCTAACTCTTAATTCTGCAGATAAGATCTCTATATGCTTGATCATAATCGCTAACGACCTTCTTCATCACTTTCTCTTGGGCTATGTATGTTTTTTGTATATGATATGGTCATGCCAAACCTAGCTTTCATATCTGATATAATCATACTTGATTTGTATTATGTGTTATCAACAAATTGTTCTTCAATAAAAGATGCTACAAACTAGGAGGAGCATGCTTCATGATCAACACTTTTCCTAACACTGCCACATTGGTGTTTCTTTACATATTTCATAACAATGAACTCCTTATCCTCCTGGCTACTCTCCATGTATATGGTTAATTGAAGCAGACTATTTTAACTCTATTTTTCCGAATGTCAACTGGATTATATCTCATATGTTTAACCATGACATGCTTCATAAATACATTCTTGAACTCTTGTTGAGAGGAAAAAACCTATCCAACAAAAAATTCATGCTTCTTTGTTGCCTCTGTTATGATGTATACTAAAAGTCTTGTTTTTTGTATAGACAACTATATTTTGAAAGAGAATCACAAGATCATTATTTGCATATTTATATTAGTATGTGCATATTATCTAATACTTTACATAGATAACATGGTGTGTGGTGTCGGACAGAAGATCATGTTATCAGTGTAAAGTATAAGTAGAGGCTCACAACCGAGATGGATTTGGACAAACCATCGGGATGGTTGTAGTGTAATTTGGTGTTAGTTTATCTTGACCATAGAATTACACTAGGGCACTTTGTGTGCATTGAGCTGGACCGTCATAGAGGTGATTCAATTTATACTAACTTTATAATTGAATCAAACCTCAATTATTATGGAGTACATGCTCTTAATCCCGATATAATAATGGGCACATGTACTTAATATTTATTTCTTTGATTTACCAATGGGCGAGATTTATTCTGTTAAATCGATAGGCCTGGTAAGTTGGAAAATAATATTAATTACATGGTGTGCCGTTGATTATAGAAGGAAACCGTGTCCTGGTGAGTCGGGTTGATGATGTCCCCTTGAGGAGTTCATAAGGTTCATCATGTTAAATCCTACAGGTGGACTTGGTCCGATATGATGATAAGGTTGAGTGGTACTACTCAAGGAGTTAGATGTTAATTAATTAAATTGTCAGTAATTTAATTAATTAACGGACATTCGATATCATAAATACGGGAAAAAATTTGTACTCATAATAGGTGGAGCCCATATTTAAATATGGGGGTTGGTGAGGTAGATCAATAAGGATCCTTTAGTGGTATGGATCTTCATTAATGGATCGGGCCTTGATCCATTGGGTGGCCAAGACCCAACTCCTTCTCATGGTCCCTATTGTAGCCCTATATATACCCCATGGTATCATGAGACCAAGGCATCCAACACACATCCAACCCTAAGGCGTTTCTCTTCTCTTCCTCTCCTTCTCTCTCCTAGGGCAGACGGCGGCAAGGTAAGAAGAGGCCCCTCTCTTCTTCATTCTCTCTTCTCTTCTCTTGGTTGTGGGCGCAAAGAAGAAGAGGATCCTTTCTCTTCTCTTGGCTGGTGCGATCATGAGAAGAAGAGGAAGGGAGAGCCGACGGCAAGGAGGAGAAAGGTGGTGTTTGGCGCCGGTGGGAGGAAAGTAGGTGGTGGCTGGTTTGGGTTGGTGAAGAAGAGCATTGTTTTCTTCTTCTTCATCTTCCTTGGCTTCTTCTTCTCTGATATCTTGTGGCCGGCACACCTTGGTGGCTTAGAGTGGTCGACGACGCAAGGTTGGAGAGGAGGGTGGCAACCTTAGGATCTAGGGTTCTTGGCGCAAGGAAGAAGGAAGAAAAGGAGGTCGTGCTCGTGCCTTGGTAACTTCGGTTCTTGGTAGATCGTCACTCTCACGACATCCAAGAAGGGGAGGGTCATATAGTAGAAGATCGCGAGGTAAAAGGGAAGGTATAACTTCTCCTTATAGCTCTTTGATCTTATCATTATTTCCTGTTTAATTAATTATCATGTTGTTAATTATTTGTTAATTAATTATGATAATTAATTGTTTTGGACCCCGATGATAAACACAAAAATCGACGATCCACTCATCGTCTATTCCGCGGTTAATCGGTTGGACGAGATTGATTGCTAGAACAACATGGTTGTTCAAGCGATCGCTCGAATCGGTTAGCATGATGATAAGACGGTCGTTTGGGAAATAGGTCTCTATTCGGATTGAAAAATTTTAATCCATGGACATGGAGAGGTTTCCCATGAGCGACCCGGTATCCACCTCGGAAACCGAACCAACAATTGGTATCAGAGCCAATGGTGTCCGATTTTGTTTGTTATGGATTCGGTTACATTTTTGCACTTTATCATGTATTTAATTTTGCCTTTGATTGCAGGCACGAAATTCAAACTATTATGGCTATAATATGTGTGTATGTGATTGGTTGTGCATGTATATAAATTTATTTGAATCCTCGGGGTTGACGAGGCTAAATTTGGTATTTGATTTTTGTAATTAAATACGACACTTGTTTAGTCGCGCTTTTAATTTACTTTCGATCTTGATTCTATGTACACTCCTTTGTGGAGTATAGGATCAATGGATGTAAATTAAATAGCATTTTATCTCGGCTCGGAGATCCCTTCATAGTGCCTTGCGCATGGGAGAGGGAGGAGCAAACGAGGTGGCGACACGACTGGAGGCATATTGAAGACTAAAGCCATAATAGTTGAAAAATTAGTTTTTTCTTATTTATTGCTTTTAGTTTATATGTTTGTCGTGCATGCATGAAAATTCCTCAATTATAAATAACTAAGTGGGAGAGGAACTCTAATGCTATGTTTACCTAAAAGAGTGGATGATGGATGGATTAAACAAACTTAGGGGCATGGGAAGAGAATGGAAAGGAAAAGAAATCCTTTCCTTTGCATGCTTGTTTACCATGATTGAGGAAGGTGGGTACATGCGGTGTAATTTTATTAATGCAAAAGGATACATGCATCATTTTTTTTGGTATATGGTGTAATTTTATGAGTTAAAAAGGGTACATGCGTTATTTTTTTGGTTTATGATGTAATTTTGTAAATGAAAAGGGGTACATGCGTCATTTTTTATCCATCCATTGCTTTCCGTCTGATTTTGAGATGATCGATTTTGGCTCCAAAACTATCCGCGGATGGATTATATTTCTCTTCTCTCTTTAAATTTTAATGAAGTAAACAATGAAAAGATTCCTATTGCGGAAACTTTTTCTTAGTTTTACTTTCCGCTCTCCCAAGTAAACAGAGCATAAGAGTCCCATGACCTCCATTACTAATTTGACATGTGATGCGAACAAGCTTGCGCGTTGGCTCTGAGTGTCTTCCTCCATATCGGATGAGCTTGTTTTGCGGATCACTAGGTCAGACATGATTATAGGAAATTATTGAGGAACGATTGATTTTTTCCATCGGACGACACATAATCCGAGATAATTTTCTTAGTATTGTGTAATGGTAAACGCTTAGATGCAAATAATAGTATCCTCCCCATCGGAGTCATTGCTTTTATTTGTAGGGTCGAAGAGGAACCAACTATTAATTTTATTTGTCAAAAAGTTAGGTTGACAAGATAATAAAATTAATGGGTAAAACCTCCTCTTACAAATGTAGAATTCGTATACGTTCACACTATCGTGCCATGCGATATTCTCGGTGTTTTGAGGTGTTGGTTGATTTTAAAATTTATTGTTTGAGGAATCAATACTTTTTAAAATCTAAAGTTGTGATCATTGTGATTCTCAGGTTTTTCAAAATGACTTTCAACCCACTAGCTGTAATACTTAAAGAAAATAAACTTACGGGCCCTAATTACATCGATTGGAAACAGAACCTGGACGTAGAGGAGTACAAATTTATACTTTTTGAGTTCTATCGTGAAAAACCTTACGAAAATTCTGATGAAGAGGAGAAGGGACGTTATAAGAAGTGGATGAAAGCAGATGAGATGGCGCGGTATTACATTTTGACTTCTAGGTCAAATGTATTGCAACATCAGTATCAGGTTTGTTCCACTGCTTATGATATTATGTTCAATCTCAAAGAACTCTTCGGACATCAGAATCGGGCCGCTAGGAAGGAGACAATGAGGAACTTGATGATGACTACCATGATTGAGGGGACACCCATGAGGCATCATGTCCTTAAGATGATGGCACATCTCAATGATATGGAAGTCCTTGGAGTGAAGATCGGTGGGGATACCCAGGTCGATATCATTCTCCAATCTCTGCCTAGGAGTTTTGAGCAGTTTTGCCTAACTACAATATGAACAAGTGTACATATTCGTTGGCGGAACTTCTGACAAAACTCCAGGCTTGAGAGGGTTTTTTCGTCAGAGTGCTCATGCTTTGGTTGCTCAGAAGGTTTCTACTTCTATGCCGAAAGGCAAGAAGAAGAGGAAACAAGGTGGGGCAAAGAAGACAGGATCTCAGGCACCTTAGGCTGGCGTGAGGAAGCTGAAAGGCAAGTGCTTCACGTGGAAGCAGTCTGGACACTGGAAGGCGAACTGTCCCTGTCATCGAGATAAAGGGGTTCCAAGAATCCCGACGACTAGCTGATGGAGAGATTACCGTCTACATGGGCAATGCTATGGAGGTGGCGACTATTGCAGTGGGAGATGTTTATTTGTCTTTTGATAGAAATAAAGTTTTGATTTTAAGAAATTGTCATTATGTACCTAATTTTAGAAAGAACCCTGTTACGATTTCTAAAATAATAAAGGATAGGTATTCTATTTCCTTTAATGACAGCGTTGTTATAAAAAGGAATAGAGAGATTATCTGTTCAAATAAATTGGTTGGCAATTTGTACACTTTAGAACCAAAATCTCCCACGATGCATATAGAAGTAAATAACTCATCATCTAACCAAAATAAGAGGAAAGAACCTTCAAAGATGAACCAAACATATCCTTGGCATCTAAGACTTGGTCATATTAACCTTAGTAGAATTCAAAGGTTGATAACCGATGGGCCTTTGGGTTCATTGGTGGTGGAAGACTTCCCAACCTGTGAATCTTGCTTGGAAGGTAAGATGACCAAGAGGTCTTTCAAGGCCAAGGGGTATAGAGCCAAAGATGTGTTAGAGTTGATTCATTCTGATTTGTATGGTCCTATGCCTATCCAGGCTAGAGGTGGCTTTGAATATTTCGTCTCTTTCATAGACGATTATTCAAGGTATGTGTACATTTACTTGATGCACCACAAGTCTGAATGCTTTGATAAATTCAAAGAATTCAAGGCTGATGCGAAGAAATATCAAGGTAAAAGTAGCAAGACACTACGATCAGATCGTGGTGGCGAATACCTCTTGGGAGAGTTTACGAACATATCAGAGGCTGGAATTCAATCCCAATTGTCTGCACCCGGTACGTGTTAGATGTACACTAAAAGACTTATCTTTTTATATACGATCATCTACATTTTGAAAGAGAATTACAACAACACAGTTACATGTTTAAATTAGTATATGCATAAACAGTCTCATACTCTGCATTGTAAAAAAAAGGTAGATCCGCTACCTTAACGACCCCCTAGAGCCGGCCCCACTGATATGGAGGGAGGTTCATGCAGGTACATAGATAATAAGTGCATGGTGGGGCCGAAAATGCAAGTCATCACCTCCTGGGGATCGACCCCTGACCATTACGCCAGAAATCCCATGCACCCACAATCTGTGCTACGCCCTAGGGGCCTCATACTCTGCATTGTAGATAACATGGTGAGTGGTGGCGCACAGAAGATCATGTTATCAGTCCCTTGCATAGTATAAGTAGAGGCTCACAACCGAGATGAAGTTGGACAAACCATCGGGATGGTTGTAGTGTAATTAGGTGTGGTTTGTCTTGACCATAGAATTACACTAGTATGTTTTATGTACATTGAGCAAGACTAAAATAGAGGTCATCCAATTTATACCGACTTAATAATTGGATTGGACCTCGGATAATTATGGAGTACAATCTCTAAATCCCGATATAATAACGGGCACGTATAGTTAATATTTTATTTCTTTGATTTACCAATCTGTAAAATTTATTCTGCTAAATCGATAGGCCCGGTAAGTTGGGAAATAATATTAATTATATGGTGTGTCATTAATTATTAATGGAATCCGTGTCCTGGTGAGTCGGGATGATGATGCCCCTTGATGAGCTCATAAGGTTCATCATATTAAACCCTGCAGGTGTATTTGATCCAACATGATGATAAGGTTGAGTGGTACTAGTCAAGGAGTTAGAAGTTGATTAATTAAAATTATCAGTAATTTAAATTAATCGATGGGCATTCGATATTTTAAACACAGGGAGATGGATGTACTCATAATAGGTGGAACTCAAATGAAAATATGGGGGTTGGTGAGGAAGTTCAATGGAGATCTTTTAGTGGAATGGATCTTCATTAATGGATCAATTTTAGATCCATTAGTGGGCCAAGACCCAATTCCTCCTCTTGGTCCCTACCTTAGCCCTATATATACCCTATGGACTCAAGAAACCAAGGTGAATCCAATTAATCATCCACCCAAGGCTTTTCTCTTCTCCCTCTCTCCCTTCTCTCTCCTAGGGCACGCGGCAAGGAAGGAAGAAGGATTCCTTCTTCTTCCTTCATCCACTCTTCTCCTTTACTCTTCCTCTAGTGGCCGACTCTCACTAGACAAAAGGGGAATTCTCCTCTCTGTTTGTGGTGTGCGGCGAGAAGAAGGGTGGCCGGAGCAAGGGGCGGCGGCGGTGCAAGGGAGGAAGTGGCGGCGACGCAAGAGAGGAGAGGAGAGTGGCTTGGCCGATTGTTTGGGTAAGGGGAGAGGATTGTTTCTCTCCTTCATCTTCTCCTTCATCTTCTTCTTCATCTTCCTCTCGAGGGCAGCCTTGTGGTCGGCAGAGCTAGGGTGGCTCTCAGTGGCCGGCGGCGCAAGGACAAGGGAGAGGAAGTGTTGCGCCGGCGATAACCCTAGGAGCTAGGGTTGTGTTGGCTTTGGAAGAAGGCGGATAATTGGAGCTCCTTGGTGATTCCGGTTCTTGGTAGCTCATCGCCAACACGACCTCCGAGAGGGGAGGGACATATGGTAGATGATCAAAAAGTAAAAGAAAAGGTATACCCTTTCTTTTTGGTTCGTTATTTTTATCATTTTATGTGATGTTTTGATTAATTACCTTATTTAATTAATTGCTTAATTAATGGTTGATAATTAATCATTGGACCCTAATAATAAACACAAAAATCGGCGATCCACTCTTCATCTTTTCCGTGGTCGGTCGGTTAGGCGAATTACAAGGCACGATCTTTGTGATTGACTAAGTTGTAATTCGAATCGATCGATATGATGACGAGATGGTCGTTTGAGATACAGGTCTCCATTCGGATTAATTTTTTATCTGTAGACATGGAGAGGTCTCTCAAGGACGGCCAAGTATTCACTTAGGAAACCCGTCAAGCCATACCCATCAATTGGTATCAGAGCTGAGGTTTTCGGTTTTGTATGTTTAGGATTCGGTTAATTTTTGCACATTATCATATATTTTATTTTTGCTAGATGATATGTGGATGTGTGTATGCTAACTATTTGTTGCAGACACTAGATTCCAACTTATCATGGCCAAAATAATAGTTATATGTGATTGGTTGTGCAATTTTTGTAATTAATTAAATCCTCAGGGATGACGAGGCTAGATAGATATTTAATTTTTGTAATTAAATACGGCATGTGTTTAGCCGAGCTTTTTGTTTACTTTCGATCTAGATTTTATGTTCACCACTTCATGGAGTGTAGGATCGATGGATGTAAATAATTAGCTAGTCATCTCGGCTTGGAGATCCCTTCAATGGTGGCTTGTGCATGGTGTAGGGAGGAGCAGTCGAGGTGACAACACGACTGGAGGCGCATGGGAGACCAAGACCATGATAGTTGAAAAAATCTATGATTTTTCTATTTCATTATGTTGGTTTATGTGCTTGTCGTGTGTGTGCATGTAAAACTCCTCAAATTAAATAACTAAGTGGGATAGGGACCCTAAGGGTCCCGTGACCTCCATTACAATCTAATAACGTCGACTATGAATGCCTTCCTCCCCATCGGATGGGCTTGTTCTACGGATCACTGGGTCAGAAAAGAGTATAGAAAATTATTGAAGAGTGTGTGTACTTCCCCATCGGATGGCACATAATCGGAAATAATTTTCTTAATGTCGTGTAATAGTGAACACTTAGATACAAATAATAGTATTCTTTCTATCGGAGTCACTGCTATCATTTGTAGGGCCAAAGTAAACCAACTATTAATCTTATTTTCAAAAAGTTAGGTTGACAAGATAGTACGATTAATGGGTAAAACCTCCTCTTACGAATGTAGAAATTCATATACGTCCACACCATCGTAGCATGCGAATTTCTCGGTGTTTAGAGGTGTTGGTTGATTTCAAAAATTTATTATTTGAGGAATCAATTTATTTTCGAAATCTAAAGTTGTGATTGTCATGATTCTCAGGTTGTTTTTAAAATGACTTTTAACCCACTAGCGACCATACTTAAAGAAAATAAACTTACTAGACCCAATTACATAGACTGGAAAAGAAACCTAGGCATTGTCCTTGTTGCTGAAGAGTACAAATATGTGCTCTTCGAAGAATGTCCTGAAAAGCCTAGCGAGAACTCTAGTGAAGAGCAGAGGGAGAGCTTTAAGAAGTGGGTCAAGGCAGATAAGATGGCGCGGTGCTACATTCTGGCATCTAGGTCAAATGTATTGCAACATCAGCATCAGGTCATGCCCACTGCTTATAATATATGCTGAACCTCAAGGAGCTCTTCGGGCACCATGGTCGGGCCGCTAGGCAGGTTGCGATGAAGAGCTTGATGACGACTATCATGGTCGAAGGGACACTCGTAAGGGATCATGTCCTTAAGATGATGGCCCACCTCAATGAGATTGAGGTCCTTAGAGCACAGATCAATGGGGAAACCCAGGTCGACATCATACTCCAATCTCTGCCTAGGAGTTTTGAGCAGTTCCGCCTCAATTACAATATGAACAAACGTGAATATACGTTGGGGGAACTGATTGGCGAACTCCAAGCGGTAGACGACCTTTTTCGTCAAAGTTCTCAGGCCTTGGTTACTCAGAAGGTTTCTACTTCTGTGCCAAAAGGCAGGAAGAAGAAGAAACAAGGTGAGTACAAGAAGTCAACAGGATCGCAGGGACCTCGAACTAGCGTGAAGAAGCTGAGAGGCAAGTGCTTCACGTGTAAGCAAACTGGACACTGGAAGACGAACTGTCCCCGTTGTCAAGACAAAGGTATTTCTTTGTGCTTAGTCATTGAAACATGTTTAGCGGTGCTATCTACCAGTACCTGGTGCATAGATACGGGAGCCACTGATCATGTCTGCAATACTCTGCAGGGGTTCCAGGAAACCCAACAGCTAGCTGATGGGGAAATCGTCGCCTACATGGGCAATGCTACGGAGGTGACAACAGTTACAGTGGGAGACATTTATTTATCTTTTAATAGGAATAACGTTTTAGTTTTGAGAGATTGCTTATATGTACCCTCTTTTAGAAAGAACTTGGTATCGGTTTCTAAATTAATAAAGGATGGATATTCTATTGCTTTTAATAACAGAGTATGTATAAAGGGAAATAGAGAGATTATCTGTTCGGGTACTATGATTAGCAATTTGTGCACTCTAGAATCAAAAACTCCCACGATGCAAATAGAGGTAAATAGCTCATCATTTAACCTAAATAAGAGAAAGAAACCTTCTAAAATGAACCAGACATATCTTTGACACCTTAGGCTTGGTCATATTAACCTTAGTAGGATTCAGGGTTGATAACCAATGGGCCCTTGGGTTCATTGGTGGTGGAAGACTTCCCGACCTATGAGTCTTGCTTGGAAGGCAAGATGACCAAGAGGTCTTTCAAGGCTAACGGGTATAGGGCCAAAGATGTGTTAAAACTAGTTCATTTTGATTTGTGTGGTCCTATGTCCATCCAGGCTAGAGGTGGCTTTGAATACTTCGTCACTTTTATTGACGATTATTCAAGGTATGGATACACTTACCCGATGCACCGCAAGTCTGAATGCTTTGATAAGTTCAAAAAATTCAAGGTTGATGTGCAGAAACATCGAGGTAAAAGTATCAAGACACTACGATCAGATCGTGGTGGCGAATACCTCTTGGGAGAGTTTAGAACCTACTTATCAGAGGATGAGATTCAATCCCAGCTGACTGCACCCGGTACGCCCCAGCAGAACGGTGTGGCAGAAAGAAGGATTAGGACTCTTATGGAGATGGTTAGGTCAATGATGAGCTACTCTGAGTTGCCAGATTCGTTCTGGGGATATGCTCTGGAAACGGCAGCGTACATACTGTACTTGGTACTATCTAAGTTAGTCGCATCTACTCCCACAAAACTGTGGACTGGGCGAAAGCCTAGTCTAGGACATGTTCAGATTTGGGGTAGTCCAGCACATGTGCTGAAGGGAGATACTGATAAGTTAGAATCTCGTACGGAAGTGCGTCTGTTCGTAGGCTATCCTAGAGGGACGAAAGGTGGTCTGTTCTATAGTCCTAAGGATTAGAAGGTAATCGTTAGCACGAATGCCAGATTCTTAGAAGAATACTATGTAATGAGCCACAAGCCCAAGAGTAGACTTGTGCTTGAAGAGTTAAGAGGGGACGTTCCGACCTTAGTACCAATTGTACAAGAGGATACACCACGTGTCACAGAAGATACACAGATGGTACCTCGTCGCAGTGGGAAGGTTGTTAGACAACTTGAGAGGTTCATGTTTTTGGGAGAGTCTTCGGACTTGGTCCCTGGTGAACATGAACCGGATCCTTGGACATATGACGAGGCCCTCCAAGATAAGGATGTGGATTCTTGGCAAAGGGCAATGAATTCTGAGATAGAATCTATGGATTCTAATCATGTATGGGAGCTAGTAGAACAACCCAATGGTGTAAAAGCCATTGGATGCAAGTGGATCTATAAGAGAAAGAGAGGATCAGACGAGAAGGTTGAGACCTTCAAAGCTAAGCTTGTTGCAAAAGGGTATACTCAGAAAGAGGGTATCGATTATGAGGAGACCTTTTCGCAGGTAGCCATGCTTAAGTCTATCCAGATTCTCTTATCTATTGCAGCTCATATGGACTATAAGGTATGACAGATGGACATCAAAACAGCTTTCCTTAATGGAAGTCTTGAGGAGACCATCTACATGAAGCAACCAGAAGGGTTCATTGCGAAGGGCAAAGAGCATCTAGTATGCAAGCTTAATCGGTCCATTTATGGATTGAAGCAAGCTTCGCCGTCTTGGAACATCCGCTTTGATGAAGTAATCCAGTCATATGGATTTACTCAAAGCCCGGATGAATCATGTGTATATAAGAGATGTGACGAAAACGTAGTGGTATTTCTTGTACTCTACGTAGATGACATTTTGCTAATTGACAACAATGTCAAAGTCTTGTTAGACGTAAGGGTATGGTTGTCCAAACAGTTCGATATAAAGGAGTTAGGAGAAGCAGGACACATCCTTGGGATCAAGGTCATAAGGGATCGCCAGAAAAGGATGTTGTGCTTATCCCAAGCTTCATACATAGACACTGTCCTAGCTCGTTTTAGCATGGAAAACTCCAAAAAAGGTTTTCTACCTTTCAGGCATGGAGTTCCTCTATCTAAGGAGATGTGTCCGAAAACATCAAAGGAGATAGAAGAAATGAAGGCGGTTCCTTATCGGCTGTAGGAAGCCTCATGTATGTTATGTTGTGCACGAGACCAGATATCTGCTTTACCGTGGGCATGGTTAGCAGATATCAGAGTAACCCTAGACAATGACATTGGACTGCGGTAAAGTATATACTGAAATACCTGAGACGGACTAGGGACTATATGCTGGTTTACCGGGCAAACCAATTAATCCCTGTGGGTTATACGGATTCGGATTTACAATCGGATTGGGACAAGAGTAAGTCTACCTCAGGGTTTGTATTTACTTTAGGAGGTGGAGCCATAGTATAGAGGAGTGTCAACAGAAATGCGTGACGGACTCCATCATGGAAGCTGAGTATGTGGCAGCCTCAGAGGCAGCCAAGGAAGTTGTATGGCTCGGGAACTTCATCATGGACTTAGATGTGATTCCTGGTTTGTACAGATCTATCACAATCTATTGTGATAACAGTGGTGCAGTTGCAAACTCGAAGGAACCACGAGCCCATAAGGCGAGTAAACATATAGAACGCAAGTACTACCTGATACGAGAAATCGTAAAGCGAGGAGAAGTAGCTGTCGCCAAGATTGCATCGGAGGACAACCTGGCAGATCCTTTCACTAAGGCCCTTCCGGCGAGAGCTTTTGATCGGCATGTGCAGGATATGGGGGTCAGATGTATGGCAGTGAGAGAACGGCAAAGTCTTTGAGTATAAGTGGGAGATTGTTAGATGTATACTAAAAGACTTGTCTTTTTATATATGATCATCTACATTTTGAAAGAGAATCATAACAACACAGTTGCATGTTTAAATTAGTATATGCATAAACAGTCTCATACTCTGCATTGAAGATAACATGGTGAGTGGTGATGCACAGAAGATCATGTTATCAGTCCCTTGCATAGTATAAGTAGAGGCTCACAACCGAGATAAAGTTGGACAAACCATCGGGATGGTTGTAGTGTAATTAGGTGTGGTTTGTCTTGACCATAGAATTACACTAGTGTGTTTTGTGTACATCGAGCAGGACTAAAATAGAGGTCATCCAATTTGTACTAACTTAATAATTGGATTGGACCTCGGATTATTATGGAGTACAATCTCTAAATCTCGATATAATAACGGGCACGTATAGTTAATATTTTATTTCTTTGATTTACCAATCTGCAAAATTTATTCTGCTAAATCGATAGGCCCGGTAAGTTGAGAAATAATATTAATTATATGGTGTGTCATTGATTATTGATGGAATCCGTGTCCTGGTGAGTCGGGATGATGATGCCCCCTTAATGAGCTCATAAGGTTCATTATGTTAAACCCTACAGGTGGATTTGATCCAACATGATAATAAGGTTGAGTGGTACTAGTTAAGGAGTTAGAAGTTGAATAATTAAAATTGTCAGTAATTGAAATTAATCGACGAACATTCGATATCTTAAACACGGGGAGATGGATGTACTCATAATAGGTGGAGCCCATATGAAAATATGGGGGTTGGTGAGGAAGTTCAATGGAGATCCTTTAGTGGAATGGATCTTCATTAATAGATTGGTTTTAGATCCATTAGTGGGCCAAGACCCAACTCCTCCTTTTGGTCCCTACCTTAGCCCTATATATACCCCATGGAATCAAGAAACCAAGGCGAATCCAATTAATCATCCACCCAAGGCTTTTCTCTTCTCCCTCTCTCCCTTCTCTCTCCTAGGGCACGCGGCAAGGAAGGAAGAAGGATTCCTTCTTCTTTCTTCATCCTCTCTTCTCCTTTACTCTTACTCTCGGTGGTCGGCTCTCACTGGACAAAAGGGGAGTTCTCCTCTCCGTTTGTGGTGTGCGGCGAGAAGAAGGGTGGCCGGAGCAAGGGGCAGTGGCGGTGCAAGGGAGGAAGTGGCGGCGGCGCAAGAGAGGAGAGGAGAGTGGCTTGGCCGGTTGTTTGGGTAAGGGTAGAGGATTGTTTCTCTCCTTCATCTTCTTCTTCATCTTCCTCTCGAGGGCAGCCTTGTGGTCGGCAGAGCTAGGGTGGCTCTCGGTGGCCGACGGCGCAAGGACAAGGGAGAGGAAGTGTTGCGCCGACGATAACCCTAGGAGCTAGGGTTGTGTTGGCTTTGGAAGAAGGTGGATAATTGGAGCTCCTTCGTGATTTCGGTTCTCTGTAGCTCGTCGTCCACACGACGCCCGAGAGGAGAGGGACATAAGGTAGAAGATCAAAAGGTAAAAGAAAAGGTATACCCTTTCTTTTTGGTTCCTTGTTTCTATCATTTTATATGATATTTTGATTAATTATCTTGTTTAATTAATTGCTTAATTAATGATTGATAATTAATCATTGGACTCCGATAATAAACACAAAAATCGGCAATCCACTCGTCATCTTTTCCGCGGTCGGTCGGTTAGGCGAATTACAAGGCACGATCTTTGTGATTGGCCAAGTTGTAATTCGAATCGATCAATACGATGATGAGATGGTCGTTTGAGATACGGGTCTCCATTTGGATTAATTTTTAATCCGTAGACATGGAGAGGTCTCTCAAGGACGACCAAGTATTCGCTTAGGAAACCCGCTAAGCCATACCCATCAGTACGCCCCAACAGAACGATGTAGCAGAGCGAAGGAATAGGACTCTTATGGAGATGGTTAGATCAATGATGAGTTACTCCGAGTAGCCAGATTCGTTCTGGGGATATGCTCTGGAAACGACAGTATACATACTGACCATCTAAGTCAGTTCCCTCTACTCCCACAGAATTATGGACTGAGCGAAACCCTAGTCTAAGACATATTCAAATTTAGAGTAGTCCAGCACATGTACTGAAGGGAGATACTAATTAGTTGGAATCTCGTACAGAAATACGCTTGTTCGTAGACTTTCCTAGAGGAACGAAAGGTAGTTTATTCTATAGTCCTAAGGATCAGAGAGTGATCGTTAGCATGAATGCCCGATTCTTAGAGGAATACCATGTGATGAACCACAAGCCCATGAGTACAATTATTTTTGAGGAATTAAGAGGGAACGCTCCGATCTTAGTACCAACGGTACAAGAGGACATACCACAAGTGACTGCACCACGTGTCACAGAAGATACACAGATGGTACCTCGTCGTAATGGGAGGGTCAGAGATTCATGTTCTTAGGTGAGTCTTCGGACTTGGCCCTTGGCGAATATGAACCTGATCCCTGGGCCTATAACGAGGAACATCCGCTTTGATGAGGTAATCCAATCATATGAATTTGTTCAAAGTTCGGATGAGTCTTGTGGATACAAGAAATGTGACGGAAACGTAGTAGTATTTCTTATACTATACGTAGATGATATTTTGCTCATTGGCAACAATGTCAAAGTATTATCAGATGTAAGGGTATGGTTGTTTAAACAGTTTAATATGAAGGACTTGGGAGAAGTAGGGCACATCCTTGGGATCAAAGTTATAAGGGATCGTAAGAAAAGGATATTATGCTTATCTTAAGTTTCATACATAGACACTGTCTTAGCTCGTTTTAGCATGAAAACTATTGGTGCAAGATGCATCAGTGATGTCCTCCTCTAGTGTTTTGATGTTTAACAATATGCTTAAGTTAGTGATATATTAGACAAGGTAAGGGTTAGTCAAGAAATCTGTATCAAGGTAAAGAAAAGTCCTAGTTAACTTAGGCAATAAGTCCTGGTTCGATGAATTGGGCACTATGTCCTGGCCGAGGACTGAGCACTAAGACCTGACCAAGGGTTGGGCACGAAGTCCTGGTTCATGAAATTGGGCAATAAGTCATGGCCGAGGGCTGGACACCTAAGACCTGACCGAGGGTTAGGCACGAAGTCCTGGTTCGTGGAATTGGGCAATAAGTCTTGGCCGAGGGATGGGCACGAAGTCCTGGTTCGTGGAATTAGGCAATAAGTCCTGGTCGTGGACTAGGCACCAAAGTCCTAATCTGGAAGATCGGGCAAAAGTTCGACCGGAGGAGCCGATTGACAAACTTCTCTTGAGAGGAATAGGTGAGGGCACGTTCCCCGGGAAGGGAACACTAGGTGTTGGTTCGACCTAGAGTTTCGTGTGAAATCCAAAGTCAGAACCAATCATTAAGGCTATGATTATATATTTGATTGTCTTGTGTTTCTGTATCTTGCAGGTACCTAGAGTTGGAGGCAAAGCAGACAAGCAAACACAAGGATGGAAAACAGCATCTAGGGCACCCATGTTAATACAGGCACCCCCATGCTTCCAAGCGCCCTAAAGGCTAGATGTCCGTGTTAATACAGGCGCCCTAGACAGCTTATCTTATCAGCATCGTAAAGTTCGCGATTACGGATGAGTTTTTGACCATATAGAGGCGCTCTAAAGGCTCTTGGCGCCCGAGATGAAGCTATATAAAGGGGTTCGACCCCTCAACTCAGAACAATATCTGCTACACCATTCTAAGCATTCCGAGCGAAGAAAAAACGCTAGAGACAAAGCTCTGCGACCAAGGAGGCTCCAGGAGGAAGTGCGTTGCACTTCGGAGTTCCAGATCGGCTGGGATCGTCGACTTTCCTGTTTGGTTTGCATTTATTTTTATGCACTTAATTTCTTAATCTTTTGGTTGTAAAACTTGAACTGTAAGATGGGTTTCTCCACCTCCGGAAAGTCTGGAAAGGAGACCATTAGTGGACGGGCGCTACCCGTAATTAGGCCTTGGATGTACTGACCCTCGGGGGTTGGGAACCAAGTAAAATCCACGTGTCTTGTGTGTTTTTCATTCTTTATTTTTCCGCTGTGCTATTAACTCTCTGAATAGAACGAACCTCGAAGTTTACGATGAGTTTATGAAAGATTTTTCAAGTCGATATTCACCCCCCCCCCCTCTATCGACGACACCTGTCCTACATCCAAGAAAGGTTTTCTACCTTTCAGACATGGAATTCCTCTATCTAACTCTAAGGAGATGTGTCCTAAAACATCAAAAGAGATAGAAGAGATGAAGACGGCTCCTTATGCTTTGGCTGTAGGAAGCCTCATGTATGCTATGCTATGTACGAGACCGGATATCTGCTTTATCGTGGGCATGGTTAGCAGATATCAGAGTAATCCTGGACAGAGACATTGGACTACGGTAAAGCATATACTGAAGTACCTGAGAAGGACTAGGGATTATATGCTAGTTTACCAGGCAGACCAATTACTCTCTTTGGATTATACGGATTCAGACTTTCAATCAGATAGGGATAAAAGTAAGTCTACCTCGGGGATTGTGTTTACTTTAGGAGGTGGAGCCATAGTATGGAGGAGTGTCAAGCAGAAATGTGTGGCGGACTCTACCATGGAAACTAAGTATGTAATAGCCTCTGAGGCGGCCAAGGAAGTTGTATGGCTCAGGAACTTCATGATGGATTTGGATGCGATTCGTGATTTGGCCAGAGCTATCACAATTTATTGTGATAATAATGGTGCAGTTGCAAACTCGAAGGAACCAGATACGTAAACACATAGAGCGCAAGTACTACCTGATACGAGAGATCGTAAAGCGAGGAGAAGTTGCTGTCGCCTAGATTGCATCAGAGGACAACTTGGTAGATCCTTTCATTAAGGCCCTTCAAGCGAGAGCTGTTGATAGGCATGTGGAGGATATAGGAGTCAGATGTATGACATTGTGAGGACAACAAAGTCTTTTAGTATAAGTGGGAGATTGTTAGGATGTATACTTAAAAACCTTGCTTTTTGTATGGACAACTACATTTTGAAAGAGAATCACAAGATCACTGTTTGCATATTTATATTAGTATGTGTATATTGTCTAATACTTTACATTGTAGATAACATGGTGTGTGGTGTTGCACAGAAGATCATGTTATCAGTCCCTTGTAAAGTATAAGTAGAGGCTCACAACCGAGATGTATTTGGACAAACCATCGGGATGATTGTAGTGTAATTTGGTATTGGTTTATCTTGACCATATAATTATACTAGTGCACTTTGTGTGCATTGAGCAGGGTCGGCATAGAGATGATTCAATTTATACTGACTTTATAATTGAATCAGACCTTAGTTATTATGGAGTATATGCTCTTAATCCCGATATAATAACGGACACATGCACTTAATATTTATTTATTTGATTTACCAATGGGTGAGATTTATTCTATTAAATCGATAGACCCGGTAAGTTGAGAAATAATATTATTTACATGGTATGTCGTTGATTATAGAAGAAATCGTGTCCTGGTGAGTTGGGTTGATGATGTCCCCTTGAAAAGTTCATAAGGTTCATCATGTTAAATCCTGCAGGTGGACTTGGTCCGACATGATGATAAGGTTGAGTGGTACTACTCAAGGAGTTAGATGTTAATTAATTAAACTGTCAGTAATTTAATTAATTAATGGATATTCGATATTTTAAACACGGGGAAAATTTTATACTCATTATAGGTGGAGCTCATATTTAAATATGAGGGTTGGTGAGATAGATCAATTAATGAAGATCTTTTAGTGGTATGGATCTTAATTAATGGATCGGGCATTGATCTATTGGGTGGCCAAGACCCAACTCTTTCTCATGGTCCCTATTGTAGCCCTATATATACCTCATGGTGTCATGAGACCAAGGCATCCAACACACATCCAACCCTAAGGCCTTTCTCTTCTCTCCCTCTGCTTCTCTCTCCCAGGGCAGTCGGCGGCAAGGTAAGAAGAGGCCCCTCTCTCTTCACTCTCTCTTCTCTTCTCTTAGTTGTGGACACAAGGAAGGAGAGGATCCTTTCTCTTCTCTTGGTCGGTGCAATCATGAGAAGAAGAGGAAGGGAGAGCCGGCGGCAAGGAGGAGAAAGGTGGTGCTTGGCGCCGGCGGGAGGAAAGTAGGTGGTGGCCGGTTTGGGTTGGTGAAGAAGAGGATTGTTTTCTTCTTTTTCATCTTCTTCTTCATCTTCCTTTGCTTCCTCTTCTCTGATATCTTGTGGTCGGCACACCTTGGTGGCTTGGAGTGGTCGGCGGCGCAAGGTTGGAGAGGAAGTAGTGGCCGACGGCAACCCTAGGATCTAGGGTTCTTGACGCAAGGAAGAAGGAAGAAAAGGAGGTCGTGCTCGTGCCTTGGTGACTTCGGTTCTTGGTAGATCGTCGCCCACACGACGTCCAAGAAGGGGAGGGTCATACAGTAGAAGATCGCGAGGTAAAAGGGAAGATATAACTTCTCCTTATGACTCTTTGATCTTATCATTATTTCTTGTTTAATTAATTATCATGTTGTTAATTATTTGTTAATTATTTATGATAATTAATTATTTTGGACCCCGATGATAAACACAAAATCCGACGATCCACTCATCGTCTATTTCGTGGTTAATCGGTTGGACGAGATTGATTGCTAGAATAACATGGTTGTTCAAGCGATCGATCGAATTGGTTAGCACGATGATGAGACGGTCGTTTTGAAATAGGTCTTCATTCGGATTGAAAAATTTTTAATCTGTGGACATGGAGAGGTTTCCCATGAGCGACCGGTATCCGCCTCGGAAACCCAACCAACAACCTCTCTAATTGACCTTTATAGCAATCAAGAATTCAGAATATATGGATCATCAGCTATTGAGAACTCCTCATCTAAGTCACTATACTACTCTGGGGGAATTCATTTTGTTCAATTTGCATACCATTAACTAAGAATTCTAGTGCATCTGTATTGCATTTATCTGCAATCCAAATATGATGTTTTTCCTCCTCACTCCAAGTAGGCTCAAAGTAGTCAATAAGCGTGGTACAAGGATTCATAACCTCATCTACTAGGTTACTTACTTTTTCATTTAAATCAAAGTCAAATTGCTTGTATTTCTATTTGTGTTGCACACACCAGCATACTTGGCAGAAGATAGAATATTAGTTCTAGATCTTCTACGCTATTATCTCCATGTACCATAGCAGAATTTGCATCAAGCATATTTCATATCTTAAAGAGAATTTCTTCAGTGATATAATCGTCTCTAAAAAAAATTACAAACTAAATTAGCAAGTTACAATGAAATCAAGTATTGCTGAAATTCTAAAAGTAAGCAAACTAGGCATGTTTGGGGATATCGTCACTACAAATGGCCTAATATCAGTACTACAATATCAGGCCATATTGAGCCTAACATGACATAATATCAGGCCCAACGTGAGCTTAATATGACACAATATTAGATCCACGTTGGGCATGATAAGGTACCATATCAAGCTCATATTGGGCCTGATATTGTGCCATATCAGGCCCAACGTGAGTTATTATTGTGATACTAGGCTCACGCTGAACTTGATATGATGCAATATTAGGTCCACGTTGGGCCTAATATGACACTATATCAAGTCCATCGTGAGTTTGGTATTGCGATACCCTACACACGTTGTAACTAAAATTTATCGTAACATTGGAGCACCTTTAGAGCGTCATAATGAGGCATTAGAGGAAGGGTCGAGCATGAAGAATGTAGATATGATATCAAAACTTACTTCTCATCAAGAAACAAAGTGGTCTTAGTATAGGTTGAAAACTTGCTTTTCATCATGAAATAAAGTGGGTTTGGTATGGAAATATCAGACGTATAAAAGGCCTGATATGGCGTCATCAGTGGTTTTGACTTAGGTTATTTACATTTATGCAAGCTGGTGATCACTAGGAAAGGTTGAGCGAGAAGAAATTACATACAATATCAAAATTTGGTTCAAATACATACATTAATTTGTCTTCCAAACCGATCTCTCAATCTTGCTTGATATTTTTTTACTTCAACACAACAACAATGTTCTTTAATGCTGACTTGATCTTCAACGATATAGATCTCCAACGCAGTTGTCCAGATATCCACTTTTTTGCAATCGCGCAAAACTACAGTATGTCATTGATGGAAAGGTTCGTGTGTTATGTTTATAAGAGCGGAAGAGAAAGGAATGACCAAAGGGCGAAACACTCGCCCCCAACGCCCCCGCCAGTCCGCCCCAGGACCAACACGGAGGAGGTAAATCACGGTTATCACTGGTGTGGTGAGGCGCCTGGGGTTGAGGGAGAGAAAGGAATGAGGTGACATGCATCCGAACCAACTTTTGATTTAAAAATTCTTAAAATGTGGTTTGGATGCATTTGAAAAGGCGAATGGAAATTGGACGTTGGCAAGAGGAATAGCACAATAACACTTATTGCCAACGCTTTTTGGTAATACTAAATTGTAGTGTGCCTTTTTATAGATATATATGTTTTGGTAAATCCCCGAAATTAATTACATTAGTTTTGATCAAAATTACTATAATAAGAATATTATTTTTGAATGAAAAATAGGAAGTGTTTCTTTTTAACATGTGCTAATACAAAAAAAGTACTTTTTTAATGAAAAATTATATGTTTAATTGTTGAGTAAATTAATTACAGGAATTTATTAACGACTTTGTTGCCTATGACTAGTTGAACAAAGTCAAATGTTTTATTTTCTTTAATTTTACACTTGGCCTCAAATGGTTATTTTTCGATCACTTTAATTGCGAGGAACAAGTAAACAGGGCAACTCTCAAAAAAAAAATCGAGTAAATTAATTAATAACTAAAATCAATTTATTTAGTGTTAAATTAGAAATTGAGAAAAAAAAAGGAATTATAAATTTTCCACTGAAACGAGTTGACCAAGTTTGACCCAGTACATGCGACCTAAGACGCGGCGTCTATCACGACTTGGGTCGCGACTGCTCAAGTCCAAGGCAGTCAATTTTAAATATTGGTGGCGATAGCCAATTTGGGGACGTTGAATTGGGGCCGCCGCCTCTTCCTCCTCCTCCCGGCAGCTGGCAGAGTCGAGCGCCTCCCTTAATGGACGACGGAAGCTCAAGATCGCGCCGCCGCCGCAACAGCAGCAGCAGCAGCAGCGCCCCGCGGTTGGATCGCAGCAAGGCCCTCAAAAACGTCGACTACGATGCCGCCGCCGGCGCAGACGCGGAGACTCCCCTACCTTCCCCCCAGTCCCGCCCCCACGCGCCCGACGCCGATCCCCCAAACCTGAGGATGCGCGGCTTCGACGGGGAGTTCGATCTCATCTGCCGCAAGCTCGGCTTCTCCGATCCGGAGGATTTCGGTATCCGGTCAGCCGACTGGGAGGAGGCGCGGAAGGCGCGCTCGTCCTCCGACAACTTCCTATTCACCCCTTCCGGAGATTCCTTCTCGCGGTCGCCGCCCACGGTGTCGATTGATCGGAAAGCGTCCCTTTTCGTGGAGCCTGTGAACAGCGTTTCTCCTTCTACTGATGCGAGAAGAGGAGGTGAGGGAGTTAAGAGAGCAGTTGAGCTTTCTGATATTACGCTGCCGAATAGGATGGCGGGATTGAGTCTCAGCCCTCCGCCACCGATCTCTGTGCCTCATGTCGACGACCGGAGCTCTGCTTGGGATATTGTGAGGTCTTTTGCTCCCGACCATGATGACAAACGGCCAACCCAGGAGAGAATACTGTCGGAATCCGAAGAGGATCAACTGACCGACGACGGGGTTAATGAGGATGGGAAGGATATAAGGAGGGGAACTTCTGATGTAGAGTCGACCGATGACGGGGAAAATTTGAGCGTAAGATTGGGTGAAACGGAAAATGAACTCACAGAATCAACGCCGGAGAGCTCTCACGACCCTTCAGCTGAGAGTCCTGACGGTCCTTCAGCGTCAGGTGCCATAGCAATATCAGCAAATGCAATGTTGAAGAGGACTATGGTGTCTTGGACGAGAGGGGAACACCTTGGAAGTGGGTCGTTTGGGACTGTGTTTGAGGCTATCAGTGAGTAAGTACATTTTCTTGCTATTGCTCCAACAAATTATTGCTTCTAAGTCCATATTATTGTGATTGGTTTATTCCATTACATGATAGTTTGCTATTAATTTTGTTGCATTTGTTTAAGGTTGGGCATGATCGTGTAGCTTTGACACATCTTCACACATAATCCGGATCATCTTTCTTCAACTGGCAGGATTATATTCATTGATCAAAATACATCTGATGGAATTTTTAGCGGCTCAATTTTGTAATTTGTATTTTTCTTTGTTCTACTTAATATGGTTTTCTTGTGTATTTAATGAACTGCTCATTCAATCTACATAATTTTCAAGCTTACAGACAAGCATTTCCTTGAGATGCATAGGGAGTAGATGACAAGTTATTGCTTTTTGTCTTCTCATCATTTCCCATTTGTAAGCTTGTAAGCAGAGAGAAAACAAGGAGAAATTCCTCTTTGTAATTCCACTTTGATTCTTTTGTTGACAAAATGGTTGCGTTAATACAACGTCTAGACTAATATCTTTTTCCTGTTAACTTCATCTTTTCAGTGATGGATTTTTCCTTGCTGTTAAGGAAGTCTCCTTGCTTGACCAAGGAAGGGATGCCCAACAATGTGTATCTCAGCTGGAGCAGGTGATATATACCACAGATTGACATTACCCATTTGTGATTTATGTGGGGTTAATTATGCAGTTTCTACTTTGAGAATTTTTACTGGTTTTCTGTACTCCTAGTTCATAGGACTTGAGTTGTTTATACTAAGTGGCGTCTAATATATCTCTACAACTCTAATCCTCTGACATCAATTCTTGCCTTCAGGAGATTGCACTCTTGAGTCGTTTTACACACACAAATCTAATTCAGTTTTATGGGACAGACAAGGTAAATGAACGGTCATGACTTGTATGCTGTTATTTTGTATTCATTAGCATTTCTTCTATATCAATGCAGTTTTCTGAGATCTTCTTGATCATTACATGAAACCTGATAATCAAATTGAACGATTCATTTGCAATAGATGTGCTCTCCTTGTGAAGATTCTCCTCTGCCAAGACATACATTGATGACTTTGTGGATCACAAAATTGTTATGCTTGTCTTCTATATGCTGAGTGTATAAAAACCATCTCTACATCTTTTTTTTTCCCATCATCTTCAACTTTATGGTAATATGAAATTTTATCAAGCCCTTAGAAGGCGTTGGAACATTAAGAAACCAAGGTTGGCTAGGAATGACGCCATGCTATAAATAATATTTTCGAGAGTTTGATCATAATATAATACTTTTAGAGTTTGTACCTTTATACAAGAATTTTTATGTACTCCACAAGGCAGATAAAATATGTACTATTTTTAATCATCTTTCCTTCGGTTAGTCAATATAATTTCATAGTCATATTGCCGTTTTTTCTTTTTAGAATATTATGATTTTCTATAAAATTTTTTGCATGTTCTAAATTTTCAGGATAGTTCAAAATTGTACATCTTCCTTGAACTTGCTAAAGGATCTTTGGCATCACTTTATCAGAAGTATCAACTGCAACATTCTCAAGTGTCTGCCTACACAAGACAAATTTTGGAAGGATTGAACTATCTGCATAATCAAAATGTGGTGCACAGGTGAATGTGACCTATAGGTGCAACTGATTCTTACAAGGTCTCAAAAGGATTCAATGACCAACAAATGACTTTACACAGATTGGTCTTTAGATTGTTTCACCTCATGGGTCATCCTGATACTTTTCTATCCTGAAATGTGTCATGCTCATTAGGATGTGTTTGTTCGAATTGACAATGAAAAGTAAGCTCTTAAAATTAATCATATGACACCTAAATTTTAAATCTTTATAAAGCCACTACAAGACCATGTCTATATTGATGTCCACTTATTTTAAACTAGACTACACAATACTATATGATTCTATCAGAAAAGTGTTAAATATGAGATGAATAATGTTAGAGAAGTCAGGGGAATCAAAAGTTAAATGACATGAAAGATAGAAAATCTACATAGAACGGTAAGAAGAGGTAAGAAGAGGCCCGCCTACCAGGAGAAAAGAGACATGATTTATCACCTTGGTTTATTCTTCAAGATTTGTGAGACTTAAGCTACCTTAACACTTCCAGATTGCAATTTGCTCCTAATTCAATTAATCCATACTAATTAGCTCATCCTGGTTTTAAAAATGGATGAAGGTAATAACTCCAATATTCTTATAAAAATAGAAAATTATGCAATTTAGAAATGTAGACCTATTTCAACTTTATCTAAAACAAAAAAGATTACAGCGAAACAGTTCAAAGTTAGCTTTGCCACATTCAGTCATTGGTATGGATATTACTTGAGAACTCACTCATGATGAACTGAGAGCAATGAAATTGATAAACTTTCATTTCCAATTTTTGTTAGTATGGATATATTGGAATTGAATACCAACTCTTCTTTTATCATTGGTTCTTATATTTGGCATTGGGAATCATTTAACATTCTGGAGAGATACATATATTAGGTTTCTATGTACTCAAATCTCTATCTTCTTTGATATACAAGACACATTTAGTGTTTAGAGAACCTCATAGAAAATAATGAAGATATTAATCGGAATCCTTTTCATAACTTGTGAATTGTTGCCTACTACACCTGAAGGTGGGTTATGAATTGCAATATGATGGTTCTTGTAGTTAGTAATGCTTTTCCCCCCTGAATCTATGGTTTCCTATCCAGATAATCAAGTAGAGTTGTTAATTTTTCTGAAAGGCACTTATTTCTTTGCCTTGTTCTCAGAGACATCAAATGTGCAAATATTTTGGTCGATGCAAATGGATGGGTGAAACTTGCCGACTTTGGCTTGGCAAAAGAGGTCTTTCTCCTTTCTTGGTCTTTACATTTCATGAGTATGAAGGATGATTAGGAAGTTACTCTGATAATGTTGTTTGACCTTCAGATTTCTAAATTGAACTGGGCAAAATCTTGCAAAGGAACTGTGTATTGGATGGCTCCAGAGGTATCATATTTCCTTTTGTACCACATTTTTCACACCTAAGCAATTTAACTATTTTGCCCAAGTATGACAGTAACAATTTGGCTTCAACATTTTACCAAAGGGCGCACGTAACTTTTCAAATTAACCAAAAGACACAAGCTACTTTAGTGTTTACCAAAATACATATTTTTTCAGTACTTTTCCTATTTTACCCTTCTGTCAAATCTAACTTATATGCATGCAATCTCTTTTTTCATTCCTCTCTCTCTTATGCATGCAACCTATCTTCTTTTTCCTCTCCTCTCTTCTCATTCCTCCTCTGTTTCATGCATTTTCTTTTTCTTTCCTCTTCTCTTTTCTCTTTTAGATTGATGCACTCATAATATGGGAAAAATATCAGGTCCGCCGCGTTGGGCCTAATATTTTTCATATCAGGCCCAACATGAGAAAATATCAGGCCCAATGTGAGCTTGATATGAAAGCTGTTTGACTTCAATAGGATCGTCGTCGACTGCGACAGCGACGACGGCTGGGACGTCGACCAATTGGGGTTACAACAGATCTCCGACCAGCTTCGTCCAATGGCGCATCGATCTATCAATGTTATTTTTGCATTGTTCTTGAAGTTCTCTACTTTTTAATTTTGACTCGAGTTTTTTTTTCGAAAACAAATTTTAAGAATGAAAAGGAAAATAAAATTTTATCATCAAATGTTAAAATGAGTTGAAACCTACGTGCTTTTTAGATTTAGATTTGAATATTAATATTTAAATTAATTAAAATATTCTTTCATTAAATTAAAACTACAAGATCGTATCAGGCCCAACGTAGGCCTGATATGCAATCCATATCAAGCCCAATAACCCTAATGTGTGATCTTCTTGATTCTTCCATATTTTAACACTTCGGAGAAGTCCAAATAAACAATGGATAGCATATTTGAACTCCTTGCAACTTCAGAAATCCATGGAAACTAAAATTTTTATAATCAGAGCTCTCTAGGTCAAATCAGTGGGTTTTGACCAAAACCCACTGATTGACCTAGAGAGTTCCAATTTAACAAATTTCAGTTCCCGTGAATTTCTGAGGTTACAAGGAGTTCAAATGTACTATCCATTGTTTATTTGGAGTTTTCCGAGATATTAAAATGTAATAACGAAGAAATCGAGAAGAAAATCTAATATTTGCCCATTGGGCCTAATATAATTTATATTAGGCTCACGTTGGGCCTAATATGTCATTTCAGGCCCAATTAAGAACATATTTGAATTCCTTATAACCTCAGAAATCCACGGGAATTGAAATTTTGACAATCGGAGCTCTCTAGGTCAAATCAGTGGGTTTTGACCAAAACCCACTGATTTGACTTAGAGAGCTCCGATTGCAAAAATTTCTATTTTCGTGTATTTCTGAAGTTATAAGGAGTTTAAATATGTTATTTATTGTTTATTTCGACCTATCCGAGGTGTTAAAATGTAATAACGGAGAATCAAGAAAAAAATCACACATTGGGGGTCGTTGGGCCTGATCCTGATATGGAATTATCAGGCCCAACGTGGGCCTGATATAATTTATATCAAGCCCAATGGAACCAATATTAGATTTTTTTTTCTCGATTCTTCGTTATTACATTTTAATATCTCGGAGAAGTCTAAATAAACAATGGATCACACATTTGAACTCCTTGTAACCTCAGAAATCCACGGGAACTGAAATTTGTAAAATCAAAGCTCTGTAGGTCAATCAGTGGGTTTTGGTCAAAATACACTGATTTGACCTAGAGAGTTCCGATGGTAAAAATTTCAGTTCCCGTGGATTTCTGAGGTTATAAGTAGTTCAAATATGCTATCCATTGTTTATTTGGACTTCTCCGAGGTGTTAAAATGTGATAAGGAAGAATCAAGAATATCACACATTAGGGTTGTTGGGTCTGATATCGATTGCATATCAGGCCCAACGTGGGTCTGATATGATCTTTTAATTTTAATTTAATGAAAAAATATTTTAATTAATTTAAATATTAATATTCAAATCTTATTGATTTTAATTAATTCTAAAAACATACAGGTTTTAACTCATTTTAACCATTTGATGATAAAATTTTATTTCATTTTATTTTCCTTTTAATTCTTAAAATATATTTTCGAAAAAAAAACTCGAGTCAAAATTAAAAAGTAGAGAACTTCAAAAAACAATGCAAAAATAACATCGGTGAATCGATGCGCCACTGGACGAAGCTGGTCGGAGATCTCCCATAGCCCCAATGGTCGACGTCCCAGCCGTCGTCGTTGTCGCAGTCGACGACAGTCCTATCGAAGTCGAACAGCTTTCATATCAGGCCCAACGCAAGCCTGATATGAAAAATATCAAGTCCAACGTGGACCTGATATTTTTCCTATGTTATGCATGCATCCATCTAAAAGAGAGAAGAGAAAAGAAAATGCATGAAAAAGAGAATGAATGAGAAGGGAGGAGAGGAAAGAGAAGATAAGTTGCATGCATAAGAGAGAGAGAAATGGAAAAAGAGATTTCATGCATATAAGTTAGATTTGATAGAAGGGTAAATGGGAAGAGTACTGAAAAAGTATATTTTTTTGATAAACACCAAAGTAGCATGCACCTTCTGGTTAATTCAAAAAGTTACGTGTGCCCTTTGGTAAAATGTCCATTTGGCTTCAATGACCCAATGAAGCTAGATTTATGGTTAAAGATTGTTATATTAATTCTTCTTTACATTAGTTTATTAAAGATATGAATCCAGATTTCTTACATGCTGAATTTTCCCTTGATGTGTCTATTGTTACTGGGATATTATCGATGATGCCAGAGATGTGTCTATTAGTTTATGTTCTTTTGATTGGCAGAAGCTCATATTAACATTTGTAAACCATGGAAAGATTTTATCATCTTTAACAGGTTGTGAAGACCAAGCCGTATGGACCTTCAGCTGACATATGGAGCCTGGGGTGCACTGTTTTAGAGATGTTGACTCGTCGACCTCCCTATCCTAACCTTGAATGGGTGAGTGATCTATATGTTTAATTTACACAATTTCTAGTTATTTGACTTCAGGGAAAAGTTTGCTCAAGTTAGAATCCATGATGATTCATACAAATCAGTTAGATCAAACTTATATTTTCAGTTGAAGATGTGCTGATTCTTCTTTTCCTGTTTTGGTAATTGTGACATCAGGTAGAAGCTTTCTTTAAGATTGGTCGTGGTGAACTACCAAGTATTCCTAATTCCTTATCCGCAGAGGCTCGTGATTTCATCAAGAAGTGCTTGCGGTTCAACCCAGACGATCGGCCCTCTGCTGCTCAACTGTTGAAGCATCCATTCGTCAAACGATCACATCAAGACTCTATGGGCCCTAGTCATGTTTCACCAGTGACAGCAGGATCCAGGCCACAATGATTCTGTAATGCCATGGAGGTAACCATTCTAAAAGCACATTCTTTTGTCTTTTGTTAGATAGAATCAAGAAAATATGCTGCTACTTAACTAAGGCATCATTTCGATTTAGCTGATTCCTGATGCATGATCCAAACTTTGTGCATCACAGTTGATGAGAAATGCATCTCCCTACTTATGATCACTGATTGTTTGCTATTCGATATGCTAGGAGAGTTTTGGCCTCGACCTTATGCATGTGTGACTGAATCATTGTGCAATCTATTGATCTCAACTTGCGAGGGCCTTGCTCTATGTCTCAAGGAAATACCGATGGCATATCAATGAGAATGAGCAGTTCCAACATTGAAACCCTGAATGAACAGAGTGTCGGGCTCAGAGTCTTCCTCAAAACTTTTGATTTTGTTTAGACTGCATTAACACGCAACTTGTGTTTTGTGCCACAGTTACTCCTTCCACTTGCATATCAAAGAGAATGAGCAGTGCTGATGTTGAATCCCCATCGACAAATGGGGCAGTGTGTCGTAGGTGCAGAATCATCCTTCAAACCTTTGATTGTATTGAGACTACATTAACATCGACTCAAAGACTACAACTGTCAAAGACATAGAATCATCCTCAAAACCTTTGATTGTGTTTAGACTGCAAAGACTACAACCTTCCAGGTCTGGAACCAATTAATGTTTCATGCCATAGTTACTTCTTCCACTTGCATATCGATGAGAATGAGCAATGTTGATGTTGAATCCTCTACGATGAAGGTGCTTGTCATAGGCGCAGAGTTGTCATGAACCTTTGCGTGTTTCTAAGACTGTAAGTAGCAGCAGCCAAAAGGAGAGCTCAAGAACCCTTTCAAATTATTCCACAAGGATTTGCTGAGGAGTTTCGAGAAGGAATATTTTTTCGCATTATTTTAAATATTAATTCTTGCATTTCATTTCATATGTTTTGCATTATTTTTCTCTATGGGGAAGTTTGAAGAATGTTGATGTATTTATGTCGGTGAAATTTTCACTCTATATACCTCCATGTTTTGAGAAAATTTTCAGTTTGCACCTTATAGTTTTCTGGCTTTTATATTAAAACAACTTATTCAATAAATGAGGTGCTTATATTAAATATAGGTGCCTCATACCACCTTAATAGAGGCACTTGAATTTAATTCAGGAGTCCATTATTGTTCACTGTGACGCCCACGATTTTCGCGTTTTAGGTGCCTGGAACAAATCGAGATGCCTCAGTAAGCACCAGGCATCTAGGCAGACTGTATGTATATAGGCGCTTGGAAACCTCTATAAAAGGCACCCGAGACCCTTGTTTACAAGCACCTCATTTCGGGTTTTCTCTCCGATTTACACCTCATTTTCAATCTCGATCCAAGTATGGCCAGCCTAGGTAGCCAGGTTCTTTATAAAGCTTCCAAAATGCCAAGGTAACACAAGAAACAACTCAATTAAATTATGTTCTTAATTTAAATAATGAAAAATAAAATATATTTGTTATTAATAGGATTAAGAGAAAGAGCACTGAGGTTGGTTCATCTAATGCCCCTAGTGTAAACCTTAAGTTTCAAACGAGGAGTTTAGGAGTAGATTTCAATCTTTGACATTTAGACCACTACTACCTAGATCTTGATAGGGGATTCTATTACCTCCGGGGTTATGATGTAGCAGTAGGACGACTAGTCACTATCCCAGACATCCGCGGTATGATACCCAGCTATGACATATTTGTAAGATTTTTTTTTCCAAATGGGGCGCGAACCCTGGGATGCTGGGCTTCTAGACCGTCTACCGCGAGCACTTCCCGATTTATCCTGACGGTCGGAGAGAAACTTTCGTGGGACCGAGTCGGTCGTCTGAGGTTAGAAAAATCTCGTTAATCATTTTTGATAGGGGATTCTATTGCCCCCGGGGCTATTGTGCAGCGGTAGGCCGACTAATCCTAGTTATGACATATTTTACATTAATTTTTCTTCAAAATGGGACACGAACCCTGAGACGTTGGGTTTCTAGACCGTCCACCGCGAGCGTTTTCCGACTTATTCTAGTGACCGATGAAAAATTTCTATGAGACTGAATTGGTCACCTCAAATTCATCTACTACTTAGTCTAACATTTTTGAGAGGGCATTCTATTTACGTTCATGCCAACCCATCTTAGAAGAAGTATAGTATAGTATTATCAGTTGGGTAATCTCGTTTATTATACTAGCCCAATTAACACTACATTATGTTCTGAGATGTACTTTTAGGACCAGGGTAGCAAGTAGAAATCTTATATTTTATTCACTTAGAGTTCAAGAATGTTCTTTATAGAGTCTTAGTGACTTACATTTTCTCCCTGCCCACTAGAATATTTTCATGATGTGACCATTCATACATTTTTACTTCATGCATGCTGTCATAGGCTAGATATAGATATTAGCTTGCATTTGACTCATCCAGAATTTTCCACTAATAATAACAAGTTAATAACTGAAGGTTAGATATTTGGTTAAGAAAGATAGATCAATTATTTTTAATTATTAATTTTCAAAATTAACCTTACTTTTTGCAAACATCCTTGGACTAGGTTAATCTTAAAATGTTATTTACGTAAAAAAAGTTTACTTAAAAAATTTTCACACGATGAAAAATTTTTCCCTAGAAATTTTCACATGCTTAAAATCCTTTTTCGGCAATTTACCAAAGGACGCCCTTGAGAATTGGTATTTACCAAAAGGTATACCATGGTTTCACTTTTACCAAAGGGCGTATTCTTTTTAGTGAACTTCCGTTTATACCCCTTCCGCCAAAAAAAAGTCTTTCTCTTTCTTTTTCTCAGTAATAAATCCCGAGGTAACAGTATCTGCTTTTTCAGATTTGTCATTTTAAAATAATATATTTAGGAATCGGCTAAAAACTTAAGGTAAAGAAGGAAAATTTTTTCATTAACGAAAGTTATTTTCCAACTGATTTTAAAAATTTAAAGTGATGAATTTTTATATTTGATTAATATAAATTAATATTTAAATAATATTTAATAAATATATTAATATATAACAAATATTTAAAATTTAAAAAAGTCAGAAATCTTTTATTTCATTTCAGATCAAGCGTGGGCCTGAAATCTTTCAGGCCCACGTTGGGCCTGAAATAAAAGATTTCAGGTCCACGTTGGGCCTGAAATAAAAATATTTCAGGCCCAGCGTGGGCCTGAAACAAAAGATTTCAGGTCCTGTGTCGGCTTGAAATCATATGTTATGATAGGGTTTTTTATGTATGCCTGAAACATAAAGAAACATCTCTTTATATTTTTGAAATCACAATAAAAATCACTGAGAAAAATTACTTTACGTGAGAAATTCTAATTAATATAAAACGTACATTATATTAAAAACGAACATATATATATATATATATATATATAATAAAATCAACTTTATATATATATAATAAAATCAACTTTAAGGTACAGGGCCTGAAATCAATTGATTTCAGGCCCTGAGCAGGGCCTGAAATCTTAATTTCAGGCCCTGCTTGATTATATATTATTAATAAATATAAAAAAATAATTAATAGGCATAATAATATATATTGATGGGTAAAATTAAAGATATAAGGATAATTTATTAAAATAAGCTATGATTCTATATTATTGTTATATCATTTTGTGCCAACTGATACAGTATGAGAACCAAAACCCACTGATGGACCTCCCATATCTGGATTTCTGAAAAACTCTATATCAATAGACAGGGTTGACCTAGGAGAAGATGTTTTAGGTGTCCAAATATCTATACACTCTATATCACCAATGCAATAGAAGTAGTTTAGAAATATCAGTGGGTTTTGACCAAAACCCACTGATGGGCCACCCATATATGGATTTCTGAAAACTCCATATGAATAGAGAGGTTAGAGATAGGAGAAGATGTTTTAGGTGTCCAAATATCTATACACTCTATATCACCAATGCAATAGGAGTAGTTTAGAAATATCAGTGGGTTTTGACCAAAACCCACTGATATGGCTAAACTACTCCTATTACATTGGTGATATCTAATATATAGATGTTTGGACACCTAAAATATCATCTCCTACCTCTACCCTCTCTATTCATATGGAGTTTTCAGAAATTCAGATATGGTAGGTCCATCAGTGGATTTTGATCAAAACCCACTGATATTTCTAAACTACTCATATTGCATTGGTGATATAGAGTGTATAGATGTTTGGACACCTAAAACATCTTCTCCTAAGTCAACCCTGTCTATTGATATAGGGTTTTCAGAAATCCAGATATGGGAGGTCCATCAGTGGGTTTTGGTCAAAACCCACTGATGTTCTCATACTGTATCAGTTGGCACAAAATGATATAACAATAATATAGAATCATAGCTTATTTTAATAAATTATCCTTATATCTTTAATTTTACCAATTAATATATATTATTATGCCTATTAATTATTTTTTTATATTTATTAATAATATATAATCAAGCAGGGCCTGAAATTAAGATTTCAGGCCCTGCTTAGGGCCTGAAATCAATTGATTTCCGGCCCTGTACCTTAAGTTGATTTTATTATATATATATATATATATATATATATAAAAGTTCGTTTTTAATATAATATACGTTTTATATTAATTAGAATTTCTCACGTAAAGTAATCTTTCTCAGTGATTTTTATTGTGATTTCAAAAATATAAAGAGATATTTCTTTATGTTTCAGGCCTACATAAAAAACCCTATCATAACACATGATTTCAAGCCGACACAGAGTCTGAAATCTTTTATTTCAGGCCCACGTTGGGCCTGAAATATTTCTATTTCAGGCCCACGCTGGGCCTGAAATCTTTTATTTCAGGCCCACGCTTGATCTGAAATAAATTAAATCTTTGTTATATATTAATATATTTATTAAATATTATTTAATATACTAATTTATATATATATTGTTTACGTATAATATATATAATATATATATATATATATATATAGGAAAATCAACTTCAGGTTCAGGGCCCCTGAGCAGGGCCTGAAATCTTGATTTCAGGCCCTGCTTGATTATATAAAATTAATAAATATAAAAAAATAATTAATAGACATAATAATATAAATTAATTGGTAAAATTAAAGATATAAGGATGATTTACAAAAACAAGCTATGATTCTACATTATTGTTATATCGTTCTGTGCCAACTGATACAGTTTGAGAACATCAGTGAGTTTTGACCTAAACTTACTGATGGACCTCCCATATCTGAATTTTTGAAAACCCTATATCAATAGACAGGGTTGACCTAGGAGAAGATGTTTTAGGTGTCCAAATATCTATACACTCTATATCACCAATGCAATAGGAGTAGTTTAGAAATATCAGTGGGTTTTGACCAAAACCCACTGATGGGTCTCCCATATCTGGATTTCTGAAAACTCCATATGAATAGAGAGGTTAGAGATAGGAGAAGATGTTTTAGGTGTCCAAATATCTATATACTCTATATCACCAATGCAATATGAGTAGTTTAGAAATATTAGTGGGTTTTGACCAAAACCCACTGATATGGCTAAACTACTCCTATTACATTGGTGATATCTAATATATAGATGTTTGGACACCTAAAACATCATCTCCTACCTCTACCCTCTCTATTCATATGGAGTTTTCAGAAATTCAGATATGGTATGTCCATCAGTGGATTTTGATCAAAACCCACTGATATTTCTAAACTACTCATATTGCATTGGTGATATAGTGTATAGATGTTTGGACACCTAAAACATCTTCTCCTAGGTCAACCCTGTCTATTGATATAGGGTTTTCAGAAATCCAGATATGGGAGGTCCATCAGTGGGTTTTGGTCAAAACTCACTGATGTTCTCAAACTGTATCAGTTGGCACAGAACGATATAACAATAATGTAGAATCATAGCTTGTTTTTGTAAATCATCCTTATATCTTTAATTTTACCAATTAATTTATATTATTATGTCTATTAATTATTTTTTTTATATTTATTAATTTTATATAATCAAGCAGGGCCTGAAATCGCCTGAAATCAATTGATTTCAGGCCCTGAGCCTGAAGTTGATTTTCCTATTTATATATATATATAATAATAATAATATATATTATATATATATTATACGTAAACAGTATATATATAAATTAGTATATTAAATAATATTTAATAAATATATTAATATATAACAAAGATTTAATTTATTTCAGATCAAGCGTGGGCCTGAAATCAAAAGATTTCAGGCCCACGTTGGGCCTGAAATAAAAGATTTCAGGCCCAGCGTGGGCCTGAAACAAAAGATTTCAAGCCCTGTGTCGGCTTGAAATCATGTGTTATGATAGGGTTTTTTATGTAGGCCTGAAACATAAAGAAACATATCTTTATATTTTTGAAATCACAATAAAAATCACTGAGAAAGATTACTTTACGTGAAAAATTCTAATTAATATAAAACGTACATTATATTAAAAACGAACATATATATATATATATATATATATATATATATATATATAATAAAATCAACTTAAGGTACAGGGCCTGAAATCTTAATTTCAGGCCCTGCTTGATTATATATTATTAATAAATATAAAAAAATAATTAATAGGTATAATAATATATATTGATTGGTAAAATTAAAGATATAAGGATAATTTATTAAAATAAGCTATGATTCTATGTTATTGTTATATCATTTTGTGCCAACTGATACAATATGAGAACATCAGTGGTTTTGACCAAAACCCACTGATGGACCTCGCATATCTGGATTTCTGAAAAACCTATATCAATAGACAGGGTTGACCTAGGAGGAGATGTTTTAGGTGTCCAAACATCTATACACTCTATATCACCAATGCAATATGAGTAGTTTAGAAATATCAGTGGGTTTTGATCAAAATCCACTGATGGACCTACCATATCTGAATTTCTGAAAACTCCATATGAATAGAGAGGGTAGAGGTAGGAGATGATGTTTTAGGTGTCCAAACATCTATATATTAGATATCACCAATGTAATAGGAGTAGTTTAGCCATATCAGTGGGTTTTGGTCAAAACCCACTGATATTTCTAAACTACTCCTATTGCATTGGTGATATAGAGTGTATAGATATTTGGACACCTAAAACATCATCTCCTACCTCTACCCTCTCTATTCATATGGAGTTTTCAGAAATTCAGATATGGTAGGTCCATCAATGATTTTGATCAAAACCCACTGATATTTCTAAACTACTCATATTGCATTGGTGATATAGAGTGTATAGATGTTTGGACACCTAAAACATCTTCTCCTAAGTCAACCCTGTCTATTGATATAGGGTTTTCAGAAATCCAGATATGGGAGGTCCATCAGTGGGTTTTGGTCAAAACCCACTGATGTTCTCATACTGTATCAATTGGCACAAAATGATATAACAATAATATAGAATCATAGCTTATTTTAATAAATTATCCTTATATCTTTAATTTTACCCATCAATATATATTATTATGCCTATTAATTATTTTTTTATATTTATTAATAATATATAATCAAGCAGGGCCTGAAATTAAGATTTCAGGCCCTGCTCAGGGCCTGAAATCAATTGATTTCTGTACCTTAAGTTGATTTTATTTTATATATATATATATATGTTTGTTTTTAATATAATGTACGTTTTATATTAATTAGAATTTCTCACGTAAAGTAATCTTTCTCAGTGATTTTTATTGTGATTTCAAAAATATAAAGAGATGTTTCTTTATGTTTCAGGCCTACATAAAAAACCCTATCATAACACATGATTTCAAGCCGACACAGGGCGTGAAATCTTTTGTTTCAGGCCCACGCTGGGCCTGAAATATTTCTATTTCAGGCCCAACGTGGGCCTGAAATCTTTTATTTCAGGCCCAACGATCTTTTGATTTCAGACCCACGCTTGATCTGAAATGAAATAAAAGAATTCAGACTTTTTTAAATTTTAAATATTTGTTATATATTAATATATTTATTAAATATTATTTAAATATTAATTTATATTAATCAAATATAAAAATTCATTACTTTAAATTTTTAAAATCAGTTGGAAGATAACTTTCGTTAATGGAAAATTTTTCCTTCTTTACCTTACGTTTTTAGCCGATTCCTAAATATATTATTTTAAAATGATAAATCTGAAAAAGCAGATTCCGTTACCTCGGGATTTGTTACTGAGAAAGAGAAAGAGAAAAAGAAAGAGAAAAACTTTTTTTTGGCAGAAGGGGTATAAACGGAAGTTCACTAAAAAGAATACGCCCTTTGGTAAAAGTGAAACCATGGTACACCTTTTGGTAAATACCAATTCTCAGGGGCGCCCTTTGGTAAATTGTCGATCCTTTTTTCCCTTAGTAAATTTTCAAAACTTGTCTTAAGAAAATTTTTTACTTGTACATTTTTTTTTCCAAAACTTACCTTAGAAAAATTTTAATTGTGAAAATTTATTTCAAAAACCTTAGTAAATTGCAAAACTTTCTTAAGCAAAATTTTCAAGACTGAGTTAATGCTTATTTTCAAAAATTGTTAGAAAAATTGAGTGATAATTTTCAAAAGTTGAGTAAATTTTTTTTCTAGATAAAATTTTCAAAACTAGCATTTTATAACTTGCATATACTAAGATGTTTTGAAAAATAACTATGTTTATAAATTTTTCTATCTAAACAAACTTTTTTAATGTATGATAAAGGAGAAGAAAAAAAAATCAAAGTTCATCAAATTTTCAAAATATGCATGTCTTCAAAAATTCACGAGGAGAATGCCAAATTAAAGGAGAGCATGACATATTTTGAAAATTAAAATTCAACTTTTTGTTTGAAAAGTTTTTACTTACTTCAACATGTTATATTTTATTTAACTTAAAACTCAGTTGCCATAGATCAAAAAAGAAAAGATTGTTGGTGCTGGAAGTACTAGCTAATTAAACATATTTTTTTGATAATGACAAATGTTCAAAGTTAAGGGTTATTGTGATCTAACAAGCTAAACTAATTGTACAGGAAAGTCCTCGTGCTGCTAAGTAAGAAGATGTGGTCAGGTGATTAGGCAAAGAAGTCCTAGTCTGGTGATTGGACAAGAAATCCTGGTCGTGTGGATTAGGCATGAAATCTTGGTCAAAGAGGCAGAAGATTTGGTAGATTAAGGACATGGGGCGGAAGTCCTAGGGGTTGCAGACACCAAGCGGAAGTTTAAGCGAGTCGAGGATCGAACGTCTAACTAAAAGTCTCGAGGGTCAAGATCGGATGCTAAGCAAAAGTCTAAACAAGTTTGGAAGACCAGATATTTGGCAAAAATGTAATCTCTCTTGATAGGAGTTGATGAAAGCCAAGGAGGAGTTACAAGCTTACAAGACAAAGCTGAAGATGAAGAGACATTGAAGAGAATTGGAGGACCCAAGACAAGGTCTAAGACTAAAAACATAAAGCAAGCCTTGGAGGGCATAATAATGGAGCTCAAGGAAAAGGAGGATGCACAATGGAGGCAACAACTAAATGGATCACATTCCTTCAACTTGAAAGTGAAATTGAGCCAATATGAGGATTATTTTCGTATGTATTTTTGGGGGATTTTTCTAGAGTGACTTTCAATACCCTTTGGTGGATTTTAATGTCTTTTTGAGAGTTCCTAAGCTAGTATTAGGAACTAGTAGGTGCATTAGAGGAAAATAGATGCCCATGCATTCATGCATGCATGATAATGGTGCATAATTAGTGCTTAGTGGGAAGTTTAGTAGAGGTTAATGTTTCAACCTCTACTAAGTCTATATATAGGAAAACTCTTGTATGGCTAAGGAGGGTTTTTGGTTGAAAGAAAATCTGAGTTTTCTCTATTGTGAGAACTTCCTTCGAGTTCTTAGACAAAGAACTAAATTTGATCATATCAAGGCAACTTATGGCGATCAAAACACTCATGACTTATCACTCACCTTCTCATCTTTCTTGAGTGTGGCGTCAATATCCTTCCCTAAACTGAATTTCAAGGCGAACCGAATCAGGTGATCTTATCATTTGTTATCAGAGCTCGGGTCCTTGAATTTTAGGTTTGTGTTTTGTTTGTCAATTCAAAAAAAAATATCATCCTTTTGTTCTTGTTCATCTTCGTTGATCTCTCATCCATAGTATTTCATTGGTATCTTTTCATTCTCTATCTCTATTTGTCACCAATTTCTGTTCTCTATTTGAGTCCTAAACTCAAAAAAAAATCAAAAAAAGGAGGAAAAAAAGAGAAATTGTGAATTAAAATGACTCAATATTCCTCTTATTGCTCTTGATCGTTGCTAAATTTCTTGTTCTATTTGTTTATTTCTCTTGTTCTACTCATATTTCTTGTTGGTTTCTTGCTCACTTGATCGTCAACATACTGTCTTGAAAAAAAAAATCATTGATAAGGTTCTTTCTTAAGAGCTTATAAAGGAAGCTGAGTGGCTAAATTTGAGTGCAAGCACATGAGTAGAGTGGTGAGGCCCTTCTAACATTTATTTTGCAATTGTCCTTGTCATCTTCTTTTGATGCAAGCATGAGTGGGAAAAGAACACCTAATTCCCCTAGGTGAGATCCTAATAGGCTTCAAATGGAAGCACTTACACAATATTTTGAGAGGTTGCTTCAAAGACAACTTGAAGGATTACACGAAAGGATGGACCGACTTGAAGGAGGAAGAGTTTCCAACCATGGGGGCAATTCTAATCATGAAGAATCTCATCAAGCAAGTGAATTATTCTACGGTTCACCAAGAGAAGGAAGGAGGCATGAAGGGGAAAGAAGATGTGAAAGAGGAGGTAGAGACCATAGACGTGAAGATGATCTACGAGGTGTGAAAGTCAAGGTACCTTCCTTCCAAGGGAGGAACAACCCCGAACATATCTTGAGTGGGAGATGAAAATAGAACAAATATTCTCATGCGACAATTACAATGATCCAAAGAAAGTGAAGGTGGCTGCCCTTGAGTTCACTGATTACGTCTTAATTTGGTGGGATCAAGTACAAAAAGAGAGAAGAAGGTATGGAGAGCATCCTATAGATACTTGGGATGAAATGAAGACTTTGATGAGAAGGAGATTTGTGTCTTCCCACTACCACAGGGATTTGCACAACAAATTGTAAAGACTCATACAAGGGAGTAGGAGTGTGGATGAGTATTACAAGGAGATGAAGGTGGCTTTGATTATGGCCAATATTGTGGAGGATACGGAAGCAACCATGGCCAGGTTTCTCCATGGCCTAAACCGAGATATTGGAGACATTGTGGGGTTACAACATTATGTGGAGCTTGAAGACTTAGTTCATCAAGCAATGAAAGTGGAGCAACAATTAAAGAGAAAGGGCATTATGAAAAAATCATCTTCTCCAAACTACTCCTCAAGTTGGTAGGACAAGTCAAAGAAAGAGGGTTCTTCTTCTAATTCTAAGGAGGTAACAAGCACTAAGAAGCATATTCCTACTAATTCTTCTTCTACTTCTGAGAGTAGGGATATCAAGTGTTTTTAGGTGTTTCGGAAAAGAACATATTGCATCAAAATGCCCGAATAAGAAGACTATGGTGGTGAGGGATAATGAGAGTATCTCTAGTGAAGAAATTTCTTCTCATTCCTCTTCCTCAAGCGACGGGGAAAATGATGGAGCAGCCTATGCGCAAGATGGAGATCTCTTGGTGGTTAGGAAGTTATTGGGGAGTCAAGCCAAGGAGCATGAGGAGGACCAAAGAGAAAATATTTTTCATACCCGCTGCCTTATTTAAGATAAAACATGCTCTATGATCATTGATGGTGAGAGTTGCACCAATGTGGCAAGCACTAGGTTGGTCACCAAACTCAACCTAAAGACTACACCACATGCAAGGTCATATAAACTCCAATGGCTGAGTAATAGTGGTGAATTGGTAGTGAATCAGCAAGTGTTGATTAATTTCTCCATTGACAAATATGAAGATCAAGTTCTATGTGATATTGTACCTATAGAGACAAGCCACATTCTTCTTGGGAGACCTTAGCAGTTTGATAGGCGAGTTTACCATGATGGATTCTCCAACAAGTTCTCTCTTGTTCACAATTCTCGCAAAGTCACACTTGTACCATTATCACTTAGGGAGGTTTGTGAGGATAAAAAAAAAAGAGAGAGAGAAAAGAGAAAAAGAAGAGTGAGAGCTTAAGAAAGAGAAAGGTGTGTGAAAAGAAAATAATTGATTTTGAGGACAAAATTCAAAAGAAAAGAGAGAATGAGGAAAAGAAAAGAGAAAATGAGGGAAAAAGAGAGAAGAATAGAAAATTTGTTTACAAGAAAAAGTGAGGTGAAGAGAGCTTATTTGATAAGGCAACTTATATTTCTTCTTTTGTGCAAGGAAACTTGCTTGGAATCTAATACTAACTCCTTGCCTAGTGATGTTGTTGTTATTTTGCAAGATTTTGAGGATGTGTTTCCCAAGGAAGTACCTCACGTTTGCCACCAATGTGGGGGATAGAATACTAAATAGACCTTATTCCTGGTGCTTCTCTACCCAATAGGCCAGCTTATAGGAGCAACCCTCAAGAGACAAAGGAGATATAAAATCAAGTGGAGAAGTTATTGCAAAAAGGATGGGTTAGGGAGAGCTTAAGTCCTTGTGTTGTACCCATAATTTTGGCACCTAAAAAGGATGGATCATGAAAGATGTGCACTGACTGTAGAGCAATCAACAATATCATAATTCGGTATAGACATCCTATCCCTAGACTTGATAATTTGCTTGATGAATTGCATGGTGCTTACTTCTTTTCTAAAATTGATTTGAAAAGTGGGTAACATCAAATTAGGATAAGAGAATGATGAATGGAAAATTGCTTTCAAAACTAAATATGGATTGTATGAATGGTTGGTAATGTCTTTTGGGTTAACTAATGCACCAAGCACTTTTATGAGGCTTATGAACCATGTTTTACGAGATTTTCTTGAAAAATTTATGGTAGTATACTTTGATGATATTTTGGTATATTCCAAGAGTTTTGTTGAGCATATTGCACATCTCTAATCTGTTTCGTATGTCCTTAGAAAGGAGAAACTATATGCTAACTTAGAAAAGTGTTCTTTTTGCACTGATCATATGAGTTTTCTTGGTTTTATCATAAGTTCTAAAGGAGTGCAGGTTGATGGAGGGAAAGTTAAGGTCATTAGAGATTGACCAACTCCTAAAACTGTGAGTGAGGTTAGGAGCTTCCATGGATTGGCAGGTTTCTATAGAAGGTTTGTGAAGGATTTTAGCATATTGGTAGCACCCTAAATGAACTTGTTAGGAAAAATATGGATTTTAAATGGCGGGAGAATCAAGAAAATGCATTTCAAGGACTTAAGGACAAACTCACACACGCACCCATTCTTGCTTTGTCTGATTTTTCCAAATCATTTGAAATTGAATGTGATGCATCTCATGTGGGTATAGAGGTTGTTTTACTTCAAGATGGACATCCCATTGCATATTTTATTGAGAAATTAGGTGGCGCCACTCTCAACTATTCCACTTATGATATAAAATTGTATGCACTTGTTAGAGCTTTACAAACATGGCGGCATTATCTTTTGCTTAAAGAATTTGTCATTTATAATGATTATGAATCTTTGAAATATTTGAAAAGGCAGAGGAAGCTCAACAAAAGGCATGCCAAGTGGGTTGAATTTCTTGAACAATTTCCTTATGTGATTAAGCACAAGTAAGGAAGGGCAAATGTTATAGCAGATGCACTTTTAAGAAGATATAATTTGCTTGGTATACTTGAAACTAAATTGCTTGGCTTTGAACATATTAAATAATTATATGTACATGATAATGAATTTTCCCAATTATATGCTGTGTGTGAAAAAAAATCACAAAATGGGTTTGTTGGGCATGATAACTACTTGTTTAAGAATATTAGACTTTGTATGCCTAGAGAATCCATGCATGAATTGCTAGTTAGGGAAGCACATGAGGGGGGAGGCTTAATGGGACACTTTGGGGTTCAAAAGGCCTTAGAAATGTTGCATGAACATTTTCATTGGCCACACATAAAACATGATGTGCAGAAATTTTGTGAAAGGTGCATTGTGTGTAGAAAAGCAAAATCTAAGGTATCACCTCATGAACTTTGCACTCCTTTGCTTATTCCACATTTCCCATGGACTGACTTGTCTATGGATTTTGTTTTAGAGCTGCCACGCACTCAAAAATGTGAGGACTCCATTTTTGTGGTAGTTGATAGATTTTTCAAGATGACACACTTCATACTTTGCCACAAAGTGGATGATGCAACTCATGTGGCAGATTTGTTTTTCAAAGAGGTGGTAAGACTTCATGGCATGCCTAGGAGCATTATTTCAGATTGTGACACCAAATTCTTAAGTCATTTTTGGAGGACCTTATGGAACAAATTAGGAACAAAGCTTTTTTTTTCTCCACCACATGTCACCCTCAAACTGGCGGCTAAACTGAAGTGGTAAATAGGACTCTTTCTACTCTTCATAGAGCAATTATTAAGAAGAACATTAAGTTTTGGAAAGAATGTTTACCCCATGTTGAATTTGCTTATAATAGGGTTGTCCATTCGACTACTAAATTTTTTCCTTTTGAGATTATTTATGAGTTCAATCCGCTAACACCTCTTGATTTGCTTCCTTTACCTAACACTTCTTCTTTAGTTCACAAGGATGGCAAAACAAAGGCGGAATATGTGAAGAAGCTTCATGAGCAAGTTAAAGCTCAAATTGAGAAGAAAATTAAGCAATATGCAAATAGAGCCAATAAAAAGAGAAAAAGAGTTGTCTTTGAACCCGGTGATTTGATGTGGGTTCATATGAGGAAGGAAAGGTTTCCTACCCAAAGGAAATCAAAGCTTCAACCACGAGGAGATGGACCATTCCAAGTATTAGAAAAATTAATGACAATGCTTACAAGATTGACTTGCCCGGTATGTATGGTGTTAGTGCAACGTTTAATGTGGCTAATTTGCGTCCTGTTGATGTAGGTGATGAGGACCTAAATTCGAGGACGAATTCACCTAAAGAAGGAGGGAATGATGAAAGTCAAGGAGGGGTTACAAGCTTACAAGATAAAACCGAGGATAAAGAAGCATTAAAGAGAATTGGAGGACCCAAGACAAAGTCCAAGACTAAAAACATGAAGCAAGTCTTGGAGGGCTTAATAATGAAGCTCAAGGAAAAGAATGATCAATGCACAATGGAGGCAACAACTAAATGGATCACATTCCTTCAACTTGAAAGTGAAATTGAGTCAACATGATGATCATTTTTGTATGTATTTTTGGAGGATTTTTCTAAAGTGACATCCAATGTCCTTTGGTGGATTTCAATGTCTTTTTGAGAGTTCCTAAGCTAGTATTAGGAATTAGTAGGTGCATTAGTGGAAAATAAATGCCCATGCATTCTTGATAATGGTGCATAATTAGTGCTTAGTGGGAAGTGTAGTAGAGGTTAATGTTTCAACCGCCACTAATTCTATATATAGGAAAACTCTTATATGGCTAAGGAGGTTTTTTGGTTGAAAGAAAATCTGAGTTTTCTCTATTGTGAGAGCTTCCTTCGAGTTCTTAGGCAAAGAACTAAATTTGATCTTATCAAGGCAATTTGTGGCGATCAAAACACCCATGACTTATCACTCACCTTCTCATCTTTCTTGAGTGTGGCGTCAATATCCTTCCTCAAACTGAATTTCAAGGCGAACTGAATCAGGCGATCTTATCAGGAGTAGGTGAGGACATGTTCCTCATTGAGGAAATAGTAGGAGTCAATCTTGATGTAGACCAAGGAGCTGTTCATCAAGACCGAGTTAAAACCGCAAGAGATCATTTGTCACTTCCTGAAGGGCCAATTACAAGACTTCAAGCAAAGCGTTTCAAAGAAGCACTAAACGAGCTAATCCAAGAACAATGGCTAGGCTATGAGAAATGAGAAACCAAATTAAGCACAAGTACAAATCAAGGCTTAACCCATGTGATCAGTCTTATTCAGCCATAACTCATCCCTAGCATGATGGTTGGAAAAAGAAAGGGAGAAAAGAAGTATGGAAACTTGAGATTTTGGGTTTCTATGTTATTTAATTTCATGCATACAATATGGAGACTTGGAGTTTTTTTTTGGTTTCTAAGTGTTTAAATGCTTGCATGCAACATGGGTACTTGTATTTGTTTGCATGCATGCATGTGGTACTTTAGTTGCTTGCTCCCATTATATAAGAGAGAGAATTCCGAATTTGTAAGCACTTTGGTTTTAGTAAACATCCTAGTGAGGATTTTGTGATCTCTTGGTTCTTAAGGGAACTTCTGAACTTATCGAGTCTATCTCGTGGCGTTCAACAACCGAAACTTATCACCATCCTGGTGTGGCATTTTCTTCTTTCGTAGTCTTTGTTCGTGCCAGTCTTAGTTGCGGGTAAAGGCTCAAACTCTTGTCATCTTGTTCCTGGGGTTCTATCCATCTTTGTCTTAGGTTCCATCACGTCTGTTGGTGGGATTTGTATCAAATCTGACCTAGGATTCACTGGAAATTTAAAAGTCAAGACTAAACAGTCCAAAGTGGACTAATTTCATTTGCACTAATGATATTATATATATGTTGCACTGACTCTGTAATGCAAGGTAATTATTCTGGACCAAGGCGGTCCAAATGCCTGGAAGGGATCCAGGCGTCTGCGACAAGAATGCCTTAAGGAACCAAGTCTCATCCAATCAATGACACATCAGCTTCGAGGCATTTAGAAGTGATCAGTTTCCTGAGATAGAGATGCCTAGAAGTATAGAGGCGTCTGGGAGAAGATAAGCTACGACGAGTTTGGATCTGAATCAGATCAACTCGCATAGAGGTGCCTTAACGGAGATAGAGGTGCTTGGATGAAACTATAAAAGGAGGTCTCGACCAATAGTTCACGTGCATCAATTACCACTACTTTCATGTTCATGTGCTGCTCAAAAACCTTCGTTAGGATGCCGAATTGCTACTCCAACGACTACGCTCAAACTTCAACTTTACTTCGTTGGTATAATTGTTTTATATTGTACTTTCAATTCCATACACTTGTATTCATTCAAACTGACAGTGGATTTCCTAACGAAAATGATCAATAATCGTAGGCTTTGGACTAGCAACACAAGTTGTTAACTAAATAAAAATAAAGTGCCTTAGCATTGTTTCTATTCTTATTATTCTAATGTGTTTTCTCGATTATTTTATGAAAAAGTAAAAAAGCGACGTGTGTTATTTACCCCCCCCCCCCCTAGTGCTTTTCAATTCTATAGGAGGTGCCTCTGATCTGGCACCTCAGAGTGAACTGGAGATACCCTCAATGTGATGGAGGCGCCTTCAAGTGGACAGAGGCCAACGTTTAGAATCAGATCAGTGCCATTAGAGGTGCCTTGGGTTGTCGAAGGCGCTTCTAATAACCTGTATAAGGAGGGTTGGGACAACTTCTTAATAACAAATTTTCAACGAGCTTCTTCGATCATTTTCTTGTGCAGTCTTCAAGCTACTGTTGTACTGCGACTCTGTTATGCCCGACTGTTGTAGTCAAAACAACACCAACACACGAGCTTAATCGATTCTTTATCTTCATGTGTTGGGTAACAAAGTTATTTTATTTCAGTTATTACATAAGGAACTGTAGGTTTGTTACACTTACCTCATCTTGTTTTCAATTGCTCTTCCAAAAGTTTTCCGATAGAGGATATTAGTGAATTATCGATCGAGAAATGTCCGAAAGGCTTGGGTCTTGGAGTAAAAGTCGTCGAAGATTTCAGATCAAATAACTGATTGTGTTCTTATTCTTTTTGCTTTTTTTAACTTTGTTTTTCTTCCGCTATGTACTTATTTTTAAATTTTTTTTTTTTAAAATACACGTGATTTACTCCCTTCCCCTCACATACATCGATCCTACAAGCACATCAATTTTGAAATCTGTTTTAATTTAGTATAACTAAAATAAAATGGGCATACATTTTATGTTTGAAATATAAACAAAGTCTAACAGCGGTCCCTCATTTGAAGGAAGAATGGTTAGAAATACAAATAAAGTTTTACATTAATCTAATTGAATCTTATTATATTACTTATTATATTACTGGATTAATCTAATTGGATCTTAAATTTATTAGATTAATTATTAATCTAATATTTATTTATTTTTTAAAATAAACTCAAATCAAATGACTCACATTATTAGATAATATCTTAATAAATAAGATTTAACCATATTATTAGATAAAATTTGATCACGTTTATTTTATTAGATAAGATTTATCACGTTTTATTCATCTTATCTAATAAGATTTGGTGTGATGCAAAAGTCTCCTCATGACACCTAGAACAATAGTAGTCTCACGTATCATGTTGACAAGAAAAAAAAGTTGGCAGCAGGAAATTCACATACCAATCATATCAAGAAAGTACGAGTCTCTAGAAACAAATGACGGGAAATGCAAGCAGCAATTTGTCTTTGGCAGAATTAGAATGCATGAAGATTGCAATTTCAACTAAGAATATGATTCTTTGTTGGCAAAACACAATTTGTTCGCTCTTAGCCTCCCTATCAATCCGTCTCAAGATTAATACGGAGGAGATAAATCATCACACGGGATCCTTTATCCCGAGGATCCCGTATCCCTGTGTCCCCGACTGGTCGGTGATGGCCGGCGAGTCCTCCGATCATCGATCGAACACCATCATTAGTCTTCGATCGTCGTCCCGAATCAAACAATATCCTGGGAGAACAGTGAATCAGTCGAGATCGTCGCAATTGCGATCTCGCCGGATTCGACGAGATCGCAATTGCGGCGATCCCCGACGGGTTCACCGTACCCCCTAGGGTATAGTTTTGTTCGGGGCGGCGGTCCGATCGACAATCGGAGGACTCGTCGGCCATCGCCAACGAGTTGGGACACGGGGACAGGGGTCATTGGGGAGAAAAGATTTGTTCTGGTAAATCACGGGGGCTACTAGCCCGGATGCTAGTGCATAGGGAGGACGGGCACATTGACTTTGTCAAGTTTTAAGGCATATTGACTTTGTCAAGTTTTAACCTCCAGACCTCATGCTGATAATAGCCACGTACTAACCATCAGTCCATTCCGTGGGGACAAGAGTATGTGTAGGGATGTTGGATAAATGATGCTCCAGACATATGACTGGGGATAAATTAAAGTTCACTAAAATCAAGAAAAAAAGCATAGACTCAGTAGCATTTGGCAATAATGTCACACTTAAGGTAATTGGGTCAGGTAACATTGAATTAAATTCTGATTTTATTATCAAAAATATTTTATTGGTTGATAATTTTAAGTTTAACTTGCTTAACATTAATCAATTATGTGATACTGGTTATGTAGTCACCTTCACCAACTCTTACTGCCTTTTTAGGAACTTACATGACTCAGAAATAACCCTTAAGAGAGTAAGAAAGAATAATATATATATTTGTAATCTACCATCAACACGTAAGTGTCTTCTGACCCAACTAGAATAAACTAACTTATGACACAGAAAACTAGGTCACACTCACGCAAAATTAATTTCTAAATTAAGTCAAAATGAACTAGTTAAGGGAATCCCTAAAATTCAAAACCTTGAAAATTCAATCCGCAACCCATGTCAACAAGGTAAACAAACAAAATCAACCCACAAATCTACCCAATCAAATTTAACTCAAGCTACACTTGAGCTCGTACACCTAGACCTATTTGATTCTCATGGAGCCAAGTCACTAAGCGAAAATCGATACTGCTTAATAATTATTGATGATTATTCTAGATTTACCTGGGTTAGGTTTTTAAAAACCAAAGATGAAACATTTGAATCATTTAACAACTTATGTAAAATACTAGAAAATCAAAAAGATACTCAAATTAAAAGAATAAGAAATGATCATGGGGGAGAATTTGAAAACCAAAAGTTTAATGATTATGTAAAATAAAAGGCTATATTCATGAATTTTCTTGTCCAAGAACCCCCAATAAAATGGGATAGTTGAAAGGAAAAAAAGAACCCTTCAGGAAGCCGCTAGGACCATGCTCAACGAATATAGTTTATCCAATCAATTATGGGCAGAGGTCACCGCTTGTTATATTCAAAATAGGGTTCCAATAAATAAAAGACACAATAAAACACCTTATGAAATCTATTACTATAGAATACCCAACTTATATTATCTAAGGGTGTTTGGGTGTAAGGTACATATCCTAAATACAAAAGACTACCTAGAAAATTTCAATCAAAATCAATCCCAGAACATTTTGTAGGGTACTCAACCACGAGTCGAGCATATAGGGTCTATAACAAGCATACCCTTAAAATTGAAAAAATCACAAATGTTATATTTGACAAAGAAATTTTAACAAAACCCAACTCAATCAACTTAACCAATTCGTCAAATCCAACTACTACGAATTAAGATCAAGACGAAATTGAACCAACAATTGAATCAATAATTAGATCAACAATTGAATCAATAACTGAACCAACTCAAATTGTTGAACCTGTTCCAACGCAAAACCTACCAGCTAGACCTGAGGCTGAACCAAGTTGTAGGAGATCTAAGAAACCCAGACTAAATCATCCAACCGACCAAATTATGGGTGATCCAACCTTAGGGGTTAGAACAAGGTCTTCCTATAGGAACTTAAGTCAGGTTGCTCTGATTTCAAAAATAGAACCAAAAATTATAGAAGAGGTCTTACCTGACCTAGACTAGATCATTTCTATGCAAGAGGAATTAGCACAATTTGAAAGAATCCAAGTCTGGGACTTAGTAGCTAAACCAGAAGGTAAGCCCATTATAAACAATATGTGGGTATTTAGAAATAAGTTCAACGACCAAGGTGAAATAGTAAGAAACAAAGTTCGCTTATTAGTTAAAGGATTTAGTCAAGTTGAAGGGTTAGACTATGATGAAACTTATGCCCCTGTAGCTAGACTTGAGTCAATTAGGATGCTACTAGCCTTTACAGCCTATAGGGAATTTAATTTATACTAAATGGATGTCAAGTCTACCTTCCTGAATGGTTTTATAAAAGAGGAAGTTTACGTAGGACAACCCCCAGATTTTGAGATTCTTGACTACACTAATTATGTATTCAAACTTAGGAAAGCTCTTTATAGGTTAAAACAAGCACCTAGGGCTTGGTATGAAAGATTATCCACCTATCTAATTTCTAAAAGTTTTACCCAAGATCAAACCAACTCAACCTTATTTGTTAAGATTTTAGAAAAAGATATTTTTGTAGCCCAAGTTTTCGTAGATGATATAATTTTTGGATCAACTAACATTAATTTCTTAAAAGACTTTATTAAAATTATGAAAAACGAATTTGAAATGAGCCTAGTAGGAGAATTAATCTTCTTTTAGGTTTACAAATTAAACAAACTAAGGATGGAAACTACATTCATCAATTAAAATACGCAAAAGAATTAATTAAGAAATTTAAAATGAATAGTTCAAAGAATTTAAGTATTCTCATGGTCACAAATGCCAAAATAGATAACGATCTTGAAGATAAGCCAGTTGATTTAAAATATTATAGAAGTATTATAGGAAGTTTGCTCTACCTAACTGCTAGTAGACCTAATATTCTTTTTGCAGTAGGTATTTGTGTCAGGTACTAAACTTGTACTAAGGAGTCCCACTTAACTACAATTAAAAGGATCCTTAGATATATTAAGGGCACCATAAATGTAGGTATTTGATACTCTAGGACGTCTAATTTTGAATTGTTAGGATTTTCTGACTCGGATTATGCAGAGTGTAAATTAGATAGAAAAAGTACGAGTAGGACCTGTCAGTTACTAAGACAAAGTCTAGTTAGCTGGTGTAGTAGAAAGCAACATTGTGTTGCCTTATCCACAACTGAAGTAGAATATATTGCCCTAGGGGAATATATAGCCCAACTTTTATGGATTGTCCATACCCTTAAGGACTTCAACCGAGACTATACCCAGACTAAGGTATTTGTTGACAATATGAGTTCAATCAACCTTACAAAAAATCCTATTCATCATTCCAAAACTAAGCATATTAAAATCAGACACCACTTTGTTATGGATCACGTAATTAGGGAGGAAAATCGTACTTACACATATAGACTCAAAATCTAACCTAGCCGATATTTTCACTAAACCACTACCTGAATTTGAATTTAGCTCACTAAGAAGACAATTAGGAATGTACTTAATAGAATAGGACTATTTTTTTAAAACTATTTTATTATCTTATAAATTTATTTTTAAAATCATATTATTTTAAAAATATTTTTTGACTTAATTTTTTTAAAAAATTACCCCCTTCAAAAATTAAGATTTTTCTACAAAATAGACTTAGCTTAGGACTTAACCCTAGCATTGCATGCTCCTATAGATCTAGAAGCCAGCATCTCACAAGCAAATTAGGATACTTTGATTGATAACCTAGATTGGGTTGAAATGCTCAGATCTTTGCCTTAACTCAAGATACTTTAAATCAGTGCATCAAGAGCAGCTGAGGTGATAAATAAATTGAACATCAATCAAGTTAAGTATTCAAGCTTAGAAAATCTAACTTGATCAGACTACTTAACTTGACTAACCCAAGTGAAAGCTGCTGTTATAAAACAGTTAGTATCCATTTTTTATGAAATATTTTCTCTTGCTTAGACTCACTAGAATAATAACTGGGTTCAAAACTTATTACTTGGGTCAAACTTAGTTCATTTCTATTACTTGCTGCCGGTCAATTTCTTTTATTGTTTTTACAAAACAAATAGGCTCTGATACACAACTGTTTTTTTTTCATGCCAAACATATTTTTCATATTTTTTGATATATGACAAAGGGGGGAGAGTAGAAAAAGTAAAGTTAATTTTTTTCCCTCAAATTTTTTTTTGAAAAAGTAAAGTTAAAAACAAATTTCCCTCAAAATTATTTCTTCGAAAAAGTGAAGTTGAAATTTTTTTCCCCTTCTTTTTTTAAAAAGTAAAATTTAAAGGAAAACTTTGTTTCTGAAAAACTTTTGAGAAAATATTTCTTAAATTAAACTCTTTTCAGAAAATTCTGTTTGAGAAAAACTTAATGTTAGAAGCTTTCAAAAATTATTTTTCTCAATAATTTTTTTCACTCAGAAGTTCTTAAAAATTTAAAATTATTTTTTTTACTTAGAAAAAACTTTCAAGATAGAAAAATTGTATATTTTCAAAAGCTTCAGGGGGAAAGTTTCAATCAAAAGGAGCTTTATGCAATATGTCAAATTTTTGCTAAGTGATTCAAAATTATTGAAAATATTCTAAGGGAAAAGGGGGAGAGTACTAATCAAGGGGAAGAGTAGAAAATTATTTTTCTTTCCTTCCAGTGCATAACTATAATGTATCTTTTTCATGTTTGTTTTTAACTTTACTTTTGAGCTGTGTTGTCATAAATCAAATAGGGGAGATTGTTGGTGCCGGATGCACCAGAGCGAACCTAGTTTTGATAATGGCAAAGGGTTCAAAATTAAGTTTATATTGTGATCTAATGAATTTACCAAGTGTGCAGGAAAGCCCTAGTTCACCTAGGCACGAAGTCTTGATATGCAGGGTTGAGTAAGAAGACCTGGCCGAGGGTTGGGCAAGAAGTCCTGGTCGGTTGAGCAAGAAGACCTGGCCGAGGGTTGGGCAAGAAGTCCTGGTCGTGGACTGGGCACCGAAGTCCTGATCCGAAAGATTTGGCAGGAGTCTTAGCCGAGCGAAGATTGCGGACAGAAGTAGAGGCGGGTCGAGATACGGATATCTCGAGATCCGGCAGTATCGGAGGTCGAGAAAAGTCCAACCAAAGGAGCCGGTTGGCAAAAGGTATCTTCTCCTAAGAGGAGTAGGTGAGGACGCGTTCCCCGGAAGAGGGAACCGTAGGCGTCGGTTCGACCTAGGATTTGATTTTGAAATATAAATCAGAACCAAGACAGCTCCGGTTGTTATGCATGAATTTATTATTAATATTATATTGTTATTGGGCTAACCCTGGTTGCAAGAGTGAAAGGGAGTAGCTGTTGCATCTCAGGCGCCTGAAAGGGTTCAGGCACCCGAGAGACCAGGCGCCTGATAGGTAACAGGCGCCTGAGTTGAGGTGTTTCTAGAGGATGAGAAGCTGAGCTGACAGGTTCGTCACGTCAACATCTCAAGCGCTCGTGAGCCATCAGGCGCCTCAGTAATCCTAAGCGCCCAAGACCGAGGGATAAGTTTTGGCCGAGTCTATGGATAAGCACGCGCCCGATTCGCTACACGTGGCAGGCACCCAAGAAGCCTTAGGCACACGAGAACACGCTATATAAGGGGCTTCACCCCTTTGCATTCCGCATCAACTCAGAATATTTTCAGAATAGCTTTCTTGCGACTCAAGCACTCCAACACTCTCCGAATCTCATCCGTGCACGAGTTTCCCGCGCCGCCAACGATCAAGATCGACGACGGGCTGCCCAAGACACTCTACAACCTTTTTGGCATCGTCGGTATATTTAATTTCACTGTTTAATTCTGTACTCCAATTATACATTTGTAAATCATATTTTCGAGTTATAGAATTCCCAACAAAAACGGTCAAGGACCGTGGGCCTTGAAGTAGGAGCTGTTAAAGACTCCGAACCATGTAAAAAGAAACTTGTTAGCATTGTTTCTTTATTGTTCTGCTGCATTTTCTATTTTTCGAAAAATTTTCAGTAATCGCTATTCACCCCCCCCCTTTATCGATTACAACGATCCCACACAATGAAGTATATGTGGATGATATCCTGGTCAAGAAAGATAAGGGGAAGGACATGATTGCTGACCTGGAAGAGACGTTCGCCACACTAAGGGCCAACAAGCTGAAACTGAACCCCGCTAAATGCTTGTTTGGGTGAAGAGTGGTCAGTTCCTCGGGTACATGGTGACGGAAAGGGAGATTGAAGCTAACTCAGAAAAAGTGCAAGTCATCCTCCACATGTCATCTGCTCGCAACTTCAAGGACGTACAGCGACTGAATGACAGAATTACAACCCTGTCCCGATTCATCTCCAAATCTGCCGACAGGACCCTATCGTTCTTCAAGTTTCTAAGGAAGGCAGTCAAGTTCGATTGGGACGACCAGTGCGCGAAGGCTTTCACAGATCTAAAAGCATACCTCGCCTAGCTCCCCATCCTTTATAAGTCATTGGAGGGAGAAACATTGTTTGTCTACTTGTCCGCGACTGAATAAGTTATGGGTTCTGCGCTCATTCGGGAAAAAGATACTGTTCAGTACCCATTCTACTTCTTCAGACATCTACTAAAGGACACAAAGACCCGGTATACTACTATGGAAAAGTTGACCTATGTTTTGGTACTAATGGCCCGAAGACTCAGGCCATATTTCATAGCACATCCCATTGTGGTGCTCACCAATAGCCCACTTAGGCGCATCCTCACCAATCCAGAAGCTTTGGGTCGATTGATCAAGTGGACAGCAAAGTTGAGCGAATATGGGATTGAGTACCACCACCATACTGCCATCAAGGCACAAGCTCTTGTTGATTTCATGCTCGATGTTGTCCCAGAGCCTGAAGCTGATGGAGTGTGGAAGATCTATGTGATGGTTCCTCCAACAGCAAGCACAGCAGGGTCGGAGTTCTGATGGTTTCCCCCAGGGGGATACAATGCATTTATCCATCCGACTCCACTTCCGGGCCACTAATAACGAAGTTGAGTACGAGGCGATTCTACCAGGGATACAAGCGGCAAAGCAAGTGGGAGCTTCTTGAGCCATCTTGCACTCAGACTCTCAGCTCGTCGCCCAGTAGATAAAAGACGAATTTGAAATAAAAAATGAGCGTCTGCAAAAGTATGTGGCCAGCTATGAACAGCTGAGGTCCTCTTCCACCGAGGTAGTTCTGTAGATGATCTCCCAAGCCGGCAATGTTAAGGCGGACGAGCTAGCCAAGTTGGCCAACTCCATTACCTCTTGGACGTTGGATGAGCCCAGCGCTACAGAAAGAACGGTGGCTCAGATCGAAGAGGAAGCCGCTAAGGCTGCATTACCCGATTGGAGAAAGTCATATGTGGAATTCTTACGAAGCGGAACTATGTCGGCGGGCGATAAAGAAGTTTGGCTTTTCCGCCGCCAAACTTCCAGGTTCACGCTAGTTGGGGAGCAACCGTACAAAAGAGCATTTGTCCGACCTTTACTCAAGTGTGTCAGTCCAGAGGAAGTCGATTACATCATGCGAGAGATTCATGAAGGCATATGCGGGGGTCATATTGGGGGAAGATCCCTGACTAGGAAGATTATCTTGGCTAGATACTTTTGGCCAACGCTGCAATCGGATATTGTCAAGTTCATCGCTGGATGTGAGTCCTATCAAAAGCACCAGTATATCACTCATCGCCCCACGAAACTACTTCGAGCCTCCACAGTCTCCTATCATTCGATCAGTGGGGGATGGGCATTGTGGGTCTCTTTCCAATCGGGCCTCGGCAGAAGTTCTTGTTGGTGCTCGTCGACTACTTCTCAAAGTGGGTTGAAGCTGAACCTCTCGCGCACATCACGGAGGCTGCCGTGATGAAAATCCTATGGAAGGATGTAGTCTACAGGTACGATATTCCTTATAAGTTAGTGTTAGATAACGGTTGACAGTTTGCAGGGTGCAAACTTAAAGAATGGTGTGAAGGACTGGGTATTCGCCAAGCCTTCACTATAGTCACATATCCCCAAGATAATGGCCAAATAGAAGTCGTCAACCGGGAGATCATCAGGGAGCTCAAAATAAAACTGGATAATGTTGGAGGCAGCTGGGTAGAAGAGCTCCTAAGCATTTTATGGTCGTACCACACCACTCCAAGAGAAGGAACAGGCCAGAGTCCTTTCAATCTGGTATATAGAAGAAGGGCAGTGTTAGAATGTATATTAAAAACCTATCTTTTGTATGGACATCTATATTTTGAAAAAAAATCACATGATCATTGTTTACATATTTATATTGTTTATTTATGTGTATATTGTCTAATACTTTACATTGTAGATAACACGGTGTGTGGTGTCACACAAAAGATCATGTTATCAGTCCCTTGTAGAGTATAAGTAGAGGCTCACAACCTAGATGGTTTTGGACAAACCATTAGCATTGTTGTAGTGTAATTTGGTATTGATTTATCTTGACCATAGAATTACACTAGTACACTTTGTGTGTATTGAGCAGAACCAATATAGAGGTGATTCAATTTATATTGACTATATATAATGGAATCAGACCTCAAATATTATTGTGTACATGCCCTTAATCCCGATATAATAACGGACACATGTACTTAATATTTATTTCTTTGATTTACCAATTGACGAGATTTATTTGTTAAATCGATAGACACGGTAAGTTGGGAAATAATATTATTTACATGGTGTATCATTGATTATAGAAGGAAATCATGTCCTGGTGAGTCAGGTTGATGATGTCCCCTTGAGGAGCTCATAAAACTCATCATCTTAAATCCTGCAGGTGGACTTAGTTCGACATGATAATAAGATTGAGTGGTACTACTCATGGAGTTAGATGTTAATTAATTAAATTGTCAATAATTTAATTAATTAACGGACATTCGATATCTTGAACATGGGGAGAATTTTATATTCATAATATGTGGAGCATATATTTAAATATGGGGGTTGGTGAGGTAGATCAATGGTGATCATCTAGTGGAATGGATCATCATTAATGGATCAGGCTTTGATCCATTGGGTGGTCAAGACCTAACTCTTTCTCATGGTCTCTATTGTAGCCTACAAATACCTCATGTGTCATGAGACCAAGGCATCCAATTAGTCATAAGCCAAAACCTAATTCTCTCCTCACCTCTCTCTCTCTCCTAGGGTTTATGGGCGCCGACGGTATTGAGGAGGAGGGTGGCCGGTTGGAAGCAAGATAAGGAGAAGTTGATTACTTCTCTTCTTCTTCTATTCTTCACCTTCTTCCTCTCCACCTCTTCCTCTTCTTTCCTTGGTGGCGACACAAGCAAGGGAAGGAGGTTTTATCCTTTTGGTGGTCGGCGGCAACAACCATAGAGGCTAGGGTTTTTCAGTGCAAGTGGAAGAGGAGAAGAAGAGTGCCTTGGTGACTTCGGTTCTTAGTAGAACGTCGCTCATATGACGTCCAAGAAGAGGTTGGGTCATACAATAGAAGATCGCGAGGTAAACAAGAGGTATAACATCTTCTTGTTTGGTTCCTTTCCTTTGATCTTGCTTTGTTTGATTATTGTTCATTATTTCATGTTGATAATAATCTTGGACCCCGATGATAAACATAAAAATCGACGATCCACTCATCGTTTATTCCGCGGCTAATCATTGGACGAGTTTGATTGCTAGAACAATATGTTTGTTCAAGTGATCGCTCGAATCGGTTAGCACGATGATGAGTCGGTTGTTTGGGAAATTATTCTCCATTCGGATTGAAAATTTTAATCCGGGGACACGGAGAGGTTTCCCATGCGCAACTAGGAATCCTAACAGGCAGTAATTCTGGTGGAAGTCGGTGAGGAGTCTGTCCGGGCGGCATCACTACAATAAAGAAGAGAATGATCAAGAATGGCTTATTGACTTGGACCTAGTGGCTGAGGTACGAGACAAGGCAGCTATCCGACTGGTCGCGTATTGGCAGTGTATGCAGCAAGCGTACAATCGCAGAGTAATCACCCGAGCTTTCCAAGTCGAAGATAAGGTCTGGAAGAGAATCAAGCCGGTTGGTGACTCCGGAAAGCTCGATCCGCAGTGGAGCGGACCCTACATCGTTGTCAAAAAGCTCACCGGATATAGCTATTATCTGTTAGGATGTATACTAAAAATCTAGCTTTTGTATGAACATCTACATTTTAAAAGAGAATCACATGATCACTGTTTGCATATTTATTGATTATTTATGTGCATATTGTCTAATACTTTACATTGTAGATAACATGGTGTGTGGTGTCACACAGAAGATCATGTTATCAGTCCCTTGTAGAGTATAAGTAGAGCCTCACAACCGAAATAGTTTTAGACAAACCATTGGGATGTTGTAGTGTAATTTGGCATTGGTTTATCTTGACCATAGAATTACACTAGTACACTTTGTGTGTATTGAGCAGAACCGATATAGAGGTGATTCAATTTATACTGACTATATAATTGAATCAGACCTCAGATATTATTGAGTACATGCTCTTAATCCCGATATAATAACGGACACATGTACTTAATATTTATTTCTTTGATTTACCAATGGGCGAGATTTATTTGTTAAATCAATAGGCCCGGTAAGTTGGGAAATAATATTATTTACAGTGTGTGTCATTGATTATAGAAGAAAACTATGTCCTGATGAGTCCGGTTGATGATGTCCTCTTGAGGAGCTCATAAAGCTTATCATCTTAAATCCTGCAGGTGGACTTGGTCCGACATGATGATAAGGTTGAGTGGTACTACTCATGGAGTTAGATGTTAATTAATTAAATTGTCAGTAATTTAATTAATTAACGGACATTCGATATTTTAAAATGAGAAGAATTTTGTACTCATAATATGTGGAACTCATATTTAAATATGGGGGTTGGTGAGGTAGATCGATCAATGGTGATCCTCTAGTAGAATGGATCATCATTAATGGATCGGGCCTTAATCCATTGGGTGGCCAAGACCCAACTCCTCCTCATGGTCCACAAGATAATAACATTAATGGGTAAAACATCCTCTTACAAAGGTAGAATTCGTATGCATCCACACTATCGTGGCATACGATATTCTCGGTGTTTTGACGTATTGGTTGATTTTAAAATTTATTATCTGAGGAATCAATATTTTTTGAAATCTAAAGTATGTGGTCGTTGTGATTCTCAGATTTTTCAAAAATGATTTTCAACCCACTTGTTGTAATATTAAAAGAAAATAAACTTACGGGCTCTAACTACAATGATTGGAAACCGATCCTGGGCATTGTCTTGACTGCCAAGGAATCCAAATGTGTACTTTTCGAGTTCTGTCCTGAAAAGTCTAGCGAGAATTATGATGAAAAGGAGAAGGAACGTTTTAGGCAGTGGATAAAAGCAAACGAGATGGTGCAATGTAACAATTTGGCTTCTATGTCAAATGTGCAGCAACATCAACATCAGGTTTTTTCCACTACTTATGATATAATGTTCAATCTCAAAGAACTCTTCGAGCGTCAGAATCGGGCCGTTAGGCAAGAGGTAATGAGGAGCTTGATGATGATCACCATGATTGAGGGAATGACCGTGAGGGAACATGTTCTCAAAATGATAACTCAGTTAAATAAGATAGAAGTCTTTGGAGCGGAGATCGATGGGGAAACTCAGGTCGATATCATTCTCCAATCTCTACCAAGGAGTTTTGAGCAGTTTCGCCTGAACTATAATATGGACAAACAGACATATTCGTTGGCGGAACTTCTGACAGCACTCCAGGCGGCAGAAGAGTTTTCTGCTCAGAGTGCACATGCTTTGGTTGCTCAGAAAGTTTTTACTTCTAAGCTAAAAGGCAAGAAGAAGAAGAAACAAGGTAGGGCAAAGAAAGCGATAGGACCTCAGGGACCTCAAGGTGGCGTGAAGAAGCTCAAAGGCAAGTGCTTCACGTACAAGCAGACTGGATATTGGAAGGCGGACTGTCCCCGTCGTCAGAAACATAATCAAGGTATATCTTTTTGTTTGGTCGTTGAAACATGTTTAGCGGTGTTATCTACCGGTACCTGGTGTGTAGATACGGGAGTCACTGATCATGTCTGTAATTCTTTGCAGGGATTCCAGGAAACCCGACGACTAGCTGATGGAGAGCTTACCGTCTACATGGGCAATGCTAAGGAGATGACGGCTATTGCAGTGAGAGACATTTATTTATCATTTGATATGAATAAAATTTGTTTTGAGAAATTGCCTTTATGTACCTACTTTTAGAAAGAACGTTGTTTCAGTTTCTAAACTAATAAAGGATGGGTATTCTATTTCTTTTAATGACAGAGTTGTTATAAAAGAAATAGAGAGATTATCTGTTCAGGTGCGATGGTTGGCAATTTATACATCTTGAACCAAAATCTCCCACGATGCGAATAGAAGTAAATAACTCATCGTCTAACCAAAATAAGAAGAAAGAACCTTCGAAGATAAACCAAACATATCTTTAGCATCTAAGACTTGGTCATATTAACCTTAGTCGGATTCAAAGGTTGATAGCCGATGGGCCCTTGGGTTCATTGGTGGTGGAAGACTTCCCAACCTGTGAATCTTGCTTGGAAGGTAAAATCACCAAGAGACCTTTCAAGGCTAAGGGGTATAGAGCCAAAGATGTGTTGGAATTGGTTCATTCTAATTTGTGTGGTCCTATGTCTATCCAGGCTAGAGGTGACTTTGAATATTTCATCTCTTTTACAGACGATTATTCAAGATATGGATACATTTACTTGATGTGTCGCAAGTCTGAATGCTTTGATAAGTTCAAAGAATTCAAAGCTGATGTGGAGAAACATCAAGATAAAAGTATTAAGTCACTACGATAGGCTAGAGGTGACTTTGAATATTTCGTCTCTTTTACAGACGATTATTCAAGATATGGATACATTTACTTGATGTGCCGCAAGTCTGAATGCTTTGATAAGTTCAAAGAATTCAAAGCTGATGTGGAGAAACGTCAAGATAAAAGTATTAAGTCACTACGATCTGATCTTGATGCAGAGTACCTCTTGGGAGAGTTTAGGAATTACTTATCAGAGACTGGGATTCAATCCCAATTGTATGCACCCAGTACACCCCAACAGAATGGTGTAGCAGAGCGAAGGAATAGGACTCTTATGGAGATTGTTAGATCGATGATGAGTTACTCCGAGTTGCCAGATTCGTTCTGGGGATATGCTCTGGAAATGGCAGTGTACATACTGAACTTGGTATCATCTAAGTCAGTACCATCTACTCCCACAAAATTATGGACTGGGCGAAAGCATAGTCTAAGACATATTCGGATTTGGGATAGTCCAGCACATGTGCTGAAGGGAGATGCTAATAAGTTGGAATCTCGTACAAAAGTACGCTTATTCGTAGGCTATCCTAAAGAACGAAAGGTGGTTTATTCTATAGTCCTAAAGATCAGAGGGTGATCGTTAGCACGAATGCCCGATTGAGGAAGACTATGTGATGAATCACAAGCCCATGAGTAGGATTATTCTTGAGGAATTGAGAGGGGAAGTTCCAACCTCAATACCAATGGTACAAGAAGACATACCACAAGTGACTGCATCCCGTGTCACAGAGGATACACAAGTAGTACCTCGTCGTAGTGGAAGGGTTGTTAGACAACCTGAAATATTCATATTTTTGGGAGAATCTTTGGACTTGGTCCCTGGTGAGCATGAACCTGATCCATGGACATATGACGAGGCACTCCAAGATAAAGATGTGGTATCTTGGCAAAGGGAGATGAATTCTAAGATAGAATTTATGAATTCTAATCATGTCTGCGAGCTAGTAGAACCACCCAATGGTGTAAAAGACATTGGATGCAAGTGCATCTACAAAAGAAAGAGAGGATCAGGCGGGGAAGGTAGGGACCTTCAAAGCAAGGCTTGTTGCGAAAGGGTATACTCAGAAAGAGGGTATCGATTATGAGGAGACCTTTTCACCGGTAGTCATGCTTAAGTCGATCCGAATTCTCTTATCTATTACCGCTCATATGAATTATAAGGTTTGCCCAGAGCTATCACAATTTATTGTGATAACAGTAGTGCAGTTGCAAACTCGAAGGAACCACTAGCCCATAAGGCGAGTAAACACATAAAACGTAAGTACCACCTGATATGAGAGATCGTAAAGCGAGAAGAAGTTGTTGTCGCCAATATTGCATCAGAGGACAACTTGGAGGATCCTTTCACTAAGGTCCTTCCGGCGAAAGCTTTTGATAGACATGTGAAGGATATGAGAGTCCAATGTATGGCATTGTGATGACAACGTAGTCTTTTAGTATAAGTGGGAGATTGTTAGGATGTATACTGAAAGCCTAGCTTTTGTATGGACATCTACATTTTGAAAGAGAATCACATGATCACTGTTTGCATGTTTATTGGTTATTTATGTGCATATTGTCTAATACTTTACATTATAGATAACACGGTGTATGATGTCACACAGAAGATCATGTTATCAGTCTCTTGTAGAGTATAAGTATAGGCTCACAACCGAGATGATTTTGAACAAACCATTGGGATGGTTGTAGTGTAATTTGGTATTGGTTTATCTTGACCATAGAATTACACTAGTACACATTGTGTGTATTGAGCAGGAGCGATATAGAGGTGATTCAATTTATACTGACTATATAATTGAATTAGACCTCAGATATTATTGAGTGCATGCTCTTAATCCCGATATAATAACGGGCACATGTACTTAATATTTATTTCTTTGATTTACCAATAGGCGATATTTATTTGTTAAATCAATAGACCCGGTAAGTTGGGAAATAATATTATTTACATGGTGTGTCGTTGATTATAGAAGGAAACCATGTCCTAGTGAGTCGGGTTGATGATGTCCCCTTGAGGAGCTCATAAAGCTCGTCATGGTAAATCCTGTAGGTGGATTTGGTTCGACATGATGATTAGGTTGAGTAATACTACTCATGGAGTTAGATGTTAATTAATTAAATTGTTAGTAATTTAATTAATTAATGGACATTCGATATCTTAAATATGTGGAGAATTTTGTACTCATAATATGGGGGTTGGTGAGGTAGATTAATAGTGATCCTCTAGTGCAATGGATCATCATTAATGGATCGGGCTTTGATCCATTGGGTGGCCAAGACTCAACTCCTCCTCATAACCCCTATTGTAATCTATATATACCTCATGTGTCATGAGACCAAGACATCCAATTAGTCATAAGCCAAAACCTAATTCTTTGCTCACCTCTCTCTCTCTCTCCTAGGGTTTGTGAGCGCCGACGATTTTGAGGAGGAGGGTGGCCGATTGGAAGCAAGGGAAAGGAGAAGTTATTGACTTCTCTTCTTCTTATATTCTTCACCCTCTCTTCCTCTCTACCTGTGGTGGTAATCGGCGCCGGAAACAAACAAGGGAGGATTGTTGACCTGCGGTGCAACTCCAAGGTGGGCGGCGCCGGCGCAAATAAAGGAGGAAGAAGAAGGTGTTGTCGGTTGTGGTATTGGGAGGAAGAAGAGATCTTTCTCTTCTTCATCATCTTCCTCCTTGCTTCTTGGAGCCAGCGCAAGCAAAAGGAGGGACTTCTTCCTCTCCTTTTGGCCAGCGGCAACCAACCAACCCTCTAGGGTTTCGGCGCAAGAATGAAGAAAGAGAAGGAGGTTTTGCTTTGGTCTTGGTGACTTCGGTTCTTTGAAGATCATCGCACACACGACGTCCAAGAAGAGGTTGGGTCATACAATAGAAGATCGCGAGGTAAACAAGAGGTATATCTTCTCTTTTAGTTCCTTTGATCTTGTTTATTATTGTATGTTAATTGTTTGATTATTGTCCAATATTTTATGTTAATAATAATCTTGGACCCCGACGATAAACACAAAAATCGACGATCCACTAATCGTCTATTTCGCGGCTAATTGGTTGGACGAGATTGACTGCTAGAATAACACATTTGTTCAAGCGGTCAATCGAATCGATTAGCACGATGATGAGACGATCGTTTAGGAAATTGTTCTTCATTCGGATTGAAAAAATTTTAATCCGTGGACATGGAGAGGTTTCCAATGCGCGACCCGGAATCACGACCCAACATTATCTACAAGACGAATAAGGCAAGAAGCTGGAGAGGCCATGGCATGCCAATTACCTCCAGCCATATCGTACTCGGTAAGACTTGTGAGATACAATATATACTTGTTTATGTATTTCTACTGCTTTGCAGTTTCAATCATGAAATAAACAAGATGTCTCACCAAGAAGACCCAACGCAATTGCTTGAAAACCCTACTATCTCGAGGTGCTGCAGATGCCCGAGATGAGTAAGACTGGTCGTGGTGCTGCGGATGCCAGAGATCTCGTGGTACTGCGGATGTCCGAGATGTGTAGGCCTGGTCGTGGTACTGCCGATGCCCGAGATGTGTAGGCCTAGTCGTGGTGCTGCGAATGCCCGACCAGGAGGAACATACACTCCTACCATCTCGTAGTGCTGCGGATGCCCGAGATATGTAGACCTAGTCGTGGTGCTGCGGATGTCCGACCAGGAAGAGCATACACTCCTACCATCTCGTGGTGTCGAGGATGCCCAACCAGGGGTCTCCTAAGCTTGTATCGTCTTGTGGTGCCGAGTCGAGGATGCATGAGATGCTGAGCTGAGGAAATGCTGCCGACAATAACTTGGACCCATATCATCTGGAGTTGCATAAGACCCCAGAAATACAACTATCGACGGGCAGCAGATGAATATATTTCTTTCAGCCACTCCATTTTGTTGCGGTGATCTTGGAATTGTGAGGAAGCACCTAATGCCATTTTCTTCACAAAAACGGTTAAAAACACCAGAAGTAAACTCTCCCCCTCTATCAGTTCTCAATGCCCGAATCATATAACCACTCTCTTTCTCCACCAAAAAGCCTTAAAATTCTTGAAAGCATTAAAACTCTCAGATTTTTCTTTTCAAGAAATAAACCCAAGTCTTCCGGCTAAAATCATCGATGAAAAGTAAGAAATAATTACTTTTACCATAAGATGACTGCTTGATCGGTCCACAAACATCGACATGAATTAATTCAAGCGGTTTCGACGCTTTGATATTGCTTCCTTCGAAAAACTTCTTCTTGCGTGTTTGCCTAGAAGACACGCTTCACAAAGTTGATCCGGATGATTGATCAAAGGCATCCCCTTCACCATCTTCTTTTCGAACATCATTTTCAGGTCACCGAAATTAAAATGGCCTATTCTCATGTTCAAACACCACGCTGGATCCTTTACAGACACTTGCAAGCAATTCGGCTCTTCGGTTTGAATAGGAATCGAGAACATACTATTCTTCGACATTGTCACCTTTGCAATTAGGTTAGCGCTCTCGTCTCATAGCCAAAGATTACGATCCTTCATTAGAATCTGGTAGCCCCTTTCCATGAGTTGCCCCAAACTCAAAATATTGCTCTTTAATCTAGGGACATAATACACATCGGAAATAAACCAGTGAGTACCATCCTTCAACCGAATCAAAATGGTACCTTTGCCTTCAATCTGGATTTTCGAAGCATCACCAAATGTGACATTCCCGGTTGCCTTTTCCTCAAGTTCAACAAATTTCGAATACCATTGGCTTCCTCCTCCAACAGATTCTTGGTTGAGTGCTAACAACAACGTTGATTCTTCCACTTCTTTCTCCTCGACCAGATTGACTTCTTTTGCATCCTTGGCGTACTAGCAGTTACGGGCATAGTGACCCATTTTGTGACAATTGTAGCATTCAACATGTGATTTGTCGTACCCCTTTTTGTATCCGTCACTTCCTCGTCCTCGTCCTCTTTGTCTTCCTCAACCACGACCTCTTGGATTTCCTCGTGGTTTTTTATCGTTTACTCTCTCGACTTCTTGATTTCTGCAACGACCTCGACTGCCACCATGAGAATAACCGCGACCTTGATTGCGACTGCGGCCTCGTGAAACTGCACTCCCCCTTTCGACAGACGAATGCTTGACTAGTAAGACTTGCTCCAATGGCTCTTTCTTGTGCTTGTTCATTCACTCCTCGTGCACCCGTAGCGATCCATTTAATTCATCAATGGACAGATTCTCCAAATCTCTGTTTTCCTCGATTGCAACCACAACATGGTCAAATCTTTGATGTAGAGAACGTAGAATTTTCTCGATCACTCGAACGTCTTCTATACTTTCATCATTCCTCTTCGTCTGGTTGACGATGGACAAGACTCGCGTGAAATAGTCTGAAATAGACTCCGATGCTTCTTGACGAAGAGCTTCGAATTCTCCCCGTAAAATCTAAAGTCGCACCTTCTTTACCTTATCAACTCCTTTGTGAGAATTTTCGAGAATTCCCCATGCCTCCTTTGATGTTGAGGCATTTGCTACTTTCTCAAAAACCGCATCATCCAAACACTGGTGGATGATAGATATAGCATACTGGTCCTTCTTTTTGTCCTTCTCGAACTTTTGAATCAGGGTCAAGGTCAACTCCGCATCTTGTCAAGTTCGATAAACCCATCGCTGACTATTTCCCATGCACCTTGGGAACCGAGTATCACCTTTACTCGGATAGACCAACTATCATAGTTGTCCTTCGTAAGACGCGGATACTGGAAGCTTAAAGACATCCTTGGACCCTTCGTAACTTGGCTCTGATACCAATTTGTTGGGAACGTTGGTGAGCACTCGCTCTATATTGCTTCAAGAACAAGTGAGAAACAATGTTTTAATTAGAAGAAATATATACAATACTACATATATTCAAGCAAATAGCTTTACACTATTTATAGAAGGATAAAAGACATGTCTCTTGGACCCTATGCCTCCTTTCCCTATGCAACTCTTGAACTTCATGGCTCTTGGAAAGACATGTCTCTTGGACCCTATGCAACTCTTGAATTCATAATCAATTTTATTTTCAACGGTATTGATGTGTTTGGAAAAGGGTCAATTTAAGTAAATAGGGACTTAATTTGGCGCAATGGTAAAGTTGAGTTTAGCGCAATGGTAAAGTTGTCGTCTTGTGACCAAAAGGTCACGAGTTCGAGTCCTGAAAATAACCTCTTATAAAGTAGAATAAAGTTGCGTACAATAGACTTTATCCTAGGACCTCGCATGGTGGGAGTTTCATGTACCAGGTTGTCTTTTTTAGGGACTTAATGAGGGACTTAATGGAGTGCATACGGAGATAACAAAGCTCATAGCTTGACATGGTCCAGTTGTTATGATTGAATTGATGTAGTAAAGATGGATGGTTTGTGATTGAACTGGGAGGAATATGGTATCTGAGTGATCAAGAATTTCTAGTGTAGTGAGCATGAAGCAGTTGATGACCTAGAGAGCAAATATTTAGGCAACATCATTGAGGGATGATCAGAGGTTGAAGACGTAAGTTATGTGAGTTATGAGAGATTAAGAGTGATTGTAATTTTGGGTTTATGCTTTTGAGATGATATCCAGTGACTTTAAAAACTCTTCTATCGTGGAACAATTTGTTCCAGATTGTAAAAAGAGGGTTAAATTTCAATCTTGAGTGTTGCATAGGTCTTTGAAGCATAAGCCATTTGAAATCGAAATCTCTGATCAAATTCAATCGACTTTAGGTAACCTCAATTGAATGAAGTGTTTAGTTGACTCGATAGTCTATTGAAAACTCTATATTCAGAGAACCAAAAGTTTCTGTTCGGGCTCCAAGCAAATTCAGTTTACTAAAAGAACATCGTTAGTCGATTAGCCAACTTGAAAGTTGACTAAAAACTCTCTATCCATAGAACATAATGTTTATGTTTGAGCTTGAGTTGATCGAAACTATTCTAGATTCAGTCAACTAGATGCATGATAAGTCATTTGAACAAATTTTCTAGTCAATTGGCTAACTAACTATGGCTATATAAAGACTATTTTTGCACGATCAGTCAACTGGCGATGTTTCCAGTTAACTAGAAGCATGGAGGAAAGAGTCATTAGAGCTATTTTAAATACGGTTTGAAAGTTATTTGGCTTTTATACAAATTTAGGAATCATCATTATGTCTCTCAAAAGGATCTTTTCATTGCAGAATTTCGACAGTGAGTCACTAACTGAATTGTTAGGCAAAGTATTGTGTTTACATCTTTTATTCCTGTTGTGCCTACACCATCAACATGAACCACAAAACACAATTATTTTCAATTCACCAACTATTCCCATTTAGTCTGTCATTCGAACCTATAGAAGGTTTTGCTACTAATAAAAGTTGTAAAAAATAGCAAGAAAATGACAAAGGTATTGCCACTAACAAAAGAGGTAAAAAAAATATTGCGAGAAAAATGCAAAGGTTTCGCAACTAATAAAAGATGTAAAAAAATTACAACAAAATAACAAAGGTTTTGACACTAATAAAAGATGTAAAAATTAGCAAGAAAATGACAAATACATGCTAATGCGCACGTAAACTAAATACAAGTGGAGTGGGGCAGACTGTTGTTACGTGCTTCAAACGCTCTTCTCTAGCATAAGAGGATTGATTAATGAGAATGCCAACAAATAAGAGTTGGGGAACAAAAATTTTGGTTTATTAACTTATTGACAAAAGTTATAAAAATGGCAGGACCCAACACCAATCACAGTTCCTATTAGAATAAATATTAGTCCTAGTAGAGCAAGTTATATTGATTATCAATCATCACAGGAAAATGCGAAAGAAAAGAAATGCAGTGGTACTATCATTCAAGTGAATATTAAATACTTATATGATATCAGCATTGCCCTTAGCTACACCAAAATTGACATTGCTAATTCCAGCTTCTGCCACACGTCTGAGAGATACCTTGGCTCTAGGGTTGACCTGATTACATATAAATATCCTCCCAAGCAATCATTAGTCAAGCATAAAATGAGAGAATCCAAAGACAATTTATCTAATATTGATTTCCTTTTAGAAACAAAATTTACCTGATGAAGATCAAATTAACTGTGCGAGATCCTTGATTGAATAAATGTCAGGGTGTGGAGGTGAAGAAATCAGTGGAAGTCCTGGTTTAGAGTTTCTTAAAGCACTGGCTTCTTCCCAGGCAACTGACCCCCCTCGCCAGGCTTAGCACCTTGTGCAATTTTAATTTCCAATTGATCAGTATTAACCAAAAATGTTGGAGTGACACCAAATCTACCTGAAGCAACCTCTAAGTGTGTCCATATTTAATTCACCATGAAAATGACGAGTTGGAAATAATTAAATAGAACATGTTGCACAACAATTAGTAAGCAAACTTGTAAATCATAAGCTCTTTTTCTTATGTACCCCACTTCAGTAACCTTCTATTTTGTATATGTTGAAAAAGAAACGAAAGACATTGGATAAAATCCGTATGTGTTGAACATAATGGAGCTATTGAATTTATAGGAAAGAGTACATAATTACAGAATATTCAGTTGTTTTATTTTAGGCTAATTACATAAATGTAGAATCAACCTAATTAATCCTTACCATATTTTTACAATATTCTAACATAAATAATTTTACAATATTCTAACATAATATAGAATATTCTAACATAAATGTAAAATCAACTAATTAATCCTTACCTATGTACAATATTCTACCACTCCCCCTCAAGCTGCTAGTTAATCCTTATTATATAGGTTATACGCACCAAGCTCGTTACATATGTAGTTAATTCGAGGACCTCTTAGTGACTTAATGAATATATCTACTAGTTGATCATGAGAATTGATAAAACTAGTATATATTTCTCCAGATATGACTGTCTCTCTGACAAAGTGACAATCAACTTCTATATGCTTTGTCCTTTCATGAAAAACTGGATTTGAAGCAATATGCATAGCGGTCTGGTTATCACATATAAGTGACATTTGTGTAACCCTCCCAAAATTTTAGTTCCTGAAGCAATTGTTTCGAGCCATATAAGTTCCTGACTAGCTATGGCTATAGCTCGATACTCCACCTGTTAAATACCAGATTTTTAGGGGTTGAAACGGCAGGGGCCTAGTTGAAATTTTCCAAACTTGGAGGGTCTTTTTGCAAAAAGGTCAAAACTAATATAAAACCCTAAATCACTCTTCCCCGATCAGTTTCCTCTCCGCCTCAACTCTTCCCCGAGCAGTTCCTTCTCTGCCTCGACGCCGCAGCGATTCGTAGCGAAGCCGTTGTGCCCTCTTTTCATTCATCTGCTTCGGCGCACACGAAGGAGGCCCTAAGCGCCTTGTCTCCCTATTCGCGGCTTTCTCCTACAGTCGAAGACGAACGTCGCCGCCGCTCTTCTTCGATTTCCTCTTCCCCTTCGCTTGTACCGCCGCCTAGTTGCCGGAGCCAACCACTCCACGCGATTTGCCTCTACGATCCTCACAAGCGCATTCCTGTTGCTTGCGCCGACTACTAAGAAGGTAAAGGATTTTAATTAGGGTTGCTCTGGGGGAGATGTTAGTTTTGATAGTGAGGAGTTTTGAATTGAAATGTTACTTCAGTTGGGTTTAGATTTCTCTCTACTATGAGATTTACTCATGGGATTCAACCTAGCTCTTGGATTGATTTTGAATCGAATTACTTCTTTAGTCTAAATCATGGTCTACAGGTTAGAAGTAGGTGTAGTGTTTTCCTCTATTCTTTTTTAATCTGCCATGAGCCATTCTTTGTTGTGTTTCATTCTGTTTTCATGTGAGCACCTGATTAAAGTTGGGTATTTAGTTTTAGGTGTGGATAATAATATTATAAGATGTAAATTGAAGTTGGCTTAGCACTTGAGCTCTTGTTGTGGGTGCTGATGACTAACTTAGTATTTACGAAGGGTAATCCTTGGAGTTGAAATGTTGGACAGCTTGCCATGGGATGAGCTAAATTTTGGGTTTATCAAGTTGTCAATTATTAAATAGCATATTGAGGATTTAGTTAGCATTTAGATTATTTAAGGTTTGGATTAGTAGGTATTTAGTTTGGAGTTGAATTTGATTTGGATCACTGAAAGGAAATGTTTGCTTGGACTTGGTGGTAGTTCTTTAGGTTAGTTGGAAAGTTGACTTAATAACCTAATTGTCATAAGGTTAGGTTAAGAAGGAACCAATTGTTATTTATGAGTTAATTAAATAAATATTACAGTTAAGATTTATCCTAAGCAGATATAATATTTCGTTTAACTAATTTATTAATTCTATAAATAACTAAACGATGTCATTGATACAGGACCTTGATTTGGACTCGTTCAGTTGATCATGGAATGTTCTCGTTTACGAAATTCTTCAATAAAAGGCGGGCACTTCTCCTTTGTACTCGAGTAGTTTCTTTTACCTTAAAAAGCATGGCTATATTATGTCTAGTAGGTTGCTTGACCTTATTATTTGTTGTTTGATATTTTAACAATCGCCGTTGATATTTATTCTTCGTTGATCTTCGAGTATTCAAAATTCGTATCTGTACAGTCCTCTGTTGATTTTCTATTCTGTAAAGTGCCGCTTGTATGCGAGTACTTAGAAGTCCATTAAACACAGATAGGTTTATTTGGCATTAGAAATATCCTACCTAGTAGTGTAGGTGCATAACCATTGGTTTTCGATTTCTGATTTGTGTATTGATGCATCGTTGTTACTTGATGGATTTTGTTGCATCGTTGTTTCTCCGGTTGTTCGTGCATCTTGTAGCATGCACCATATCTGCACGTTGCATACTAACGACGGTTAGACTTCCATATGGTTAAGCCGTCATTAGTCATTTTGTTGCTCGATTCACTCAACCACTTGTTGTCGTGGTAGTTGCTAGAGTGCGAGCATCTGTCCTGTTATGTCACACATCTTGCAGCTGTAGGCAAACAGTGACACCCTTACGTTGTTTTTCGAGGGATATTGTAGCTGTTGATAGCTCCCCCTATGTACCGGGGTCTGGAGTGTGGACTCCCCAGCATCCTGTCCACTCAGCCACACCTTTGTGGTATTCGTTGGAGTACGTACAGTTGTCACAGCTCTACCCACTCGGTCACACAGATGAGATGTGTTAGCGGCTTGACTGGCGTCAGGGGTGACACATGTCATTGCATCATGTGCATACGTATTTCGTTTATGCATTTTTCCTGTGATTGTTGCATTTATATGAGCTATGGTTGTTGCACTTAATTGACATGCATGTATATCTTGGTTTTACTGTTGTTGTGTTGTTTTATACATGCTTAGTTGTTATTCAGATTTTATACCATGTCGTTTCACTTATGTGATGCATGATTAGGTATTCTTATATTTCTTATGAACTGTACTCTGTTGATTCTCTACTTAGTTATTCCTTTATTATGGCATGCTTATTGTCTACTCATATACCCGCAGAGTCCGTCCGGACTCACCACCGCTACCTCCCATTTTTATTTCAGATAGCAGGTAGACATATTTCTTGGAGCCAGGAGAGGATCCAGTCGCCAGTCCCCGGAGTTGAGTTATTTTCCGCAAATTGGTTTAGTTGTTTTATTTCGGTATGTAGTTCAGTTTTCGTATTTTATTTGTTTATCAGTTAGCAGACTGGTTTTGTTATTATTATTACAGAAACATTTGAGTTTCTCGTTGGTTGTGATTTCTTTTATGTTTAAGGTGGCTGAGCCACCAGTTATCTTTTATGTTAATATAAACTGCGTGGTGATATTTATTTTCTGTTATGATGGCTGAGCCATCTTTTATGATGAGAGTATATGTATATTTGCCCCAACTTGTCCGTCGTATAGGGGAGATGCTGCCCGATTTTCGAGTAAGCATGTGCCTCTGGGGGCGTGACACCACCTTTGCACTAGATCTGGCCACAACATTCTACTTTTTGCTTTTCCAAAAGATAAGGTTATCTCCGGCAAATATATACAGAATCCAGAAGCAGATCTTCTATCAATGGGAGATTCTGCCCAATCTGTAGAAGAATATCCTACAACTCGAGTGTGTCCATTACCTTCATACAAAAGACTCTTTCCTAGAGCGTCTTTGATGTATCGAACAATGCGAGTGGCAACATCCCAATATTCCTTACATGGAAAGTTGAGGAACTAACTTATTACACTCACTGAAATGAGATATCCAGATGAGTAACAATGAGGTAGTTCAATTTCCCAACTAATCGTTTGTACCGTTAAGGATCTGGAAAAGGCTCCCCCCGATTTAGTAGGAGCTTGACATTGGGATCCATGGGGTTGTTGACTGTCTTCGAATTTAACATTCTTGTTTCTTCCAGAATACATATTATCAAACGTTAATCCTTTAGTACCAATTCATTATCTCTCCATTATTTGTGAATCAATCAATAAGGTTTCTCTTGTTCTGCCAAAAAAAGATTAGTGATTAGTCAGGACAAGGGTTTTCTACAAATACAAGACCTAAGACCAAAAAAAGAATACGTCTTAGACCCATGCTAATTAGGATTAGATTTAATTGGGTCAGGTTGAAGTTTTTAGTCGAAATCATGTCATGATTTCCACTTCCTAAATTGATTGGGATTCAGTATACAAAAACAAAAACGTGTCGCTAACTCTTTGATTACGTACAGGCAAGGTTCTAAAATTCGCTAGGCGCTAGTCGGGCGCTAGACTAGCGCCTAGGCCGCATAGGCGGGGATTAATCGGCGTTAGACGAATTAATCGGTATCAACATAAATTACATAATTAACATAATAAATCACATATTATAACTCCAAGTCCAACACAATAACATCAAATTTAAAATGAGTTTAAATTTCAAAATTACATAACTAATAAAATATCATAGTCATAAAACACAAACTCAAATTTAAAATGAGTTCAAACTTCAACATTACACTAATAAAATTTATTTTACTTCTTCTTCTCCATAATTTTCAACAACTTGGTCTTCATCGGACACAAACTCAATATCATCATTGTGTTCCTCCTCTTCTTCTTCGGATTCAAAATCATCCTCATGAAGTTCTCTTACTCTAGAGCTTCTTTGGGGTTGTAGATTTTTATCTGCTCCACTTGCTTCATCAACCATTTGTCATGTGAGCTCAGAACCTAGTTCAACTTCATCATCTTCCCCACCATCCGCAATCCAATCTTGTGAATTTGAAACATCTTTTGCAAGAAGAGCATCGACATTTTTTTCTTTTTCTCTTTTTTGTTTGTTCAACAATCTAGCATTAAATTGGACAAATACTAGATTGTTCAATCTGTTGACATCCAACCTATTTCTTTTCTTTGTGTGAATCTAAAAAAAGAGAGTAAATATTAAAATTAGTAACATAAATATATACTTGACTTTAATTAAAGAATAAAGACTTAAAGTTTAAAACTTACTCCCAAATATACTCCAATTTCTTTCACATCCAGATGCACTTGTAGTTAATGAAAGTATCCTCAATGTCACTCTTAGCAAGTTAGGTGTGTGAGCGTCGTATGTACTCTACCATGCACATGGATCAAATGTATCATCATTTTTTTCACATGCTTTTGCTGCTAGTGTTTTTCTAAATAACTCAGTCTTGTCTCTATATTTTGTAAATTTCTTGTTAATAATTGTATCTTGTAGGTCCAACTCATTGACATGCAAAATTTCTATACATTCAAAAATCCTCATCGCAACTTCCTCATAAAGAGCAATAGAACTATCTTTATAGTAAAAATAGGGATTCAACAAAAAAGCAGTGGTATGCAATGATGTATCAAGTCTATCCTTCATTTTTGACTCAATAATGGCTATGATAGACTGATAATTTGATTCCACGTTGTTCAGGACAACTTTGATATCTTCTTTAGCTTGAAGAAGCTCCCCATATAGAAACTCCATCGATGGCTTTCTATCTCCATCTACCAATTGAAGAACTCTAACAAAGGAGCAAATATTTTTAAACAAAGTGTCACACCATTCCAAAAACTCATGTTCATCACAGTAGAGTAAGTCAATTTCCCTTATTTGTCTTTGATCAATTACATGTCTCCTACATATCACTTGTAAACATGGCCCTTAAACTTGCTTTTTTTCAATCAAACTTTGCAATGTGAGAAAATTTGATGCAAACCAGGTAACTCCTGGCCGGACTATGTCTCTTTTCTTCGTGAAACTTCTCATCAATGACAAAGTCTTATGGTGAGCATAAATGAAAATAGTAAAAGATTTGCATTGGTCAATAACTTTTTATATCGTGAAAGTTTGTCAATACTTTCAAGTATGAGATTAACAGTGTGAGTTGCACATAAACTCCAAAAGATATCAGGTCGCTTTGCTTTCATCAATTTAGCTACAGATATATTGTTGGTGGCATTGTCTGTTACAATCTGAACAATATTATGAGCTCCTACTTGTTCAACACACTTGTCGACATACTCAAAAATAAGTTCAGTTGTATATGTCTCATCTGATGACTCCTTGGACTCTAAAAATATAGTACCTTCCTTGCAATTAACACAGAAATTTAAGATACTTCTTTTTCTATCACTCCATGCATCTATCATGATTGAGCATCCATTCTTTGCCTATTCTTCTTCATGTTTCTTCAGCAGTTGTTTTGTTCTTTCAACTTTGGCTTTTAACAGTGGTTCCCTTAGTTGATATTGAGTTGGAGGCTTGAATCCTGGTCCAAATTGGCTCACTGCTTCCATTAGTTGCTTGAAGCTATCATTATCAACGGCATTGAATGGGATTCCATTTTCATACACCTATCTCCCAACATATTGTTGAACTTATTGAGTTCTCTCCTTGAAAAGAGCATTATTTATATTTTTTTGGCGAAGCACTTTACTCCCACTTGAACTTACATTTTCTGGAGCAATTGCTGATGCAAATCTATCTATGGGGCCAAGAGGAAGAGGTTTTTTAGAGAATCTTCTTCTTCATCAGGAGGTAATTACCTCTGCTCTACAACATTATTCTTCCATTATTTTGTTCTTCTTTCTGTTCCTCCCCTCTACATATGTTTTTATCTTCTTGAGATGCTTTTCGACAACCAGATACATTTCCAGGTATATTTCCAATGTGCTCCTCAATCCAATATACTCCTCCCGACATTATTTTTCCACACAACTTGCATTTAATTTTGTCAAGGTCTTAGCATCAATCAACATCCCAAACTCTCATCCAATGTCATTTGACTTTATTCTAAGAATCTCGGATTCAGGTTAAGTAACTGATGCTGTCGAAGATGGATTGCTTGCCATTATAGAGCAGAAATAACCTGAAAAATGATTTAAAAACAAATTTAAGAACTTTAAAATCATTAATAAATTATAAAAAATCAAAAAAATTATATATAAAATATAAATTTTAAATATAAAACATAATTTTTTTTAAATTTTAAATATAAATTTTTAAATAAGAATATGATTTATATTTAATAAATATGATTTATAATTCAAATTTTCTATTTATTTGAGGAAATGTTTAAAACTTTAAATAAAATTAAATAATAAATATAAATAATAAAATTAAAAAAAAAGCTCAGGCGCAGGATCGATCGCTGTCGGTGCCGGCAATGTCGCCGGAGACTTCCGACGGTGCCTGATGTCTCCGGCGACAAGTCCGGCGACGCCGGACGCTTCCCGCGACGCTGGAAGCACGCTGGAAAACAAGAAAAGTAAAAAAAATATCTAAACACTTACCTCCTGCTGCACGCGATACCGGAGGAGGCAGCGGCAATTCCGAAGGAGGCAAACGGCGATTCCGGAGGTGTTGGGAGGAAGCAGATGAATCGACAACAGGTTTAGGGCTTTAAAAAAAACAAGGAAAGAAATTGCGATCCCGCAAAAAACGCGACGCACCGCCTGCGTCGCATCGCCTAGGCGCCGCACAGGCCGCCTAGGCGGCCCCTCCGCCTGCTTGGCCGCGGACACAGTGTTCGCAGCGGCCGATGGGCGTCGAACGACAAGGCGGCGCCTAGGCGCCCGCCTAGCCCGAGTTTTCGAACACTATGTACAGGAAAAGAGCATACTTCATTTAGGATATGATGATTCCATATTTGGACTGTGCTACTTCTATCCCTAAGAAATATTTAAGTTTGTCGAGATCCTTCATCTGAAAATATTTGAAGAGATGTTGTTTCACCTGTGAAATGCCTAAGAGATCACTATCCATGATGACAATGTTATCAATATAAACAATCAGGTAGATGTAACCAATAGGTGAGTGGCAATAGAAGACAGAATGGTCAGTCTCGCTCTGAGTCATACTAAACTATTGAATCACAGTACTAAATCTACCGAACCATGCTCTGGGTGACTGCTTGAGGTCATTTAAAGATTTTCGTAGGCGACATATAAGACCAGAAGACTCCTGAGCAACAAAACAAGGAGGGTTGCTCCATATAAACTTCTTTGAGCAGATCACCATGTAAAAAGACATTTTTGATGTCCAACTGATAGAGAGGTCAATGACAAGTGTCAACAATGGACAGAAATAGGCGTACAGAAGGCATTTTAGCAATGGGAGAAAAAGTGTCCACATAATCCAATCTGAAAATCTGAGCATATCCTTTAGCAATGAGACGAGCCTTAAGCCAATCAACCGTGTCGTCTGGACCAACCTTCACCGTATATACTCATCGCAACCAACAACCGACTTCCCTGGTGGTAGAGGAACGAGGTCTCAAGTCCCACTGCTCTGTAAAGCACACATTTCGTCGAGCATAGTTTGTTTCCATCCTGGATGGGCAAAGGCATCACCTGCAGTCTTCAGAAGAGAAACAGACGACAAGGAAGAAAGACAAAAATAATAAGAAGGAGAAAGATGATGATAACTCAAAGAAACATAATGAGGAGAAGGGTTACGAGTAGAAGGGTTACGAGTAGAACGCATACCTTTTCTAAGTGCAACGGGAATATCAGACTCAGGAGGTGGGACCGAAGGATGAGACGGAGGAATAGGCTCAAAGGTGAGTCCATGGCGTGGTTAGTGCCAGACAGCGGCAATACAAGAAGAGTACGATGCTAATAAATCTGCAATAACAGATGAGATGGGGTCGGAGGTGATAGAGACTCTTCTGGAGGATAAAAGATAGACACGATGCAGGTGTGGAAGGAGAAGACTCAAATGTTCTGCGTTAGACCCAAAAAATAAAACCGAATCAAAGAACGTGACATCAATAAAGATGAAGTAGGAGAGTAGGGGAATAACACTTGTATCCTTTTTGAGACCAGGGAGAGAGTTTGTCAATACCAGGACCAAAAGCATGAACAAAACATATAGAACCAAAGACCCTGGTAGTAATGGATGAAGTGAGTGGTGAGGATAAAATACATGATGAGATATTTTTCCTTGTAGAGTGGAGGAAGGCATACGTTGATGAGATAACAAGCAGTAAGTACTGCATCACCCTAAAACTGATGAGGAACATGAGAGTGGAGAAGAAGAATTCGGGTTGTCCCAAGAAGATGTTAATTTTTTGTGTTCTGCAACCTGTTGTGGGGGGTATGTGGACAAGACGTACGATACAACACATCATGTGATGCCATGAAGATCTGAAACTAAGTAGACAGATACTCACGTGCATTATCACTTTGTAAAGTCCGAAGAGAGATACCAAATGGAATTTAGATTTCATGAAAAAAAGATTCAAAAATCAAAAATAATTTTGAACGATCTTTCATCAAATACAACCAAATACAAAGGGAAAAATCGTATATAAAAGTAACAAAATACCGTGACTCCAATGTAAAGGAAATACAACTCGGACCCCAAACATCTTAATGAACTAAAACAAAAGGGGGCGAGGCCCGACTAATAGTGAGAGTAGAAAAAAACTACGAATATGCTTTCCTAATTGACATGACTCACAAGACAAAGACTCTAAGTGGGAATGATTAGAATGTAACTGTTCAATTTATCAAGACCTGGATGTTCCAACTGAGCATCATGAATAAGAAGTGAAGATGCTAACGCTGAACCAACAAGGGAAGACTGGTTAAGCTGATATAGGTCATTAGACTCACATCCGAAGCCAATCATCCTCCCTGTACTCCGGTCCTGTAAGGAAACAGAATTATTAGTAAAAGATATAATCAAGAGACCGAGTAAGCTGACTTATTAAGAATAAATTAAAGGGAGCCCCAGAGACATAAAGGACATTATGAATGAAAAGATATGGGAGAGGATGAACAATATTAACATCCCGAGACTGAGTTTGAAAACCGTTCACCATAATAACAGAAGGTAAATAACCAGAAGTAAAAAGAGAAGAAAAAAGGGATTTATTACCAAGATATGATCGGTGGCCCCAGAATCAAGAACCCAAGGACCCGAAAAGTAAGAGATGCCAACAACGGAATTACCAGCGTGTGCAACAGCAGCAGTGGAATCAGAGGCCTGACGATCTTCATACCATTTCAGAAAGTCGTCATAGGAGGTGATGGGGTGGGATATGGTGGCAACGACAAAGCGAAAGCTGAAGCGACTGAATTCTGGACGATCTGAGCAGCGTGAGGAGGTCGACCATGTAGACTCCAGGACTTATCAATTGTATGTCTTGGTTGTGGCAGTGATCACACTAAGGATGTCTTTTATCCAGGGTTTAGGGTTTCGGACGGTTTCGGACGAAACGGGCAAAACAGTTTCGTTCCGCCCGTGCGCCGAAACCGGCTCGAGGAAGGTAGTCGTATCGACGCGAGCACGCACGACAGCGGCGAGTGGCGAGTGGAGACAGCGACGAGTGGCGAGTGGAGACAGCGGCGAGTGGCAATAGCGGCGACAGTGGCGAGTGGCGACAGCGAGATTCGCGGCACAGCGAATGCACACGGCACGCGCGACAGAAGGAATCGCGTGCGTCGGTGCGCCAGCCTGTCTCGCAACTTCATTCCGCTATAAGAGGACGGAAGATCGCCGGTGGTGAGCAGCAACAAAGACGCGAAGTTGAAGCGTGGAGGCACAGCAGCGAGGCACAGCAGCGAAGCGCGGCGCGGCGGCGACAGGTATGATCAAACGATCTCCGTAGCTTCGCCGGAGGCATTGCGGGACTCGCCGGCATCGCCGGAGGGGTCGCCGGAAGCCTCCGGCGTCGCCGGAAGCCTCGCCGGACGGTGGTGGAGCTGGACGCCCGGCTCCTCCATCTTCGGCGGATAGATTCGCGGGTCGGAGACACGGCGGGTCTCCGGCGACGTCGTCGGAAGCCTCCGACGTCGCCGGAATCTTCGCCGGAGGCTGCTGGAGCCGTGCGCCGGGCGGCTCCGGCGGATCTCCGCGGCGAAGCCATTTTGGCTCGGCGGAGGAAATCGGGTTCCTCCCGTAAATGAAAATAAAAAAATAATAATAATAAAAGTATTTATTTAAATACACATTTCCTTTCTAAATTCAAAAAATTAAATAAATTTAATTAAGGAATTTTCTGAATTTATTTTTCTATTTTAAATATTATTTAAAAATTCTAAAAAAAAATTTAAAAACCTAAAAAAATTTTTTAAAAATTTCAAAAAATCATTTTATAATCTGATAATTATTTATTATATTTATTATTTTATATTTACTTAATATTTTAATATTTTTATCATTTTAAATATATATTATTTAAATAATTAATATTATTGTTCCAAGTTTACTTGATAAAAATGTGTTGTAGTAGATTACTTTAATGAAGTTGTCTTTTATTGTTTTATATATTTAATTTGTTTGTTTATAATGATAAAATTGTTCTTGACAATGATGACTATTATTTGAGCTAATAATGTGAATTATTCTTAATTTTTTATAAGACATAGGTAATGGCACCCAAACAACAATCTGATCCAGCTTGGAGACACGCACGCCGATTAGAGAATCGATTCCATTGGCAATGTTTACATTGCGATATGATTGAACGAGGTGGTGGGGTCACATGCCTAAAACAACATCTTGCTGATTGATATCCAGATGTTTCGAATTGTCCAAAAGTTTCTCAAGAAGTTCGTCGTGCAATGAAAGAAGAACTTGAAGGTCAAAAAGTAATAAAGTATAAACAACAACGACAACGTGATCTTCTTGATAGTCGAATCTCTAGAGAGTCAATTTATGATAAATTTGAAGGTCGTGGTGATGTTCCAAACAATGAAGATTTTTTAGCAGCTCTCAATGCCTCACGAACTCAATATGACTATGAGCAAAATATGCGACATAGAAGTGACTCAGCTGGTACTAGTAGAAGTGGCTCAACTACTGCACTAACATTAGGAAGGAGTGCAAGTTTTCGTAGTACTTCAACACAAAGTGGTATTGGTCGGTTTTTTTCTTCTATGGGACGAAGACGTGCAGTTGATATTGCTGATATTGATCCACTGGCATTTCCAGACCAAGCTAGCAAATAGACTAGGATTGATGATGCATACACAAAAGAGAAGAAGAAATCAATCGGTAAAAGTATTGCAAAATTTTTTCATTTTAATCATATTCCTCCTAATGCAGCAAACAACACATACTACCGTAGCATGGTGTCCAACATCCAAAAATCTGGTCCTGGTATTCAGCCTCCGACTGCATATGAAATTGCTGGTTCATATTTAGATGAACAAGTGGAGGAGATCAAAACTTGGATCCTATCATGCAAAAAACAATGGAGCTTATATGGGGTTACGTTGATGTGTGATGGCTGGACAGGACCTACACGGATGAGTATTATCAACTTTCTACTATACTGCAATAGAAAGGTGATATTTCATAAATCTATTAATGCAACTACAGATTTTCATGATGCACCCTACATATATCATTTGATGGATAGTGTAGTTCAAGAGATAGGTGTAGATTATATAGTGCAGGTAATTACAGATAATGGTGCCAACTTTAAGAGGGCTGGAGAATTATTGGAGCAAAAATATCAAACATTATTTTGGACACCATGCGCAGCACACTGTATCGATTTGATGATGGGAGATATTGGTAAACTCGATATAGTGAAGAAGGTAGTGAAAAAAGGTCAATATTTAACAAAATTCCTCTATAATCATCATTGGGTTCATGGATTAATGAGGAAATTTATCAATGGTGAGATTCTACGACCAGGAGCGACTAGGTTTGCCACTCACTTTCTCCTGTTAAAATCGTTGAATCAAAAAAAAAGTTGGATTGAAAGTCATGTTCTCTTCTGAGGATTGGGAAGCCTCTCGATATTCTAGCACAGCCGAAGGTAAAGAGGTGCAAAAAATTATTATATCTGTTAGATTTTGGGACTATATTGCAGATATTCTTCTAGCAATAGAACCTTTGTACGTTGTTCTACGTAAAGTCGATATGGACAGGAAGCCACAAATGGGCAACGTTTACCGTCTAATTTATGAAGCAAAAAAGGAAATTAAGAGACGTATTCAATCACCAACCAAATATCAACATTACATTGATATAATCAATACAAGATGGGACGATCAAATGGGAAAATATATTCATTTAGCAGGTACGTATTTTTTAATAAAGAATTTCTAATAATATTATTAATAATTACATTTTTATATATGTTTAATTATTGCAGGTTATTATCTCAATCCGACATATCAATACCGTTATAATCTTGGCACAAATGATGATTTATTACAAGCCCTCAGACATGTGATATCAAGACTACAAACAAATAGAGAATCAATTGCTGAGACCAATAAATGCCCCTGTTAGACGATGTGAAACTATGATAAATACGCACATTAAAAGAGGGAGAGGAAGACCAAAAAAGACTTGGTTGGCAACAATAAAACAAGATAAATTTTATTTAAATCTAGATGATGATATAGTAGGGGATAGAACTCAATGGCGTAAAAGGATCCATATAGCCGACCCCACCTAGTGGGATAAGGCTTTGTTGTTGTTGTTGTTGTTGTTGTTATTGCAGTGTCATGCAGATATAAAATGGATGCAGGTAATATAGTAAAAATTATTATTAATTATTGTCAACAAATAAAAATATTATTTTAATTTTGTTCTTATTTAGCTTACAGCTGAATGGTGGTTATAATATGGAGGATCAGCTCCAAATTTGAAAAAGATTGCAGTACGAATTCTCTCACAGACAACATCTTCAAGTGGTTGTGAAAGAAATTGGTCAACTTTCTCCCTCATTCATACAAAAGTAAGAAATCGTCTTTCTTATCGTCGATTGGAGAAGATGGTCTATGTTCATTATAATATGCGTCTTCAATTAAGAGCAATAACAGAAGAAAATGAAGAACAAGAGGCTGGTGATGTAGACCCATTTAATATTGGATTTGTCCAAAATAAGAATGATCCAATGATGGATTGGTGGAGCGCTATTGAGGCTGAAAATCCATTACTTGATGAAGCAGGAGACCCACCACGACCATCTCAATTTCTTACTCAACAGATTAAAACAATACAAACTACAGGAGATATCAGGGAGGGAGAAGATTATGATGAAGCTTTTGATCAAGAATTTCGATTTTCTGGATCTCGATCAAGACATTCTGAAACATCCCAAACCAACCAAAGTTCACAGAAAAAGGTAAAGCTCCTGCAGTTTTTACTAAAAAGAAAGAAAAAGTCAAGCCTCCTGCTTTTACAGGAAGGGGTCAATTGAGAATTAGAGAAAATCCACTTGATGCAATTGATGAGCAAAAACATAATGACAGTGATGAAACATCATCACCTTCTGATACTGTAGTCCGACGAGAAGTTAATAGCAGTGCAAGTACTCATGCAAGTGATGATAGTGGCGATGCATCTGGTGGTCAAAATTATGATCCCCCTACTCAAGCACCGGAGCCATGGACATGTGAGGCAGATTACACACATGCAACTCAAGATGATGATCATGGAGCTAGACCTATTCAATATCAACGTCGAAATAAGGATGGCAAACAAAAGAATGCTCACAATTATCAAGATATGCGACAGAGTTTAGCTGACATTGATTCTGGTCGAAGTTCATCATACTCTCAGCCTTCTTATTATAGCTCTGATGCATCATATGGTGATCCATCATACCACAATTCAGAGGCATATGTTTATCCTTATCCTTATCCTGTGCCTATACCTGTTCCGATTTCAATGGTGTCAGTTCAAGTCCAACTTCCAGTGATGAATCGAGATACACTGATGGACATGTGGAGAAATCAGTATCAATATTCCATGTCATGGGATGCTTATTTAATTTGGGCGTTATAGAACTATGGAATTGATCTAAGCAGAATGCTACAAGAACCAATGTCTTCATCTGATTCACGTCACTCCTTTTGGTATTAGTTAGGTAACATATTGTAATGTATCAATTTTATTTCGAGTTATTGATAGATCAATTTTCTTTAAAGAAAGTTATATTTAATTGTTTTCTTAACAATATTAAGTTGTTCAATAATTGAAAACTTATATCAAATCAACATACAACTTATTTTTAAATTATACACAATAAATATATATTTATCTAATAATTATTATATATAAATAAAAAATACCGAAACCATATCGGCACGAAACGATACGATACCGAAACCGTATCGTTCCGGTCTGGGACCGAAACATCGGCACGGGTCGAAATTTAAAACCTTGCTTTTATCACCCTTACGAGGCGGAGGTCTGTTGTTGTTTCGAAAGACCCAAAATGACGAGTCAACAGGAATAGAAGAAGGCAAAGCAACAGATAAGATCTTGGCAAGAACACGAAGGAAAGTCGCTCAGGTACTGTCCATGGTAGCTTCTGTAGGGCTACCCAGGATCCGATCACGAACATGAGAATAATATGTGAGCAGACTAGAGACATGAAAAATTTCTTGCGATTTTCAAGCTTCGCAACAGGAGTGGCCGAGGGTGGAAGCAATTCATTGAAATCACAAAGAAGGTTAAAGACCAAACCCAGATAAGTTGGCATACAATCCTTAATCTGATGGGCACTGAGAATGGTCATGAGACCTTCACAAACCTGATAGAGTCGTCGAGAAGTATTTGTAAAAAGTTGTTGAGCTTGTGTCCAAACTGCTTTGCAGGTTTTGTGAGTGTGGAAGACATCGCGAAGAGATGCATGAATGGAGGCTCGGATGATACAACACAACTGAGCATCAACCTTTTTCCATAGAGAGTGATCGGCGATTTAGACATCCTATTCGGTTTGGGTAAGATGTGTCTCATAACCTTGTCCAATAAGCTAAAGCTCAATGTGAGAGGCCCAAGAGGAGTAGTTCTTACCATCCAACAGCTCGGAAGAGAGCGATGCAGTGATGTGATCGGTAAAGATTGGGGTATCAGGCTTCAGAGCGCCGGGGGTTGCCATTGATCAGCGAGAAAAGAGAGGCGAGCAAAGCTCAGTCGACGACGTCAAGAACAGACACTGGATGAGTCGTTACGCACGACGGCGGAGGAGGACGGAGTGTGGCGGAGGAGGGGGCGGCACACGGCGGAGGAGAGGAGCGCGTGAGCTACGAATTAGGCCTCACTCTGATACTATGTTGAAAGAGAAATGAGAGACATTGGATAAAATCTGTATGTGTTGAACACAACAAAACTATTGAATTTATAGGGAAGAATACATAGTTACATAATATTCAGTTGTCTTATTTTAGGCTAATTATATAACGGTAGAATCAACCTAATTAATTCTTACTATATTTACAATATTACATAAATGTAGAATATTATAACATAAATATAGAATATTCTAATAAAAATATAGAATCAATCGAATTAATCCTTAATATATTTACAATATTCTAATTTGTAACGGTATATATTCTGGATGCAAGGTTTAAAATAGCAGTTCCATTTTGGAGCTTCAATTGTCGATCATAACTATAAGGTTTTTAGCATCTAAACATACTCGAGAAATATTTAATTGAATTTTACTCTTTTAATAAGCTTTCTTTCACTTAATTTATCTACCAAAAACAAAGCTAACAAATAGAGAAATAACTACATATTTGTGTACTATATTCATACTCGACATGCTTTGACATGTGTTAAAGTGTGTAGAATGGATTCAAATAAATTTTATTCAATTAATCCCCTTAAACTTGCATTCTATACTTTTAATGACACTATATCATTTAGATAGTTGAGGTTTTCTTTTTTACTTAAATGTTTTGAGATGAATTCACATTTTATGTTTATAATCTTCTTTCTTCCACTTGTTTTAGAAAATGACTATAGCAATTAAATATTCAATCGAATTAGAATTTTCGGAGAAACAAGCTACAATTAAGTAATAAATAAAATTTGAATTCATCTTTACGCATGACAAATTGTAACAAAGTGGACATGGAAGAGGGCACACAAACTCGACGTACAATAAATCATAAGTTAAGTGCTACAATTGTGACAAATTTGGTCATTATGCTAAAGAATGTAGATCGCCCAAGAATAAAATATATGAAAAGGCAAATTATATGAAAGAAAGAAGAGAAGAAGATGACCTTGTTGCTTGCATAGCGGCAAAGATATAATATGGTATTTCTGTCACGCCCCCAGAGGTCCATGCTCGCTCGAAAATCGGACAACATCTCCCCTGTAAGGGGAACAATTAGGAACATTTATACATGTCACACAACAATATATAGCACAGCCTCACACGGCTGGCATCACAATAGTAAATAAAGGCTCCACAACCACGCATTTAATATCAATAAGAAAAATAGAAATAAAAGAAATCACATATCCAAATTAACACACAAATTAATTCCAACGACAATGAAAATTAAGGAAGAAAAAATACGAAAGAAAGTGAACTCATAGAAAACAAATAATAATAGTTGAAAGAGAAGAAAAATAAAAAGAGACCAACTAAAAGAAAATAAGTAATGAGGAGAGACAAAAAAAAAATAACAAACATTAAAAAAAAGACTAAAAGAAATCAAAGAAAAAAGAAGAAAGAGGAAGTTAAAGATGAAGAGAAGCATATGTTGCAAAAAAAAGGACAATAAAACATAAAATAAATAGAAGAAGAAGAAAAAAGAGAAAAAATAGAAAGAGAAAAACATAAATGAGAAAAGATAAGAAGAGAAAGTTTAGGTTAGTTAGAAGGGCATAGTTTGTTTAATGGAATACTTGAAGATCTTGTAATAAAAGTAATTCAAGTAATTGAATTCTAGCACTATAATATAAAAGGTTAATCTACTTAACCAAATGGACATAAAACCATTCAAATAATACAATGGAAGCTTATAAATAAAGATTAGCCAAGGGCATGAACGATCACAATTCAAATGCTAGGATACTAAGCTATTTTCACCAAAGAAAAAGGAATTGCTACACAAACAACAAAACATGGATTATTGAATATGAAAAAAGAACTTAAATTGTAAATCAAAGAGGATCATTAAATTTTTTTTCATACCATAAGTTACATGTGAGAAAGTCAACATATAGAAGTAAATAAGAGTGAACAAACTTAAGAGAAACACAAGTGAAAGGAAAAAAAAAAGTCAAGCATACAATAGAAACAATGTAGCAAAAAAGATCAAACAACAGAAGAAAATATAAAGAAAAAAAATACAAAAGACAAAAATAACAAAAAGTGCAAAGTTAAAAAAAGTTTCCCGAATGGAACAACTTGAACATCTTCTAATAAATCAAATTTCAAAAATAGTGCGAAAAGTTAATTTACTTTAAACAAAAAGTGCTCACATTAAACCATTCTAATGATACAATCAGTCTACACAAAATATAAATCAATATGGACATCATTATCACAATTCATATGAAAAATAGGATATAGAAGTAAGCAATATTAAGTAAAAAAACAAATTCTAACAAGTACCATGGAGAGTGCATTATCAAATATGAAAAGGATGTTAAATAGTAAACCAAAAAAAATCATCAATTTTTTGGTTGAGTCATAAAAGAGGACAAAGAGGAAGTAGATAGAATTGAAGATCAACATTTAGACTGCACTACAAGGAAATAAGAAGAAAAGAAATAGAGACAAAAACAAACAAGATCTTGTAAACGAAAAAAAAGAAAAATAATTAAAGAGGGCTAACTGGGGAAGAGGAAAAAGAAGCAAAAAATCTAGAAGACGAAAAGGAAAAAAAAAATATAGGATGAAAATCTAACAAAAATTAGATCAAACAATTTAAATATTAATGAAAGAACAATGGAAAAGAACAAGATAGAGAAAAGAAGATGAAAAAGAGGTAATCAAAAGTTATAGGAGGAAATGATGATAAAAAAAATAAGAAACAAATACACATATCAAGAAGATGGAGGAAGAAATTGAAAGAAAAATGTAAAAAAAAATAAAATAAAGAAGAATAAACATAGAAGGGAAAAAAAATAATGATAAAAAAACATAAGCAAAGGTGCAGAAAAGCACAAGGACAAGGAAAGAGTGATAAAAGAAGATAAAAAAAGTACATAGGATAGAAGAACAAAATTTAAATAGAGTAAAAAGAAATAAGAAGGAAAGATAAAGGGAAAAAAGGAACGAGAAGAAAAAGAATTAAAGATCCTTTATTTTTTCTATTTTTGTCTTTCCTCTCAATTTTTATTGGGATGGCAAAGGTTATCTATATTTGTTTACTACGTGATTCAACCTACATCCTATTTAGTTACATAATACACAAAGTTCATTTTCCATTGGGAAGGGAAAATTTAGTAGCCAATATAAGCCAAGAATGATTGAAACATCCTCTTTTGTATAAATGTGCATTGGTACCTATGCCATTCTTCTTCGTCAATTTGATTTTTTTTTCTATCCCATCCCAATAAAAATACAGAGGAAAAAGAAAAAAATTAAGGATCCTTAATCTTTTTCTTCTTGTTTCCTTTTACTATATTTTAAATTTTGTTGTTCTATCCTATGATCATATATCAAACATCTATATATTTTTGTTAGGTATTTGGAAGATGTTAGTGATATCAGAGAAGTGTCCTAAGACAATCGTCTTATGGTTGTAAACATTTATTTTAATAAATGATAATTCACTATTTGAGTATACATGTTTGTGTATTTTATTGGGATCTTAAACTCATCTACTGAATGTCCGCAATACAATTCACAGCATAAGAGAATTTGTGATAGGATCACAACTAGTGATTATCTCTACATGTGCAATTGTGAAGTATTGAAAATATCCCTAGTCGATGAATTGATAAAAACGGACACTATCAATTCTGTTGAGACTAGCATGGGTTATTCTCTAATCAGCTGATTCTCACTGGCTGGTGACATTGGGATGTCCGGAGATAAACATGGATGCTAGTTAAGGGAACTAGTTCATTGGAGTGACTAGCTGTAAAACTTCATATGGTAATCTATATAGATATGTCAGTGAAGTTCTTACTGCAGCTTAAGTGCGATGTTCCTTTGACTTGCGGTGTTCAAGTCATCTTGGTCATGGAGACTTATACTTTAACATCTTAAGCAAGCATCTCCAAGGAGGTGTGGACCCAGGATGATTGGGTATAAGCCGAAGTGCCCGAAGATGTTTGAACAGCCTACAAAGGATTCACCACTCCTTGCGAGGAGATGTATACCCAGGCCTATCGTCGGATTGTTACTCAAAGCCTCTGGCCAGAGCATGTCATGTTTAGAGTATGAGTCTCTTAAATACATGAGAGTAATTAGAAATCCAAAGAACGAGAAAGACACTACTTGGGCTAGGTGTGATGTAGTCAGCCTAGTGGGGACTGAACCACACAGACCATGTCCTGAACCAAGTAAGTATAAGATGGTGAAGGGAATGAGGCACGATTCATTAGAGCTGCTGAAGGGTTTCAGAATTACTTCTGAGGTCAACCGTTGATCTTTCGATTAATTGGGGGTCATGATGTACTACTATGTGCCACTCATGATCGTTCTATAATTAGTTGATTATAGACGGCCAACATAAATCGAAAGCCTATTTAGTCACACGCACTACGAGTAATCCAAGGGATTTAAAACGAGTTGAAAATTGGATTTTCCGATCAAGAGAAATAAGTCGAATCTGAGTTAATCAGAGGCGCAACGGAAGCTAAAAATGGCTAAGTCTTTTGAAGGCTTATCGGGCAAATTAAATGAGTTTAATTTGCGAGGGATTGGGCTTGAAGTGGCCGGCCAAAGAGGGTGTCCACCCTCTTTGGTTTGGCCGGCCACAATAAAAGAGAGAACCAATTTATTTGGTTTATTTTATAAAATAAATCAAGTGCGATTTGTTTTATAAATTATGGATAAATAAATTTGTATAAAGAAATTTATATAAAGAAATTTATAGAAATTTATTCTTTTTTATGGAAATTAAAATGATCCATGGAATGGTTTATTTTAATTTTATAAAATCAATTATGAATTGATTTTTCCATAATAAGAAAATTTATAAATTTCTTGTAAAATTTATTCCATAATAAAAGGAGAGATGTATTTGTTTTATTATAAAATTAGTTATAATAAAACTTGGTTTAAACGGAATAATTCATAAAAAAATTTATAGGATAAATTTCTTATGAAAAATTCCGTTAAAGGGGAGACTTGGCAAGGGAGAGGCTACTATATAAAGGAACCAAGGCTAGGCTTGATTTCCTCAATAGATTGATCAAGAGATTAACTCTCTCCCTCTCTCTCTCTAACTCTCTCTCTCTCTCTAGGGTCGGCGCCCTTTCTCTCTCTAGGGCCGGCTCTCTCTCCTCCCCTAGGGCCGGCGCAAGCACCTAGGGTGCCCGTGAGTTTCCTCCACCAAGTTCGTGCCGAAGAAGAAGAAGCGGGTCGCGACTCCTTCCTTCCTTTCCCGGAATTTTGATTCCGTTACTTGGTGGTTAGTTTCCATCCTTCTCTCTTGATTTTCTAGTTGTGTCTTTGGAGAATCTAGTAGTTCTCGTCGACACAAAACTCGTGACTTTGCTAAGTCATCCCGAAGAGAACTCGGCGTGGACGCGAATAGAGGCGGAGCTTCCAAGGGACGCTACGGTTGGATCTCATCCCTTACTTCGAGTTACGCGAGGTACTAAGTAAATTAGTTTACTTTTCCGCAAAGTTTTAATTTATGATCATGTCCACACATCATAAGGTTGCATGCTAGATACGTGGTTAAAGTAATTTGAGAAATTATTTTATTCTAATTCTTCCGCTGCACGTAAAAATTTAAAATTTTACGAACCCGTATCCTTGTCAACATGCACCCGGTCCCAACAGTGGTATCAGAGCCGGTTAGTGTTCGACATAATCATATAATTGTTTTGCGGAAAACTTTGTCATGATCTCAATTTTGGAAAATTTTTCAATTATGGAAACTTTCCAATTATGATAAATTTTAGATTTAGGAATTTCAAAGTTTGGAAATCCTCATGAAATTTCGCAAACTTTTGAAATTTTCTAGTTTCTGAAATTTTATAATAATTGTGAAAACTTCCCATCCTTGGAAACTTTCCAATTTTGGAAATTTTCTATTTTTAGAAATTTTCCAATTTTGGAAATATGTAAGTTTTCTTTGTACCAGAAACTTACAATTATTCTGAAAACCTATTATGAAATCTCGCAATTTTGGGCACTTTCTTTCAAGAAAGTCTAGACAAATTTATGGACAATTAATTGACAATTAAATTTGAATTGGTTTTTTAAATTGACAACAAAATTCTTTATTTTGGATTGAGCCTCGGGGAGCCGTCCAATTTAAAGTTAGTTGTTGTAATTTAATTTCCCAATTTTAAATGAAATTGTCATGTGTAATTTGGTTACGCTTCCGAAGCGGACCAAATTGGATTTACGACAAATTACTTTTCTTTGGGTATCTGAGCCTCGGGGAGCCACCCTTAGAAAACGATTTGTTGTAATTAATTAAATCCATGAATAAAATATGATTTAAGAGGTGATGCTCTTACATATTGTTGTCTCCAAAATTAATTAGGAAAATGGTTTCCTATAGAGTTTTCTTAAATGAGATTTTCATGAAAATAATATGTGGTTGAATTAAGGACACATGTCTCTTAATTTAATAAGATTTGATTTAGAGAAATCAAAGTCTTAAACATATTATTTCCGAAATTGATTATGACAATTTAGGAAATTGTTTCCCAAAACAATTCCTTTAATAAAGTATGAAATTAGAATTAGGAAATCCGGTTCCTAATTCAATTAATGAGACTTGATAAATTAAGTCACATACATACTTTATTAAGGAAATCGTTAGTCATGACATAATTATATGTCATGAATGTGCATTAAAAAGAAAGGATGAGACCCAAAACCCCTTACAAAATATTAAGGCCAACACCTTCCATTAATATGGTTAGAATCGGAGTTTTGTTTCTCGTTTGGGTTGATGGACACATCCATGCCCGGCTTGAACCTCAACATGTTCAAACCATGGAATTAGTTTATGATTAATATAGTTGGAGTCAGAGGTCAATCCTTAGTTTTGGTTGTTGGACACATCCAAGCCTGACTAAACGATTGAATGAGCTCCAACCATATTAAAACTATTTCTTGATTAATGGGTCAGCCTTAAGCTTGGAACATCGATTTGTTGTGCCACAGCCAAGGTCGATGTAAAGAGAGGTGCAGTTGGGTGCTATGTATAATGTCGCATACTTGTTAATGAGTTAACAACCCAATGATTTATGCAAACATTCAATTAGTTGATAGCATAAAGTGATAGTTCCATATATGTGATATGTAATCGGTATAATTACCTACCTTCATAGCTAAGAATAACTTGATGGCCACAGCCATGGTTGTTCTTATCTATGGTTGGATATCAACCTATTTGGAGATGTTTCTACAATCTCCCGAATTGATAAAAAGGGTTATTCAATTTGAAAAATAAATAGGATTTTTAATTAATGTATATTGATACATTCTTTATCATTCTTCTCACATAAGCTCAATTTGTATTTCTAGGTTAATCACTCGATCATGTCTTCTCTAAACTTGCGTTCCATTTTGGACACCAATAAACTGACTGGGCCAAACTTCATGGACTGGCTTCGAAACCTGAGGATAGTCCTCAAGGCAGAGAAGCTTGCATATGTCCTTGAAGATCAACTTCCCAACCATCCTCCAGAAGGTGCAACTCCAGACCAGCTAATGGCCTATCAGAAACATGTGACCGATTCTGAACTTGCGAGTTGCATCATGCTAGCCTCTATAATACCTGAGCTGCAAAAGCAGCATGAGTATATGGATGCTTATACCATCATCTTCCATCTTCATGAGTTGTTTGAAGAGCAGGCGAGATCCGAAAGGTTCGAAGTCTCCAGACTCCTCTTCACCACTAAGATGCAGGAAGGCACTTCTGCCTCGCAGTTTGTGTTAAAGATGTTGGGGTACATTGAGCGACTGAGCACACTCGGTTTTGCAATGGATCATGAACTAAGTATTGACTTAATTCTGAGTTGTTTGCCCAAAAGTTATTCACAATTTGTGATGAACTATCGGATGAACAAACTAGAGACTACCATTCCTGAGTTGCTCAACCTGCTGAAGACTGTGGAGCCTTCTGTAAAGCCGGATCAAAAGACGGTACTGTTAGTTGGTTCCTCGAAGAAAGGTTCTAAGAGGAAGGCCAAAGAACAGAATAAAGGGAAGAAGAAAAAGGCCAAAAAGACTGAAAAGAAACCAAAAGGAACTTGCCATCATTGTGGCAAGGAGGGTCACTGGCGAAGAAACTGCAAGATTTATCTTGAGTCCTTGAAGAATAAGGCATCCGATGCCCCATCCTCTTCAGGTATCTTCGTTATTGAATGTCACTCTATTTCCTCAAATACCTGGGTACTTGATACTGGGTGTAGCTCACATATATGTAATGACATACAGGGGCTAAGGAATAGAAGAAGACTCGTCAAAGGAGAAGCAAATTTGCGAGTTGGAAATGAAGCAAAGATTGCTGTTGTTGCCATCGGAACATATTTGCTAAAGCTCCCCACTGGACGTGTCTTAGAATTGGATAATTGTTATTTTGTTCCTTCGTTAATAAAGAACATTGTATCTATTTCATGTTTGAATGAAAAGGGTTATCATTTAACTTTTAGTAACAATTGTTGTTACATAACTTTAAATGGCGTTCTTTATGGGAATGGAACTTTGTGCAATGGTATCTACACGTTAGATTTATCCAATGACGTTTTCAATATCGAAGTTAGCAACAAACGTGCTAGAATAGATAATCGAATAGACTCCTACACGTGGCATTGTCGTCTTGGCCATGTAAGTAAGAAACGCATGACCAAATTACACCGATGTGGAATTTTGGAATCATTTGAACCCGGTTCATTTGATACATGCGAATCATGCTTAAAAGGCAAGATAGCCAAATTACCCTTTTCTGGAAAAGGTAATCCAGTGGGAGAATTGCTTGGTCTAATACATACTGATGTATGAATGTCAACTCTTGCACAAGGAGGCTATAGCTACTTCATCACCTTTATCGATGATCACTCACGATTCGGGTACGTGTTCTTGATGAAACACAAATATGAAGCTTTTGAGAAATTCAAAGAGTTCAGAAATGAAGTAGAGAAACAGCTTGGCAAAAGTATTAAGATACTTCGATCCGATCGGGGTGGTGAATACTTAAGTCAAGAGTTTCAAGATTATCTTAGGGACAATAGGATATTGTCCCAATGGACTCCGCCGTATACACCACAGCATAATGGTGTATCTGAGAGGCGCAACCGAACCTTGATGGACATGGTTAGGTCGATGATGAATCATGCAACTCTTCCAAAATCCTTTTGGGGCTATGCACTTAAGACAGCTGTTTACTTGCCAAACAGAGTCCCGACCAAGGTAGTCTCTACTACTCCATATGAGACATGGAATAGTAAGAAACCTCACTTAACTCACCTTAAGATATAGGGTTGTCCTGCTCATGTGAAGCGGACTATATCAGACAAATTGAATGTTAAGTCTGATAAATGTCTATTTATTGGATACCCTAAGGAAACGAAGGGTTACCAATTCTATCATCCCTTGGAACAAAAGGTGTTTGTTTCAAGGCATGCTGTATTTCTGGAAAAAGAATTTCTTTTACAAGAAAACAGTGGGAGTGGCATTGAGATGAAGTTCAAGAAACTCCAATAGACATTACAGAGACACCTAGTCTAGACCCACAACCAATAACTCATAATGATGAGCTATCAGTTGAACCTAAAACAACACCACCTCTTCGTAGATCTGATAGGACACGCAATATTCCAGAGAGATACGGATTTCTCATAAGCGAATCGAATGACGTGTTACTCATAAGCGATGACGAACCTATCAGTTATGAAGATGTTCTGAAAAATTCGGAAAGGGACAAATGGCTTGAAGCTATGAAGTCGGAAATGGATTCCATGTACGAAAATCAAGTATGGGACTTGGTTAACCCACCTGAAGGGATTAAGCCCATAGGGTGCAAGTGGGTTTTTAAGAAGAAAACCGACATGGAAGGTAATGTTGTTACCTTTAAGGCTAGATTAGTGGCAAAAGAATATCGTCAGAAACAAGGAATTGATTATGACGAAACCTATTCGCCAGTAGCTATGCTTAAATCCATTCGGATGCTCCTGGCCATAGCAGCTCATTATAATTATGAGATATGGCAAAATGGATGTGAAAACAGCTTTCCTTAATGGAAACCTGCTTGAGGATGTATACATAATACAACCTGAAGGTTTCACATCGGTTGATAAAACCAAAATATGCAAGCTTCGACGATCCATATATGGACTAAAGCAAGCATCCAGGAGCTGGAACATCCGTTTTGATGAGACAATCAAAGAGTTTAATTTCTCACAAAATCCTGACGAACCCTGTGTGTACAAGAAGGTTAGTGGGAGTGCAGTCGTATTCCTAGTATTATATGTCGATGACATATTACTTATAGGAAACGATATATAAGTTTTACAGACAGTTAAAATTTGGTTGTCCAAAACTTTCTCCATGAAAGACCTGGTAGAAGCAACCTATATCCTTGGGATTAGCATCTATAGAGATAGATCAAAACGGTTGCTTGGTCTTTCGCAGTCTACATATATAGACCGAGTGCTAAAAAGGTTTAGCATGACGGAATCCAAGAAAGGTTACCTTCCCATCAGGCATGGGATCAACCTTTCAAAGTCTATGTGTCCGCGCACAGAAGACGAGAGGATTTGCATGAATAAGATTCCTTATGCATCCGCGATAGGATCTATCATGTATGCTATGTTATGTACAAGGCCCGATGTATCGTATGCTTTGAGCGTCACAAGAAGATACCAGTCGGATCCAGGAATGGATCATTGGGCGGCTGTCAAGACAATCCTTAAGTACTTAAGAAGAACTAAGGATGTGTTCCTAATATATGGAGAAGGAGATATGGTAATACGTGGGTATACAGATGCCAGTTTCCAGACAGATAAGGATGACTCCAAATCTCAGTCTGGATACGTATTTACTTTGAATGGAGGCGCAATAAGTTGGAAGAGTTCCAAACAAGACACCGTAGCGGATTCTACCACGGAAGCAGTTTGGATCAAGAAGTTCGTCTCAGAACTTGATGTGGTTCCAACAATTGATGAAGCAATACCGGTTTATTGCGACAACAATGGAGCTATTGCACAAGCAAAGGAACCAAGGTCTCATCAGCGATCCAAACACGTGCTTCGCCGCTATCATCTGATCAGAGAGATTATAAGTAGGAATGATATACAAATTGAGAAAATTCCCACTGAAAGGAATTTAGCGGATCCTTTAACTAAGGTCTTGCCTCAGAGCAAGTTTGAGGGTCATGTTAGAGCCTGTGGTATTGGATGCCGTAGCGATTGGCATTAGGCCAAGTGAGAGTTTGTTAGTGATATCAGAGAAGTGTCCTAAGGCAATCGCCTTATGGTTGTAAACATTTATTTTAATAAATGATAATTCACTATTTGAGTATACATGTTTGTGTATTTGATTGGGATCTTAAACTCATCTGCTGAATGTCCGCAATACAATTCACAGCATAAGAGAATTTGTGATAGGATCACAACTAGTGATTATCTCTACATGTGCAATTGTGAAGTATTGAAAATATCCCTAGTCGATGAATTGATAAAAACGGACACTATCAATTCTGTTGAGACTAGCATGGGTTATTCTCTAATCAGCTGATTCTCACTGGCTGGTGACATTGGGATGTCCGGAGATAAACATGGATGCTAGTTAAGGGAACTAGTTCATTGGAGTGACTAGCTGTAAAACTTCATATGGTAATCTATATAGATATGTCAGTGAAGTTCTTACTGCAGCTTAAGTGCGATGTTCCTTTGACTTGCGGTGTTCAAGTCATCTTGGTCATGGAGACTTAGGAGACTTATACTTTAACATTTTAAGCAAGCATCTCCAAGGAGGTGTGGACCCAGGATGATTGGGTATAAGCCGAAGTGCCCGAAGATGTTTGAACAGCCTACAAAGGATTCACCACTCCTTGCGAGGAGATATATACCCAGGCCTATCGTCGGATTGTTACTCAAAGCCTCTGGCCAGAGCATGTCATGTTTAGAGTATGAGTCTCTTAAATACATGAGAGTAATTAGAAATCCAAAGGACGAGAAAGACACTACTTGGGCTAGGTGTGACGTAGTCAGCCTAGTGGGGACTGACACACACAGACCATGTCCTGAACCAAGTAAGTATAAGATGGTGAAGGGAATGGGGCACGATTCATTAGAGCTGCTGAAGGGTTTCAGAATTACTTCTGAGGTCAACCGTTGATCTTTCGATTAATTGGGGGTCATGATGTACTACTAGGTGTCACTCATGATCGTTCTATAATTAGTTGATTATAGACGGCCAACATAAATCGAAAGCCTATTTAGTCACACGCACTACGAGTAATCAGAGGGATTTAAAACGAGTTGAAAATTGAATTTTCCGATCAAGAGAAATAAGTCGAATCTGAGTTAATCAGAGGCGCAACGGAAGCTAAAAATGGCTAAGTCTTTTGAAGGCTTATCGGGCGAATTAAATGAGTTTAATTCGCGAGGGATTGGGCTTGAAGTGGCCGGCCAAAGAGGGTGCCCACCCTCTTTGGTTTGGCCGGCCACAATAAAAGAGAGAACCAATTTATTTGGTTTATTTTATAAAATAAATCAAGTGCGATTTGTTTTATAAATTATGGATAAATAAATTTGTATAAAGAAATTTATATAAAGAAATTTATAGAAATTTATTCTTTTTTATGGAAATTAAAATGATCCATGGAATGGTTTATTTTAATTTTATAAAATCAATTATGAATTGATTTTTCCATAATAAGAAAATTTATAAATTTCTTGTAAAATTTATTCCATAATAAAAGGAGAGATGTATTTGTTTTATTATAAAATTAGTTATAATAAAACTTGGTTTAAACGGAATAATTCATAAAAAAATTTATAGGATAAATTTCTTATGAAAAATTCCGTTAAAGGGGAGACTTGGCAAGGGAGAGGCTACTATATAAAGGAACCAAGGCTAGGTTTGATTTCCTCAATAGATTGATCAAGAGATTAACTCTCTCCCTCTCTCTCTCTAACTCTCTCTCTCTCTAGGGTCGGCGCCCTTTCTCTCTCTAGGGCCGGCTCTCTCTCCTCCCCTAGGGCCGGCGCAAGCACCTAGGGTGCCCGTGAGTTTCCTCCACCAAGTTCGTGCCGAAGAAGAAGAAGAAGCGGGTCGCGACTCCTTCCTTCCTTTCCCGGAATTTTGATTCCGTTACTTGGTGGTTAGTTTCCATCCTTCTCTCTTGATTTTCTAGTTGTGTCTTTGGAGAATCTAGTAGTTCTCGTCGACACAAAACTCGTGACTTTGCGAAGTCATCCCGAAGAGAACTCGGCGTGGACGCGAATAGAGGCGGAGCTTCCAAGGGACGCTACGGTTGGATCTCGTCCCTTACTTCGAGTTACGCGAGGTACTAAGTAAATTAGTTTACTTTTCCGCAAAGTTTTAATTTATGATCATGTCCACACGTCATAAGGTTGCATACTAGATACGTGGTTAAAGTAATTTGAGAAATTATTTTATGTTAATTCTTCCGCTGCACGTAAAAATTTAAAATTTTATGAACCCGTATCCTTGTCAACATGCACCCGGTCCCAACAGAAGAAATACATAAAAATACAATAGGGTGACTAATAATAAGTCTTAGGAGAAGAGAGAAGAGAAAGAAAAGTAGATAGAACTTTAAAAGATAAATAAGGATCAAGGAGGAAGAAGACGAGAAGGGAAAAGAAATAAAATTAGAAAAACACAAAGACAAGAGAAGAGATAAAGATAATATGATAGATAAATTAGGTATTGAACAAGTAAAAAAATAAACAAGCGAAAGGTGTAGAAAAAGAAGGAGAAGAGTGCAAAGAATTAAAATCAAGAAAGATAAAAATTAGAATAAGAAAATAAAGGTACCGATGGAAGAATAAAAAATAAAAAAAATGAAATTATCAAGAAACAAACTAGAAAAAAGAAAACAATGGCAAACAAAGAAGACAAGAAAACCAAAAACACAAGAGGCACATAAATACAATGAAAATTAAGGAAAAACAAATACGAAAGAAAAGGAAATCATAGAAAATAAATAATAATAGTTGAAAGAGAAGAAAAATAAAAAGAGACCAAGCAATAGAAAATAAGCTACGAGGAGACACAAAATAAAAAAAGAAAACAAACATTATAAGAAACAAGAAAAGAAATCAAAGAAACAAGAGGAAAAATGAAGTTAAAGATAAAGAGAAGCGCTTGTCAAAGCAAAAAAAAAGGACAAGAAGAAAATAAATAGAAGAAGAAAGAAAGAAACATAGTAAAAAGAGAAATACATAAATGAGGAAAAGATAAGAAGAGTGAGTTTAGGTTAGGGTACGAAGGGCATAGTTTTTGAATGAAATACCTTAAAGATTTTGTAATAAAAGACTCGAGAAATTCAAGTAATTGAATTTTAACACTATGATATAAAAGATCAATCTACTATAACCAAATTGTAATGACATCAAACCATTCAAATAATAAATGGAAGTTTATAAACAAAATATAGATTAGCAATGACATGAATGATCACAATTCAAATGCAAAATAGGATACCAAGCTATTTTCACCAAAGAAAAAGGAATTGCTACAAACAACAAAAGATGCATGATTGAATATAAAAAAAGAACTTAAATTGTAAATCAAAAAGGATTATAAATTTTTTTCACACTATAAGTTACATGTGAGAAAGTCAACATATAGGGGCAATAAGGGTGAACAAACTTTAAAAGAGAAACAAGAGTGAGAGGAAAAAAAAAGTCAAGCATACAATGGAAAAAATGTAGAAAATAAGAAGAAAATATAAAGAGAAAAATACGAAAGAGGTAAAGAACAAAAAGTGCAAAGTTAGAAAAAGTTTGTTGAATAGAACAACTAGAATCTTCTAATAAATGTCTCAAATAATCAAATTTCAAAAAGCAATTTACTTTAAACAAAAAGTGCTCACATTAAACAATTCTAATGATACAATTAGTCTATCCACAAAATATAAATCAATATGGACATTATTATGACAATTCAAATGCAAAATAGGATATACAAGTAAACTATATTCACTAAAAGAACAAATTCTAACAAGGAAGTTATCATGGAGCATTATCAAATATGAAAGTAAGCAAAAAAGGATCATCAATTTTTGGTTGAGTCATCAAAGAGGACAAAGAGGAAGTAGATTGAATTGAAGATCAATATTTAGAATGGCACTAAAAGGAAACAAGAAGAAAAGAAATAGGAACAAAAACAAACAAGATCTTGTAAACAAAAATGAAGAAAAATAATTAAAGAGGACTAATTGGGAAAATGAAGCAAAAAACTAGAAGATGAAAAGAATAAAAAATATAGGATGAAAATCTAACAAAAATTAGATCAAACATTTCAAATATTAATAAAGAAAGACATATATGAATACAAATAAGGCAAACATATAAAAGAACAAGTTGTTGAAGAAAAAAGAACAATAAATGAAAAAAAAAAAAGTGGAAAAGAACACGATAGAGAAAGGACAATGAAAAAGAAGAGTTTTAAGGGAAAATGACGATAAATTAGAAACAATTATGCTTGTCAAGAAGATGGAGGAGGAAATTGAAAGGAAAATGTACAAAAAATAAAGAAGAATAAACAAGGATCGAGGAAGAAGACGAGAAGGGAAGGAAACAAAAAATAAAAAAAAAAGCAAAAAAGAATGATGATAAAAAAATATTAGCAAAAGTGAAGAAAAGCACAAGGACGAGGGAAGAGTGGTAAAAGGAAAAAAAGAAAGTACATAGGATAGAAGAACAAAATTTAAAATAGAGTAAAAAGATAAGAAGGAAAGAAAAACGAAAAAAAGGAACAAGAAGAAAAAGAATTAAAGATCCTTTATTTTTTCTATTTTTGTTTTTCTTCTCAATTTTTATTGGGATGGCAAAGGTTATCTATATTTTTTTAGATTTGACCTACACCCAATTTAGTTACATAATACATGAGGTTAATTAAATTTAGGATCGTCTTATTAATATAATTTGTGGGTACCCATTGGGAAGGTAAATTTAGTAGCCAATATAAGCCCAAGAACGATTTAAATATATTAGAATCTCACTTTATTAGGTTGATTTTGTATTAGTGTGCATTGGTACCTATGTCATTCTTCTTCGTCAATTTGACAGGAAAAACAAAAAGAAAAAGAAAAAATTAAGGATCTTTAATCTTTTTCTTCTTGTTCCTTCTTTCAATTTTTCTTTCCTTCTTGTTTCTTTTTCCTATATGTTAAATTTTGTAATATATTTGGTAGAAATACATAAAAATACAATAAAGTGACTAAAAATAATCCCCATGAGAAGAGAGAAGAGAAAGAAAAGTAGACAGAATTTTAAAAAATAAACAAGATCAAGGAGGAAGAAGACGAGAAGGGAAAAGAAAGAAAATTACACAAAGAAGATAACAAGAAAAATGATGATAGTAAAGCATAAGCGAAGGCTAAGAAAAGCACAAAGACATGAGAAGAGTAATAGAGATGATAAAATAGATAACTTAGGTATTGAACAAGTAAAAAATAAATAAAAGAGAGTGCATAAAAATGGAGAAGGGTGCAAACAATTAAAATCAAGAATGATAAAGGTACCGATTGATGAATAAGAAATAACAATATAAATAAATGAAATTATCAAGCAAGAGGCTAATTAGAAGAAGAAAACAATAGCCAAAATTGAAGAGAGGGACTAGAAAACAAAAAATACAAGAGGAACATGAAGAAAACAAAATTTACGGAAGAAAAAAATACTGAAAAAAGTGAACTTATAGAAAATAAATAGTAATAGTTGAAAGACAAAAAAAATTAAAAAGAGACCAAGCAAAAGAAAATAAGCTACAAGGAGAGACAAAATAAAAAAAGAAAACAAATATTAGAAAAAAAGAAGAGAAGAAATCAAAGAAATGAGAGGAAAAACAAAGTTAAAGATAAAGAGAAGCACATATCAAGCAACGAAAGGACAAGAAGATAGAAAATAAATAGAAGAAGAAGGAGAAGAAAAGTAAAAAGAGAAAAACACAAATGAGGGAAAGATAAGAAGAGAGAGTTTAGGTTAGGGTTAGAAGGGCATAGTTTATTGAATGAAATACCTTAAAGATCTTGTAATAAAAGACTCAAGAAATTCAAGTAATTGAATTTTAACACTATGATATAAAAAATCAATTTACTTTAACAAAATGGTAATGACATCAAACCATTCAAATAATACAATGGAAGCTTATAAATAAAATATAGATTAGCAATGACATGAATGATCATAATTCAAATGCAAAATAGGGCACTAAGCTATTTTCACCAAAGAAAAAGGAATTGCTACAAAAACAACAAAAGATGCATTATCAAATATGAAAAAAGAACTTAAATTGTAAGAGCATCTTTAATTTTTTTTTCCCACACTATAAAGTTACATGTGAGAAAGTCAACAGATAGGAGTAATAAAGGTGATTAGACTTAAAAGGAGAAACATAAGTGAAAGAAGAAAAAAAAAGGCAAGCATATGATGGAAACAATGTGGCAAAATAAAATAAAACAAAACAAAAAAGATAAAAAAAAAAGAAGAAAATAAAAAAGAAAAATACAAATGAGGAAAAGAACAGGAGGTGTAAAGTTAGATTTGGGTTACAAGGATATAGTTTGTTGAATGAACAAACATCTTCTAATAAAAGCCTCAATTAATTAAATTTCAAAAATAGAATTAAAAGTCAATTTACTTTAAACAAATAGTGCTTACATTAAACAATTTTAATGATACAATGAGTCTATATACAAAATATAAATCAACTATGGAAATCATTATCACAATTCAAGTGCAAAATAGGATATACAAGTAAGCTATATTCACTAAAGGAAAAACAAATTCTAAAAAGCATCTAAAACCAAATGGCCATCTTGCCTTCAACACCCACATACGATCATTTCTTGGTTAAAAATATAACCACTTTGTACAATGCATATAGGTTAATGGTTTGCTTTAATAGTATCTTACATCATAAAAATAACCTTTTAAATTAATAAGGCGGCTTGATCTCTAATTTTTAATTTAGTGTCTTAAGAATTCTAGATGGGCAACAAAAGGAAAGAAACAAATTATGCTAGGACTGGAAATCAATAATTGGATCACGTATGCAAAATGTATCTAGCACTAGAAAGTATTTTGCTATGGTAGATATGCATAAAAGTAGATGACTACCCAAGAAGAGATGAATGAACTGCTTAGCAACTGATCCTGGAATTTCAAAAGAATGAATGACAATCTGCGGACAGGAAAGTAAAATAACAGAACAAAGTGCTTGTTAATAAAAGAACCAGCAAGAAACTATTTAAAAGTAGGGGGATGTAAAAGAAAGACCCAGAACCAAGGCCATTCAATACAGCTTCACGATGACTAACCTTAAGCACAAGAATCCAACAACAAAAGGAGCGATAGTTAGAAAAGAAAATATGTAGCAAAGGTTACCTGCGCATTTGTGATAATCAACCTCACATCTTATTCTCCATCTCGCACTTGTCTGTGTGACCGATAGAAACCCTACAAAAAGCAAAGAATTAGGAGGAGGTGGTGGTCTTGATGAATGATAATCTCACTAAACAAACAATTAGAGGAATCAGCGAACTGTTCGAAGAATGAACGCAACTTCTTGACGAACCCTAAGCACAAGAATCGACAGAAAACAAGGAAGGAAGAAAACAAAAGTACCCAAATAAGAAATACTGATCGTCTGCTCCATCTCGCAGCTTGTCTGTTGATCCGATAGAAACCCTACAACGTTAAAGAATTAGGAGGAGAAGGTGACCGATCGTCTGGAAGATGGAAAAAAGATCTAACCGGGAAGGAAGGTTGCTGGCGAGACGAGGATATAAGAAAAAGAAAGACGCGGAGCAGAGGTTATTGCTAATCGCCCAAGTTATAAGAAAAAGGCATGGCGGATTAATAAACAACGACCAAAAAGAGACAACGGTTCTCATGGAATTTAATAAAAACGGACACTATTTATTTTTTAAAAAAAGCTAATAAATTATTTAAAACAATAATAACCATGGAATTTGAGCATAATGGTGGAATAAACGATCCAATGGTCACGTTGCTTTAAAAAAAACAACAGCTCCTTTACGATAAAAATAATTTTCTTTTTGCTAGTATGGACAATAATCATTTTATATAAATTTAAATTTAGTTAATTAACTATACATATTTTTTTATTTTCAATTTATAAACTCATTTTTAAAGATAAAATTTATTTTATAAAATAATGAACTAAAAAAAGTATTAACTTTGATAACTTAATCCAATAAATTTTGCATGTGTATCGTGTTACCATGAGATATTTTGTATAAATAGATAATATTTTTTTACAGGTGTATTATACACTAAGTGATCCTGCCCATTCAAATTATTTTTGACAATCAATCACTTAAATTTCAATCATACCTAAGTTGTTGAAATATATATAGTGTCAAAGGACCCCTTGCCTCCGCATAATATCCTAGTCACTATGATCTATCACATTTTTATTTACTGTTAAATATTGAAAATTTGAAGAGTTTAAAGGCTAAAAATCGAAAATTAAGGGCCTTTTTGGGATTAACAGAACTTGGAGGGGTCTTTTTATAAAAAGGCCAAAACTATTTAAAACCCTAAAACAACTACTCTCGAATCAGTTTTTATTTGAAATTTTCTTTCTCCCGATACCTCTCCTCTGCCCGACGCCGATGCCGCCGAGCCCTAGCCAACGCCACTCGCTTCGAGCACGCGGAGCAGGCCATGGGAGCGTCGTCTCCGAGCTCTAGCAACGCACACGAAGCCCTCCTCTTGTTCCCGATCGCCAGCCACCATCGCTCCCTCTTCACCACGACCTCTTTCTCCAGGCCGAACATCTTCTTCAGCGATCGGAACCCTTGGTAAGTCTTCCTTTAGGGATTAAGATTACGATTAGATGTGGGTTGTTGGTTCATAGTTGAAGTCGAATTTGTTTTTTCCTGTTAATGCTTGGATTTGGATTTTGGTTCTCCTTTCAGTTGCCATGAATTTGGATTTTGGTTCTCTTTTCGGTTGTCGTGAATTTTGGTTGGGAGTTGATGTTCTGTTGTGGTTGGAAAGGATTTACCATGGTGTTATTTATTCTGTTGACTTGAGTATGGAAGTTGGGTTTTTCCTTGATCCCTATGCCTGCCGTAAGCCATCTTGGTTGTGGGTTGTGTTGGAAGGGTTTCAATGTGTATGGAAGTTGGGTTTTGCTTTGTGTTGGAATATTGCAACGTTTGAAGGAAGTTTTAATTTGAGATATGTACATAAGTTACTATGTTGTGCTTTGTTTAACATAGCCATTCTGGTTAAACAAAGTGTATCTGTTTTCATGTAGTTGTTTTCTAAGTGTATCTGTTTAATTAGTATAGTTGTGGCAGTTTGTTACATAAAATTGTGGTTTTATTTGCCATATATATATATTTGGTTTATGATAATTAGGGTTCGATCTTGGAAATGAACCTAAATGCAACTTTAGCTGTGGAGTTATTGGGAAGCAATCATTTAATTAGAAGTAGTTAAATGATTTCGGTGTTGGGATTAATCTAAATACGATTTAGAAATTTGATTAGCTACTTACTATTTGTGTAAATAACTAAATAGCTAAACTTATCCTCAATACAGGACCCTGATTCGGACATGTTTTGGTTGATCGTGGGAAGTCCTCTTCGTTCACGAACTTCTATAATAAAGGCGGGTACTTCTCCTTTATACTCATGTAGCTCTTTTACCTTTAAGCATGACTGTTTTATGTCTAAATATGTTTCTTGACCTTGTTCCTTGTCGGTTGTTATTTTAACATCGTCGGTGATACTTTCTTAGTTGATCTTCGAGTATTCGAAATTTTGTATCCGTACAGTCTCCTGTTGAATTTTTGTTCTGTAAAGTACCGCTTGAACGCGAGTACTTAGAGGTTCATTAATCACAACTAGGTTTATTTGACAATAGAATTATCCTACCTAGTAGTGTAGATGCATAGCCGTTGGTTTTTGATACTTGGTTGATTGTATTGTTGCATCGTTGATGCTTGTTGGATTTGTCGTTGATACTGGTTGGATTTTGTTGCATCGTTGTTTTCCGATTGTTCGTGCATCTTGTATCATGCATCATACATGCACCGTTGTTTTCGAGGGATATTAGAGTTGTTGATAGCTCCCCTTTTATTCCGGGGTTTGGAGCAATTGGCTCCCCAGCATTAGAGCTGTTAATAGCTCCCCCTTTATTCCGGGGTTTGGAGCAATTGGCTCCCCAACATTAGAGTTGTTGATAGCTCCCCCTTTATTCCGGGGTTTGGAGCAGTAGGCTCCCTAGCATCCTGTCCACTCAACCACGTGTATTAGTGGTATTTGTCGCATTTTCTTATGGTTGTTGCATTTATATGAGCTATGTTTGCTGCATTTGGTTGACATGCATGTATGTTTTGATATTGTGATATCATGAGGTTTTTCGTACATGTTTAGTTGTCGTTTTATTTTATGTCATGTTGTTTTATATGTTATACATGTTTAAGTATTCTTATATTTCTTATGGATTGTACTTGTTGTTTCTCTACTTAGTTTATCTGTTATTATGTCATGCAATTGTCGACTCATATACCCGCTGAGTCCGCCCAGACTCACCACTCCTGCTTTCTCTTTTTGTTTCAGATAGCAAGTAGTTGCATTTCTTGGAGCCAGGAGAGGGTCCAGTTGCTAGTTCCCGGTGTTGAGTTGTTTCCGTATTTGATTTTAATTGTTTTATTTCTGCACTTGGTGAGTTTCGCATTTTATTTGTTTATCAGGTATCGTACTGGTTTTGTAGTTATTATAGATACAGTTTTATCGTTATTATTGATACATTTGAGTTTTCTTTGGTTGTGGTTTGTTTTATATTTAAGGTGGTTGAGCCACCCGTTATCTTTTATATTGATATAAAACTGTGTGGTTGTGTTTTATTTCTTATTATGATGGCTGAGCCATCTTTTATGATTGGAGTGTATGTATATTTGTCCCAACTTGTCCGTCGTACAGGGAAGATGCTGCCCGATTTTCGAGCAAACATGGGTCTCTGGGGGCGTGACATTTACTTATAAATTTTGTTACTAATTCATTTTGTTTAACCCTTAAGTTTTCGTTTACTTGCTGCAATTAAACATAAGAGAGCACTTCTCTTCTTAATTTTCCATTCTGTCAAGTCAAAGTTCTCATTTCTTCCATAAAGGGAGCAATTTTACTGGGATGAAGCAGTTTTACTGGATCTCGCTTCCATAAAAGAAGAAATGCAATTTTTCTAATCGGAGCAGAGTATAAGAAGGATGAACAGAGCTTCTTTGAGGGGGACTAGATCTCGCTTCATCTTCAATAGCGTTTCTTATGTGAACCCAAAGAGAATATGTCTCAAGAACCCATAACAAATTGAAGAAAGAGAGAAATATAATCTAAGTCAAAAAGATCAAGGATGAAAAGAAAGAACCTCGACCCAATGCTTAGGAAAACACAAACCTTGGTATAGAAGAAGAAGATAGACGCCTAAACCTTGGGATAGAGGTTGATAAGTCTTGAACGCCACAAGAGAATGTCTTGATAAGTTCTAGTTTAATGAAGAGCCAATAAGTGAGAGTCTCATCATGTTTTAGATTGAAATATGCCAAAAGTTATATATTGTGGCCGCCACACCCCCTTTATTTATAGCTATAGGGTGACCTAAAAGGTCAAAAGGAAGCTCATTTAGTAGAGGTCTATGTAGATTACATCGTCATATTGAGCTCTTGGCACTATTACAACCCAAATAAAGCTAAAAATTTGACCTAAATTGAACCTACAAATCCAACATTTACATAGACATGAGGGTTAAGTGACTAGATAAGCTCATCTAAGGTTTGAATTAGGTTGACTAAGCTGTATGGCTTGCTCTTGGTCAAACCTTTTTCAAGGTAGCATTGGTCTTCACATCTTCAATTAGCACATTAAGTGCTTCTTTCATCTTTTTAGCCTTAGCCCTTGTAGTTGGGCTTCCTTTGATACATAATGGATCATCAATATCTTCTAAAGTAAGTTCAGTATGATCCATATCATTAGCTTGTTGGGCAACTTGTTCACTTTCTTTGACTCCATCATTCCCCCTCTCCTCAAAAGGATTCACCCTCGAATCTTAATTACCTACATCAACGGGAGAGAAATTAGAAACATCAAATGTGGAACTTACATTATACTCACCTGGTAAGTCAAGCTTGTAGGCATTATCATTGATTCGCGTCATGACTTGAAATGATCCATCGCCTCGTGGATGCAACTTTGTATGACGGTTTAGCAGGAAATCTCTCCTTTCTCATATGAACCCAAACCCAATCACCGGGTTCAAAGATTATTTTCTTTCGTCCCTTGTTGGCTTGCGTAGCATATTGTTCAGTCTTCTTTTCAATTTGCATCCTTACTTTCTTGTGCATTTGCCTCACAAATTCAACTTTCCTTGTACCATCCAAACTAGCATTTTCAGAGATAGGCAAAGGTGACAAATCTAAAGGAGTTAGGGGATTGAAACCATATACCACTTCAAAAGGCGAACACTTAGTAGTAGAATGTATAAATCTATTATATACAAATTCATATGGTAAACAATCTTCCCAACCTTTTAAATTCTTTTGAATGATAGCTTTTAATAAAGTAGCTAAAGTTCGATTTACTATCTCAGTTTGTCCATCTGTTTATGGATGACACGTTGTAGAAAACAACAACTTTGTTCCAAACTTGCCCCATAGTATCTTAGAAACTTTGCATCACGATTTGAAATTATACTTTTCGGCACTCTATGAAGTCGTAGATGTCCCTAAAGAAAAGATCAACAATATGGTTAGTATCATCTGTTTTCCTACAAGGAATAAAATGAGCCATTTTAGAAATTTGTCTACGACCACAAAAATAGAATCTATACCTCGTTTGATCTTGGTAAACCTACAATAAAATCCATAGAAATATCAACCAAGGTTCACTAGGAATTGGTAAAGGTTATACAATCCATGAGGTAAAGATTTAGATTTTATTTGCCTACATATGATACACTTCTCATAAAATTTGACTACTTCTCCTTTCATATGCGTCCAAAAGAAATGATCTAACAAAACTTCTAGAGTTTTCCTCACTCCAAAATGTCCCATTAGTCCCTCACCATGGGCTTCTTGGACTAATAATTCCCTCAATGAACAAATAGACACACATAACCTATTAACTTTAAATAGAAATCCCTCATGCCTATAAAACTTCTCAAATGCAGCATGCTCACAAACTTCAAATACATTTCCAAAGTCAAGATCTTTAAAATATAGATCTTTAATGTATTCAAATCCTTACAATTTAGTGTTTAAAGTATATAGCAAGGTATACCTTTGAGATAAAGCATCTGCAACAATATTTTCCATACCTTGTTGATACTTGATCACATAAGGGAATGATTCAATGAACTCCACCCATTTCGCATGACGTCTATTCAACTTACTTTAGCTCTTCATGTGCTTCAATAATTCATGATCAGTGTGAATGACAAACTCCTTAGCCCATAAGTAATGCTACCAAGTCTCTAAAGCCCTCACCAATGCATACATCTCTTTGTCATAAGTTAGATAGTTCAAAGTTGCTTCGCTCAATTTTTTACTAAAATAAGCAAGGGGTCGACTTTCTTGTATTAGCACAGCTCCAATACCTATTCCTGATGCATCACACTCAATTTTAAAAGTTTTAGCAAAGTTAGGTAATGCAAGTAATGTTGCAGAACTTAGCTTCTCCTTAAGTGAGTTGAAGGCTGAATCATGTTCACTATCCCAACGAAACCCAACATTCTTCTTAACAATGTCGGTCAAGGGTACAACTAAAGTGCTAAAATTCTTAACAACCCTTCTATAGAAACTTGCCAAACCATGGAAGCTATGTACCTCAGTTATGATTTTTGATGTTGGTCATTCACGAATAGCCTTAACCTTCTCTTCATCAACTGTTATTCCCTTAGCACTAACAATATAGTCAAAAAAACTCAATCTGATTAGTGCAAAAAGAACATTTTTTAAGATTAGCATACAACTTTTTATTTCGCAAAACAATTAGAACTTTTTGCAAATGATTGAGATGCTCCTCTAAATTTTTTCTATAAATCAAGATGTCATCAAAATATACTACAACAAAATTTTCAATAAAAGCATGCAAAATATAGTTCATTGACCTCATGAAATATTAGGTGCATTAGTAAGCCCAAATAACATGACTAACCATTCGTACAACCCATACCTAGTTTTAAAAGCAGTTATCCATTCGTCTCCCTCACGCATATGAATTTGATGATAACCCGACTTCAAATCAATTTTAGAGAAAATGTAAGAGTCATGTAGTTTATCTAGCATATCATCTAATCTATTAATAGGATGACGATACTTTACCATAATCTTGTTGATAGCCCTACAATCAACGCACATTCTCTAAGTTCCATCCTTCTTAGGTACTAGCAAAAAGGGGGCAACACATGGACTCAAACCTTCTCAGACATACCCTTTTATCATCAACTCTTCAACTTGTTTTTGAAGTTTCTTTTATCTCAGCAGGGTTACACCTATAGGCCGACTGATTAGGATTGTAGCTCTGAGGATGAAATCAATTTGGTACTCTATTCCTCTAAGTGGTGGCAATCCATCAAGAACCTCATCAGGAAATACATCATCAAATTCCTGCAAAAGAGATTTAACAACACTAGGCAAAGTAGGGTTAAGATAGTGTTAAAATCAACCTCCTTGTACAAAAGTATAATCATTGGCTGTGAAGCATAAAATGCTCTCTTAACCTCTCTTTCCTTTGCATAAAAACTCTCTTTTTTTACTCTCTTACTCTTGAATTTCTTTTCCCTTTTCATTCTCTTTTCCACTCATCTCATCCTCACCTTTTCTTTTCTCACACTCCTTTTCTTTTCCATACTTTTTTGCTTTTCTCATTTTCTTTTCTCTCATAGTCTTTTCTTTTTTTCACTCTCATTTTTGATCCTCAATTGATCTTCATATACTTGCTTAAGAGTTAATGGTACAAGAGTTACATGTTTACCATACATTATAAAAGAATACTTATTTTTGAACCCATCATGCATGACCTTCCTATCAATTGTCATGATTTACCTAAAAGTAAATGACTTGTATGCATTGACACTACATCACAAAGAATCTCATCATGATACATACCAATGGAAAATGAAACCAACACTTACTTATTGACCTTGACTTCCTCACAATCATTCAATCATTGTAGTTTATAAGGTCTAGGATGCTTAGTGGTAGGTAAGCATAATTTCTCAACCAAGATAGTACTAGCTACATTAGTGCAACATCCCCCATCTATAATCATACTGTTAGTGATATGAGAGAAGTGTCCTAAGGCAATCGCATTATGATTGTAATCATTTATTCTAATAAATGAATATTCACTATTTGAGTATACATGTTTGTGTATTTGATTGAGATCTTAAACACATTTACTGAATGTCTGCAATATAATTCACAGCATGAGAGAATTTTGATAAATTCACAACTAGTGATTATCTCTACATGTGTAATTGTGAAGTATTGAAATTGTCCCTAGTCGATGAATTGATAAATACGGACACTATCAATTCTGTTGAGACTAGCATGGGTTATTCTCTAATCAGTTGATTCTCACTGGCTGGTGACATTGAGATGTCCGGAAATAAACATGAATGATAGTTAAGGGAACTAGTTCATTGGAGTGACTGGCTGTAAAACTTCATATGGTAGTCTACATATAGATATGTCAGTGAAGTTCTTACTGTAGCTTAAGTGCGATGTTCCTTTGACTTGCGGTGTTCAAGTCATCTTGGTCATGGAGACTTATCCTTTGACATCTTAAGCAAGCGTCTCCAAGGAGGTGTGGACCCAGGATGATTGGGTATAAGCTGAAGTGCCCGAAGATGTTTGAACAGCCTACAAAGGATTCACCACTCCTTGCGAGGAGATGTATACCCGAGGCCTATCGTCGGATTGTTACTCGAAGCCTCTGGCCAGAGCATGACATGTTCAGAGTATGAATCTCTTAAATACATGAGAGTAATTAGAATCCGTAGGACGAGAAAACGTTACTTGGGCTAGGTGTGACGTAGTCAGCCTAGTGGGGACTGACACACATAGACCATGTCCTGAACCAAGTGGATATAAGATGGTGAAGGGAATGGGGCACGATTCATTATTGCTGCTGAAGGGTTTCAGAATTGTTTCTGAGGTCAACCGTTGATCTTTCGATTAATTAGGGATCATGATGTACTACTAGGTGCCACTCATGATCGTTCTATAATTGATTAATTATAGACGGCCAACATAAATCGAAAGCCTATTTAGTCACACGTACTACGAGTAATCCGAGGGATTTAAAATGAATTGAAAATTGGATTTTCCAATCAAGAGAGATTAGGTTTGGTTGAGCCAAACGATAAGTCGAATCTGAATTTTTCAGAGACGCATCGGAAGCGTAAAATGGCTAAGTCTTTTGAAGACTTAATAGATGAATTAAATAAGTTTAATTCATTGGGGCGTGGCTTGGATGGGCCGGCCAAAGAGGGCCTCCATCCTCTTTGCTTGGTCGGCCACAACAAAGGGAGAGAACCAAGTTTTTGGTTCAATTTATAAAATAAACCAAGTGTGGTTTGTTTTATAAAATTATGGATGATATAAATTTTTTATATAATAATAAACCAAGGTTTGGTTTATTTTTCATGAAAATTAAAATGAACCATGGATTGGTTTATTTTATAAAATCAATCATGGATTGATTTACCATGATAAGGAAATTTATTCCATAAGAGAGAAGAGACTTGATTGATTTTTATCATGAATTAAAATATGATTTTAACCATGATATAAAATCAAACTTGGCATGATGGAATAAGTTATTCCATATTTGAGAGGCTTGATGGTTGAGAGGCCACTATATAAAGGACCCAAGGTAAGGCTTGGGTGATAATCGTAGAGATGAAGGCATAGGCTCTCTCCCTCTCGCTTTCTCTCCTTCTCTTCTCCCCTTCTTGTCGTGCGCCAACCAGCCCCAAGAAGGAGCACCAGCCGACCGCCCCTGCCCTTTCCCTGCCGACCACCACCTGCTGCCGGAGAAGGAAGCTCCGGCCATCTCTTGGCCGGAAGAAGGTGCTGCCGGAATTAGAGTTTGCCGCGAGGATCTTTTTGCCGCAAGCCTCTTCTTTTGCTTCGCCAGAATTTTGATTCCGGTCATCCTTTTATGGTTAGTCTTCCGACTTCTCTCTTGGTTTTTCTTGTCGCGTTCTCGGAGAATCTAGTAGTTCTCGAGAACACCAAACTCGTGGCTTTGCGAAGTCATCTCTAAGATACTCGGCGTAGACGCGAATAGAGGCGGAGCTTCCAAGGGACGCTTACGGTTGGATCTCGTCCCTTCCTTCTGTTGGTGCCCCGGTTGGTTTTGATGTGATCAACCAAGTTAGGTTAGGTCATGTTGGTTTTAATCCCTCTGCTAAGTATTGCAGGAACTTAGGTACGGAGGAAGTCGAGCGTAAGACGCAGCGGACGAGAAGGATTGCGCGGGGGAGTGAGCCGACGGGCTCGGTGCATTCTGAGGGACGCGAAAGTTGCGGAAGAGTACGCCGGTAGACCAAGAAGGACGTGCGCGACGTCCGAGGGACGAGAAGCCTGGCGGAAGCACATTCGAGGGGCAAAATGCCAGAGTCGGGTTCGGGTGAACCTAACTCCGGTTGGCCGGAAATCACCCAATCGACGGTTTGACGAAAAGTCAACTAAGTTGACTTTTATCAAGTCAACATTTGACTTGCAATTAAAATAATAAAGTTTTAATTATATTAAAACTTTATTTTAAGTTTTCATTTTAATTAAAAGTTTTCAAGTAAATTCTTTTTAATTAAAGTTGTTTAAAACTTTAATTAAGTTTCAATTTAATTAAAAACTTTAAGTAAACGTTGGGTTTTAAACTTATCTTTCAATTAATTTCTTTTATGTGGATGCACGTTGGGTTTTAAACTTATCTTTCAATTAATTTCTTTTACGTGGATGCAGATTTTTTAATTAAAGTTGCTCGGTCAAAAGGCGATCCTTTATTGGTATCAACTTCTCACGTGGATGGAATCTACATGCTCGGTCAAAGGTTAATCAACAGCTAAGAGTAATCTTAGATCTACGATCAAGATGAAACTCAATCTTGTATCAACGATCAAGATCGTATCACTCAGGCTATAAATAGACTTAGAGGTTTGCTTTAGAATTCCTTGTTTTCTTGTAATTCTCTCTAAAGTCTAGTGTGCTTCAGTTGTAAGGCTTCTCCGCCACAAGGAGAGTTTTTTTTGCTTTAACCGTCTTGGAAGCAACGACCAAGTTGCAACCAAGTTTTTTTTATTGACGAGTTCCTCCATTTCTTTTATTTATTAGCCAGCCATCTATTCAACCCCCTCTAGCCGGACCAGCCCGATCCAACAAGTGGTATCAGAGCCAGGCCGCCACAGAAGGACTAACCACCAACTGCAGCAAATTTTAAGATGGTTGGACCAGTAATATACCTGCCTAAATTTGAGGGGGAGTTCGCGGCATGGAAACGGAAGATGCAGGTATTTTTTACTACAGATTATGAATTATTAATTATTATGAAAAATGGCTATGCAGCTCCCAAAGACAATGAAGGAAAGATCAAGGATCCTAATTCTTGGAACAAGAAGGAACAAGTTGATGTTGTAGCAAACGGAAAGGCAGAATTTCATCTGCTGACCGTCCTCCCAGAGCAAGATGTGAACCGGATCGATAAGTACGAATCGGCGAAGGAACTTTGGGAAAAGTTCTTGGAACTGCACGAAGGAACCTCGAAAGCAAAACTTACGCGACGAGATGTTCTTCGAAGCCGACTGACCAATCTACGGATGGAAGACGGAGAATCTGTTGCGAGATTACATGCAAAGGTAAAAGAACTAATCACAAGCCTCGAAAATCTCGGAGAAAAAGTAACTAACCGCGATGCTCAAAGGTACGCTCTAAATGCGTTTCCGAGAACCCCGGAATGGACCTCGGTAATTGATGCATATTATATTTCAAAAAATCTAGAAATAAGTACTTTAGAAGAGTTGTTTTCTACTTTGGAACTTCACGAATCACGCTTTGTAGAAAAGAACAGGAAAGCTGACAATATTGCGCTAAAAACAAGGAAGATCCAACTCGACGAAGAATCTTCAGCGGATGATGAAGAAACAACACTAGCGGTAAGAAAATTATATAAATACATTAATAATAACCGCTTAAGAAAGGTGCAGAGAAAGAAAAAACGAACGGTCCAATGCTACAACTGCAATGAGGAGGGACACCTTAAAGATCAGTGCCCTAAACTCAAGAACCAGCCAAAGAAGAAAAAGACACTAAAAGTCACCTGGGACGAGACCTCGTCAGATGAATCGGAAGCCGAAGAGTTTGTCGGACTTGCATTGATGGCAAGCCACCAAGACGAAGATGAAGAAAGCACCTCGGGAGAAAGCAGCAATGAAGAGGAAGATCCTAACTTCGAAACCGACCCGGTAAGTGAGGTATGTCTACTTCCACCTGCTCGAATCTACTCGGTAATAAAATTCATGCTTAAGTCAATGAATAAATTGGAGATAGAAAACTCTGAGTTAAAAGAAAAATTTGGCACTGTATGCTCATCTGTTCTATCCGACCAACTGAAAACAGAAAATGAAAATTTGAAGAATTTAGTGGAGAAATTAGAAAATGATATTGCATGTTTAAGAATTAAAAAGAATTTTTATCCTGAAAATCTGAATTGGTATGTTAAAAATCATAGGGGCCAGCTTAGAAAAATTCCTAGAAATTATATTCCTCCAAAGTTTTTGATTAACCCCGTAGATGAAAATTTATTTTGGGTGTCAAAATCAATATTGAATTAATTTTCTGGTATTTATGAAAAACAAAACTAACTAATATTTTGTTTCTTTATATCCTTTATCATTTGTTAAATGTTTTTTTGAAATTATTTCGATCGGAGTTTACTAGAGAAAATTAATTTTATATTTTTGAGTATTTGGCATACTTATCATGAATTTATTAGGACTTTTGTTAAATAATTTTCATATTTGTATGAATTTAATAAAAAAAATTAATTAAGTGAAATTTATATTTTCCCTTCCCTATTTTTGTCCCATTTTTGCTGTGATCAAAGGGGGAGAGTAGTTTATGTTCAGGGGGAGGTCATGTATATGATTGCATAAATTTTTTATGTTTAATTCTGTTATAAAATTTTTATTGTTTGTTGTTTATCCCTAACTAAACTTGGGTTGATGCACATCAAAAAGGGGAAGATTGTTGGTGCCCCGGTTGGTTTTGATGTGATCAACCAAGTTAGGTTAGGTCCTGTTGGTTTTAATCCCTCTGCTAAGTATTGCAGGAACTTAGGTACGGAGGAAGTCGAGCGTAAGACGCAGCGGACGAGAAGGATTGCGCGGGGGAGTGAGCCGACGGGCTCGGTGCATTCTGAGGGACGCGAAAGTTGCGGAAGAGTACGCCGGTAGACCAAGAAGGACGTGCGCGACGTCCGAGGGACGAGAAGCCTGGCGGAAGCACATTCGAGGGGCAAAATGCCAGAGTCGGGTTCGGGTGAACCTAACTCCGGTTGGCCGGAAATCACCCAATCGACGGTTTGACGAAAAGTCAACTAAGTTGACTTTTATCAAGTCAACATTTGACTTGCAATTAAAATAATAAAGTTTTAATTATATTAAAACTTTATTTTAAGTTTTCATTTTAATTAAAAGTTTTTAAGTAAATTCTTTTTAATTAAAGTTGTTTAAAACTTTATTTAAAGTTTCAATTTAATTAAAAACTTTAAGTAAACGTTGGGTTTTAAACTTATCTTTCAATTAATTTCTTTTACTTGGATGCACGTTGGGTTTTAAACTTATCTTTCAATTAATTTCTTTTACGTGCATGCAGATTTTTTAATTAAAGTTGCTCAGTCAAAGGATGCTCGGTCAAAAGGCGATCCTTTATTGGTATCAGCTTCTCACGTGGATGGAATCTACATGCTCGGTCAAAGGTTAATCAACAACTAAGAGTAATCTTAGATCTACGATCAAGATGAAACTCAATCTTGTATCAACGATCAAGATCGTATCACTCAGGCTATAAATAGACTTAGAGGTTTGCTTTAGAATTCATTGTTTTCTTGTAATTCTCTCTAAAGTCTAGTATGCTTCAGTTGTAAGGCTTCTCCGCCACAAGGAGAGTTTTTTTTGCTTTAACCGTCTTGGAAGCAACGACCAAGTTGCAACCAAGTTTTTTTTATTGACGAGTTCCTTCATTTCTTTTATTTATTAGCCAGTCGTCTATTCACCCCCCTCTAGCCGGACCAACCTGATCCAACACCTTCGAGTTACGCGTAGTAATACGTAAATTAGTTTATGTTTCTGCAAAATTTCAAATATATGATCATGTCTACACAAGATAAACTTGCATGCTTAGATGTGTGGTTAAATGATTTAGAGAAATTGTTTATGCTAAACCTTCCGCTGCACGTAATTAATTTTGAAATTACGAACCCGCATCCATGTCAACATGCACCCGGTCCCAACAGTGGTATCAGAGCGAGGTTTGTGTTCGACATAATCATATAAGTGTTTTTTGGAAAACTTTGTCATGATCTCAATTTTGGAAAATTTTCAATTATGGAAACTTTCCAATTATGGTAAATTTTTTATTTAGGAATTTCAAAGTTTGGAAATCCTCATGAAATTTCGCAAACTTTTGAAATATCTCTGTTTCTGAAATTTTATGATAATTGTGAAAACTTTCCATTTTTGGAAACTTTCCAATTTTGGAAATTTCTCATTTTGGAAAATTTCTAATTTTGGAAATACGTAAGTTTTCTTTGTACCAGAAACTTACAATTATTCTGAAAACCTTTTATTTTCGGAAACTTTCCATTTATGGAAAGCTCACAATTTTAGACACTTTCTTTCAAGAAAGTCTAGACAAATTATGGGAATATTAATTGAGATTTAAATTCATAATTGAAAATTAAATTATTTACAAAATTCTTTATTTTGGATTGAGCCTCAGGGAGTCGTCCAATTTAAAGTTAGTTGTTATAATTAAATTTCCTAAATTGGATTTAAGCTGTCAAATGTTTAATTTGGATTGAGCCTCGAGGAGCCGTCCAAATTAAGTTATTGATATTAATTTTCCATAAATAAAATATGTGATCAAATCTTGGAAATTTTTGAAGTGATTCTCAAACGATAATTTCCTTATTTGATTTATGAGGTGATGCTCTTACATATTATTGTCTCCAAAATTAATTAGGAAAATTGTTTCCTATAGAATATATTTCCTTAAATAAGATTTTCATGAAAATAATATGTGGTTGAATTAAGGGAATCTGTCTCTTAATTTAATAAGATTTGATTTAGAGAAATCAAAGTCTTAAACATATTAATTCCGAAATTGATTATGATAATTTAGGAAATTGTTTCCCAAAAATAATTCCTTGAATAAAGTATGAAATTAGAATTAGGAAATCCGGTTCCTAATTCAATTAATGAGACTTGATAAATTAAGTCACATACATACTTTATTAAGGAAATCGTTAGAACATGACATAATTATATGTCATGAATGTGCATAAAAGGAAAAAGATGAGACCCAAAACCCCTTACAAAATATTAAGGCCAACACCTTCCATTAATATAGTTAGAACCGGAGTTTTGTTTCTCGTTTGGGTTGATGGACACATCCATGCCCGGCTTGAACCTCAACATGTTCAAACCATAGAATTAGTTTATAATTAATATAGTTGGAGTCAGAGGTCAATCCTTAGTTTTTGTTGTTGGACACATCCAAGCCTGACTAAACGGTTGAATGAGCTCCAACCATGTTAAAACTATTTCTTGATTAATGGGTCAGCCTTAAGCTTGGAGCACCGATTTGTTGTGCCACAGCCAAGGTCGATGTAAAGAGAGGTGCAGTTGGGTGCTATGTATATTGTTGCATACTTGTTAATGAGTTAACAACCCAATGATTTATGCAAACATTCAATTAGTTGATAGCATAATGTGATAGTTACATATGTATAATATGTAATCGGTATAATTACCTACCTTTAGGGGTGAGCAAAAATTCGGATAAACCGAATAAACCGACCGAACCAACCGATTTTTTCATTTCGGTTCGGTTAATTCGGAATTTCGGTTAATTCGGTTTTAAAAAATCGGTTATTTCGATTATATCGGTTCGGGTTCGGTTTTTTACCCTGTTATTCGGTTAAACCGAAAAAATCGAAAAAACCGAAATAATTCGGTTCAGTGGGCTGTGCCTGTGGGACCTGAACCGCAGTCCGCAGAGTGGGCCGTGGCCCGTGTGGGTGTGGCGGTGTGGCCGTGTGGGGACAGTGGGGCTGACCGGCTGAACACCTGAACCGGCTGCTCCCTGCTGGTTCTAAACCTAAAAACTAAAATCCCTAATTCGGTCCCCGCTCCCCCGCTCAGCCGCACCCTCATACCTCAGTCCCTCTTGTCACGTTCACGCGCTCGCCAGTTGCCTCTCGCAGTCTCGCGTCGCTCGCCTCGCGTTCACGCTCCCGGCGTCCGGCGTCGCTCGCCTCCTGCCGCTCAGCCGCACGCAGTCCTCCCTCAGTCCCTCTCATGTTCACGCGCTCGCCAATCGCCTCTCGCGTCGCTCGCCTCGTTCACGCTCCCGGCGTCCGGCGTCGCTCGCCTCCTGCGAATGCGATCTTCTCTGTTATCGCGGTCTTCTCCTCCGTGCCTCATCCCGTCGCAGAGCATTCGGTCCAACGTCTCAGCCGGTCAGCTAGCCCTCCATTCTTCCTGCTCACTGCTCTGACTTCTGAGTTCTCACCTCTGAGTGGCTGAGTCCCCATATCCGACCACAGTAGCAACTAGCAAGCAATTGCCCTAACTGGTAAGTATGAAGTTATGATACCTACTTAATATTTTGAAATTTTAATCATTGATATTGTCCTGCCATATGAATTATGATGAACTCAAGTATTTAACCGTGGTCCGTGGTTAGATATCCTGAATCGTGATAATAAGTATCATCATGCATTCATGCTTAGTCATAGTTGAGTTTCATATTTATCTTTCAGTTATAGTTATTTATATTTTAAACTGTTTGATCACATCTTGCAATATTTTGAACAGTTTTTGTGCATCTTTGATTTGATATCAATGCAAGGAGATTTATCGAATATGGATGTTAATAATAGTTGTTCAATACCACAATCTGAAACTGGTCCTTCAGAGGGAACAAAAACGGTTGTAGAGTCTAAAGGGAAGGTACTGAAGAGAAAAGCAATGAAACCAAGAAGTGAAGTATGGGATCATTTCATAAAGTTTACTAATGATGCATCAGAGATAAAAGCTAAATGCAAATATTGTGATAAAGAATTTTTTTGTGATCCATACAAGAATGGAACGACAAGTTTGAGATCTCATATTACCTCATGCAAAAAACACCCTTCTGCTGTTGAAACAACTCAACCACAATTAACTTTACAAAGTTCAAGAGAGGGTGAGGTGTGTTTGACTTCTTGGAAATTTGATCAAGATGCATCTAGAAAAGCATTAGCTAAAATGATCATAATGGATGAACTCCCTTTCAAATTTGTAGAAAGAGAAGGATTTAAAACATTTATGGCTATGGTATGTCCAAAGTTTCGAATTCCTTCAAGATGGACAATTGCACGTGATTGTGTTGAGTTATATACAGTTGAAAGGGAAAAATTGAAAAAATTATTGCATGATTCAACACAAAGAGTTTGTTTGACCACTGATACATGGACATCGATTCAAAAAATCAATTATATGTGTCTAACAGCTCATTTTATTGATACAAATTGGAATTTACAGAAAAAAATTCTCAATTTTTGTCCAATTACAAGTCATAAAGGTGAGGCTATTAGCTTAGCCATTGAAAATTGCTTGAGAGGTTGGGGAATTGATCGAATTTTCACTATTACAGTTGATAATGCAAGTTCAAATGATGTTGCTATCAATAGTTTCAGAAAAAAGATGATTAATTGGGATTCCACTATTATGAAGGGAGAATATGTTCATATGAGATGTGTAGCTCATATAATCAATTTGATTGTTGCTGATGGATTAAAAGATATAAATCAATCTATGGTGAAGGTTAGGAATGCAGTTAAATATGTTAAGCAATTTCCCTCTAGATTAAGCAAGTTCAAAGAATGTGTAGAGATTGAAAAAATTGAAAGCAAGAACTCATTATGTTTAGATGTACCAACCAGATGGAACTCAACTTTCTTGATGTTAAATACAGCTCAAAAATTTGAAAGAGCTTTTGATAGGTTTGATGAACAAGATCCATGTTTTAAATTAGATCTTCAATACACAGAATGACATACTATTTTGAATGAGAATGGAGAGATGATATTTGAATCAGATGGTAAACCTAAAAGAGAATTAAAGACTTTTGATGGGAAGCCAACAAGTGTTGATTGGGCTAATGTTAGACTTTTTGCATCTCTATTACAAGTGTTTTATGAGCTTACATTAAAAGTTTCTGGATCTTTGTATGTCACATACAATACTTTTGCACATGAGATTAGTTACATTCATACCATCTTGATGGAGTGGCAAGAAAGTGATGATCTTGATGTGTATTCCATGGGAATTAAAATGAAAAATAAACTTGACAAATATTGGGGAGATCCTGAGAAAATTAATAAGTTGCCTTATATTGCGGTGGTGCTTGATCCAAGGCATAAATTGGATTTTGTAGAATTTATGTTGATTGAATTATATGGAGATGGGAAAGGTGCAAGAATGGGAAAGATGATAAAGGACACTTTATTTGCTTTATACAAGAATTATAAGGAAAAAATGGAGCCTCAATGTAATACTTCAAGAGTTCCTTCTATTTCAGAATTAGTTGGTAGTAAAGATGCTTCAACAAATATGGATGATTTGAAAAGACAATCAATTATAGCGAAATATAAGAAACAAAAGGCACAAGTTTTTGGCGACGGCAATATGTCAGAATTAGACAAGTATCTTAATGAAATTGTTGAAGAGTATTGTGATACTTTTGACATTTTGGGATGGTGGAAGCAAAATTGTCATAGATTTCCTATACTTGCACAAATTGCTCGTGATGTATTAGCTGTTCCGATATCAACAGTTGCTTCAGAATATGCTTTTAGTACTGGTGGTCGGGTACTTGATTGTTTTAGGAGTTCATTGACTCCTAAGGTGGTAGAAAGTCTTATTTGTACTCAAGATTGGCTTCGGTTAAATTTGAAACCACTCGTCATTGAAGAAATTTTAGAGGATGTGGAAAAACTTGAATGTGGTAAGTTTTTCTTTTTAAGAAAAATATAATTAGATTTTTATTTATAAGCATGCATCTTATAAAGTATTTATTTAACTTGTATTTTTTTAATCAGAATTCTCAAAAATTATAATGGACTCGTCTTCTTCGACAACACCGACGACACAATAATCAATGGTATGTTTAAATATTGTATTTTATTTAAATTGGCCTTGAATTTATCAGATGATGACATCTTATGCTATTTGATTTATATATTGCAGCTTGATTGGGAAAGGATTGCAGACATATGACAATGACATGGCTAAGTTGGAGCTGACCTTGCTATTGTTCCTGAACTTTAGTCCCTTTAGCTTTCAAGTTTCAACTGTTACATTCATTATACTTTTGGTGTTAAAAGATGAATTTGTCAAATGCATGTTGTCAAACTAATCACTCATGTTGTCAAACTAATCACTGGTTGTAGGATTGGTTTGTAACTTTGGTTGGTCCTTTATTAATTGTTGTGCTTTTTGTCCTTTATTAATTAATACTTCTGATATTGGATAAGATGCTTCGATTGCTTTTGTTGTTCATTTTAGTTTGTGACCTTGTTTATCTCACCAGTCCCTACATTCGCAGAGTAATACTTAAGGAGACATGAATGAGGCTTATGGGTAATACACTACAATAGCCATTTAGCTAATATAACTTAATATAGCTGTCAATATAACTAGAAACTCTGATTTTTCAGGGGATCGACTCTGATTTCTTATAAGAATGCCCATCCATCCATTGAAATTCCTACTGACTATGAAGGTGAGAGAGAAGAGGGTGAGATATCTCCTGAAATCCATCACGGAGAAGGTAATTTCTTGGATTTTAAAGATTCTGAGATGGAAAGGACTGCTGGATTCAAAAATAGCTTGATGCGGACTTGTAGAAATGCTTGATGCGGACTTGTACAAGACAGAGGGAACAAGTGAACCACTTTCAACTTTTTTTTAAAGAAATTTCTAAACCTCTTGCTGAACATTTGCCTAAACAATTGCATGAAGGTAGAGGTTCAACAACTGTTCAAGGATCTTTTATGGAAATTCTTCCTTCTATTTGCTTTTTAGGCTTCACCAGGTAAGGGGTATGTTTTTCCAATTCTTTTTAATTTTTTGCTTGAGCATAGATTTTCTTATCATTTTCCAATTTGTTCTTTGGCAGATTTTGTATGATAGAATACTGTCATCGAAGATGAATGCTTCGTCAACTGAAACTCGATTGAGAACTCTGAAGAAAGCAAATCCACCTCATCATTACGCCAAGTAACTGATCGTGAACAATTTCTATACTAAATATATTGTTTCAAAAGCTAATCTCATGTATTTACATTGTTTCATAACGTGAGTGCAGATTTAAGAAGGCACTTTATAGTTATCTTAATGGTTCCACAAACAAATCAGAGTTTGAAGATGATTGTTTTGCATTTGTTGGACCTCAATTGTATTTGCTGTCCACATTGGATGTTTTGTTATCTAAACTCGTGAAACAGGTCGAATATGTGAAATTCTAGAATTTGCAAATCAAATTGTTTCGTTCTCAACGGCTTGGCTTTTGCATCTTTCTTTCAGCTACAAGAAGTCGCATCCAATAAGAAAGAAAACAAGTTCCTTCAGCTTTATGCATATGAAAACTCCAGAAGACGATCCAGTGAGCTGATTTATCTCCGAAATGCTTGCGCCATTCATCACGGGGGCATATTCAGATAATCAGATTTAAATGTGTATGTTCTCCTGACCATCTTTTGACTCTCAAGTTGGACATTATGATCAATTCTTGATTTAATCAACTACATTGCTCTTAAGTTTTTTTTTAATCAATTAGTCTCATATCTCCTCAAATTACCATGTTTTGTTTAATGTACACAATCATAACATAATGTAGGAATTTATTGTATGCAAAATAGCTTCTCATTGTTTTTCTCTTTTTTGCAGTCTACGAATCCTACCAAGTTATCAATACAGTTGGTGGAACACCTTCGTAAGGAATCTGAAACAACTACAATTTCTAAAGAACCTAAATTTTCAGCTTAGGTGCATAATCACTTTCATAAGAGCGATCCTGAGAGAAAGGAAATGAGAAAACCTTTCCATAATAGGTACCTTTTCGTATAACACTTTGTGAGTTTTTCTAAATTGACTAGAATTTTAAGGGTTTCATTGGACTTCAGAAATATACCCAAATCCAAGTCCAGTTGTAAAATGTAGATGATCAATGGTCTTTCACTCAAGATGTTCAATTCTTGTCCAAAGGTACGTAACTTAAATTTCCAACCAACACCTACTTTTATCACAAACTTATTGGGAGCGATATATACAGATTCATTATGTGATGGGAACAGAGGACTACCTCATCAAGCGAAAGAAGAAGAAACCATCATCCTCCAGTGATTCTTCATCTTGCAATCGTGCGACAACGAGTTCTTCACTTGTAAAACGTTTTAGGAGGTTTCTCTTTAAGCATTTGAATTAGTCCCCAGTCATACGGCAATTCAAGTTTCTTCACGTGTATAACAGCCTGTACATGAGCAGCTGCCAAATACTATTACTTGTAAGAGCCCAAATGTTAGGCAGATTATCAGAAGCACAGGATTCCTTATTAATTTTAGCATTTTGATAAAATTATGTGGGCATAGAATCTGGTTGCGTTTTTATTATTTATATTTGTATATCATATATCTAAATCTTACCATCCGATTAATCTCAGATAGACGATCTGACGCAACATTTCACCTTAATGTGGCACTCCAATTTCACTTGTAATTTATTTGTAACTCTGCGTGAGAATTGAATATATTTTGCTTGAAAAATGCACCCAGAAAACTGAATTAATAATATTTCAGTAATTCAAATCTATTAGAATTTAGTTAAATTTTAATTCTCTCTTTAGCTGGTTGATGTATTGGAGAGTTTGCCATGAGTCCTTCAATAGTATAGGAAAGTGATTGAACCCAATCAGTTTTGAATAACAGAGCTTGAATAGGAAAGTGATTGAACCCAATCAGTTTTGAATAACAGAGCTTGCAGGTGTGCGCATCATATCATAATTTGGATCAAGTTTACGCTGCCAGCCCTGCAGAAATTCAGAAAATGCAAATGAAAATCACATTAAGACTAACCAAACTGCAACAGGTTAATCATAGCTTTGAATGCCTCAACAAGAGCAAACGAATCAAAATAGATTAGTTTTCATGACAAATTAAGCACAGATTAACTACTGTGCATTAGAGGATCTACAAATTAATTCCATTGTTTTTCAATTTTGATTCACATGTAAACAAACATAATACACAAAAATTAGATTAGGGTCAAAATTATTCGGTTAAATCGGTTAATTCGGTTAAAAACCGAATTAACCGATTTTTTTCGGTTCGATTTTCTCGATTTTGATTCACAAATTCGGTCGGTTCGGTTTTGTGGGGGAAATTCGGTTTATTCGGTTTTCGATCTATTCGGTTCGGTTCGGTTCGGTTTTAACCGAATACTCACCCCTACCTACCTTTATAGCTAAGAATAACTTGATGGACTCTAGCCATGGTTGTTCATATCTATGGTTGGATATCAACCTATTTGGAGATGTTCCTACGATCTCCCGAATTGATAAAAAGGGTTATTCAATTCGAAAAATAAATAGGATTTAATTAATGTATATTGATGCATTCTTTATCATTCTCATCACATAACCTCAATTTGTATTTCTAGGATAATCACCTGATCATGTCTTCTCTGAATTTGCGTTCCATTTTGGACACCAATAAGCTGACTGGGACAAACTTCATGGACTGGCTTCGAAACCTGAGGATAGTCCTCAAGGCAGAAAAGCTTGCTTATGTCCTTGAAAACAACTTCCCAACCATCCTCCTGAAGATGCAACTCCAGACCAGTTAGTGGCCTATCAGAAACATGTGGCCGATTCTGAACTTGCGAGTTGCATCATGCTGGCCGCTATAGTACCTGAGCTACAAATGCAGCATGAGCATATGGATGCTCATACCATCGTCTTCCATCTTCATGAGCTGTTTGACGAGCAGGCGAGATCCGAAAGGTTTGAGGTCTCCAGACTCCTCTTCACCTCTAAGATGCAGGAAGACACTTCTGTTTCACAGTTTGTGTTGAAGATGTTAGGTTGAGTGACTAGGCACACTTGGATTTGCAATGGATCACGAACTAAGTATTGACTTAATTCTGCATTGTTTGCCCAAGAGTTACTCACAGTTTGTGATGAACTATCGGATGAACAAACTGGAGACTACCATTCCTGAGTTGCTTAACCTGCTGAAGACTGTAGAGCCTTCTGTAAAGCAGGATCAGAAGACAGTACTGTTAGTTGGTTCCTCAAAGAAAGGCTCTAAGAGGAAGCCCAAAGAACAAAATAAGGGAAGGAAGAAAAAGGCCAAAAAGATTGAAAAGACACCAAAAGGCACTTGCCATCAGTGCGGCAAGGAGGGCCACTGGCGAAGAAACTGCAAGATTTATCTTGAGTCCTTGAAGAAGAAGGCATCGGATGCCCCATCCTCTTCAGGTATCTTCGTTATTGAATGTCACTCTATTTCCTCGGACACCTGGGTACTTGATACTGGGTGTAGCTCACATATATGTAATGACATACAGGGGCTAAGGAATAGAAGAAGACTCGTCAAGGAAGAAGCAAATTTGCGAGTTGGAAATGGAGCAAAGATTGCTGCTGTTGCCATCGGAACATATTTGCTAAAGCTCCTTATTGGACTTGTCTTAAGAATTGGATAATTGTTATTTTGTTCCTTCGTTAATAAAGAATATTGTATCTATTTCATGCTTGAATGAAATTATCATTTAACTTTTAGTAACAATTGCTGTTACATAACTTTAAATGGTGTTCTTTATGGGACCTGAACTTTATGCAATGGTATCTACACGTTAGATTTATCCGGTGACGTTTTCAATATCGAAGTTAGCAACAAACGTGCTTGAATAGATAATCAAATAAACTCCTATATGTGGCATTGTCGTCTTGGCCATGTAAGTAAGAAACACATGACCAAATTACACCGATGTGGAATTCTGGAATCATTTGAACCCGGTTCATTTGATACATGCGAATCATGCTTAAAAGGCAAGATGACCAAATTACCCTTATCCGAAAAAGGTAAACCAGTGGGAGAATTGCTTGGTCTAATACATACTGATGTATGTGGACCAATGTCAACTCTTGCACAAGGAGGCTATAGCTACTTCATTACCTTTATCGATGATCACTCACGATTCGGGTTTGTGTTCTTAATGAAACACAAATCTGAAGCTTTTGAGAAATTCAAAGAGTTCAGAAGTGAAGTAGAGAAACAGCTTGGCAAAAGTATTAAGATACTTTGATCCGATCAGGGTGGTGAATACTTAAGTCAAGAGTTTCAAGATTATCTTAGGCATAATGGGATATTGTCTCAATGGACTCCGCCATATACACCACAGCATAATGGTGTATCTGAGAGGCGTAACCGAACCTTGATGGACATGGTTAGATCTATGTTGAATCATGCAACTCTTCCAAAATCCTTTTGGGGCTATGCGCTTAAGACAACTGTTTACTTACTAAACAGAGTCCCGACCAAGGTAGTCTCTACTACTCTATATGAGACGTGGAATAGTAAGAAACCTCATTTATCTCACCTAAAGATATGGGGTTGTCCTGCTTATGTAAAGTGGACTGTATCAGACAAATTGGATGGTAAGTCTGATAAATGTCTATTTATTGGATACCCTAAGGAAATGAAGGGTTACCAATTCTATCATCCCTTGGAACAAAAGGTGTTTGTTTCAAGGCATGCTGTATTTCTAGAAAAAGAATTTCTTTTACAAGAAAACAGTGGGAGTAGCATTGAACTTGAAGAAGTTCAAGAAACTCCAATAGACATTACAGAGACACCTAGTCTAGACCCACAACCAATAACTCATAATGATGAGCTATCAGTTGAACCTAAAACAACACCATTTCTTCGTAGGCCTGATAGGACACGCAATATTCCAGAGAGATACGGATTTCTCATAAGTGAATCGAACGACGTGTTACTCATTAACGATGACGAACCTATCAGTTATGAAGATGTTCTGAAAAATTCAGAAAGGGATAAATGGCTTGAAGCCATGAAGTCGGAAATGAATTCCATGTACAAAAATCAAGTATGGGACTTGGTTAACCCACCTGAAGGGATTAAGCCCATAGGGTGCAAGTGGGTTTTCAAGAAGAAAACCGACATGGAAGGTAATGTTGTTACCTTTAAGGCTAGATTAGTGGCAAAAGGATATTTTCAGAAATAAGGAATTGATTATGACGAAATCTATTCACCAGTAGCTATGCTTAAATCCATTCGGATGCTCCTGGCCATAGCAGCTCATTATGATTATGAGATATGACAAATGGATGTGAAAACAACTTTCCTTAATGGAAACCTGCTTTAGGATGTGTACATGATACAACCTGAAGGTTTCACATCGGTTAATAAAACCAAAGTATGCAAGCTTCGACGATCCATATATGGACTAAAGCAAGCATTCAGGAGCTGGAACATCCGTTTTGATGAGACAATCAAAGAGTTTGATTTCTCACAAAATCCTGACGAACCTTGTGTGTACAAGAAGGTTAGTGGGAGTGCAGTCGTATTCCTAGTGTTATATGTCGATGACATATTACTTATAGGAAACGATATATCAGTCTTACAGTCAGTTAAAATTTGGTTATCCAAAACTTTCTCCATGAAAGATATGGGAGAAGTAACTTATTGATAACCATCATTTTGTTGATTATTTTCGGCTCTAAAATCTATGTTTGATCCACATTTTATATGCTTAAGTTTGCAATTTTATTAGGTTTCATGTATTTTCCCGATTTTGGCTTTTAATTCTAATCTTTGTATATTTGGGATATTTTTGGCACTAAATTTGAATATCATTTTGTAGGTTTCAATTGATCATGACCTGGATCAAATTGGGTCAGACTTGAGTCAGCATTGGATCCAGATCAAAGGGATCAAGCATCGGATTATTAGGAGCCGTCCATTCTAGAGAACGGCTGGATCTGAGCTATCAGTCAACTTCTGGTCAATCCGAGTTCAAGATATAATCACTCATGAGTATAGATCAAGATCTAAAAATTTCAGCCAAATCAGAAGTGATCTGACCGTTGGATCGAGCTCAAGATGTTCTAGACCGTCCATTCAAGAAAAGGGAAGATCTGGACCATCCGCCACTGATCTGGTCAATCTGAGCTGGGAACAGGTAGATCAGGACCATTGATTGAGATCTGTGGAGTTTGGTTCAGATCTGAAGAAATTCGACCGTTGGATGAAGCCAAATTGATCTCAGCCGTTCGTTGCTAATTTCTTCTGATGCTGTGAAATCTGGCTGGGTTGGCTGAAACAACTGCTGGCTTGGCTGACTGGGTCGAACCACAGAACTGGGCTGAACTCAAGCTGAGCTGTGGAAGTTGGCTGGACTGAACCAAGCTGGACCGAACCCATTGACTGGACTAAACCAATTGCTGGCTGAGGTTGACTGAACCCAAAGGGGCTGAGCTGAATCCAAGCTGGAATGGACTGCTGACTGAACCGAACTGTTTGTCTTGATTGAACTCGAGCTCTGTTGACTGAACCCTTGGCCGAATCAAACACGAGTTGGCTTGGCTGACCGAATTCACGCGCAGATCAAAAAGGGGCAGACGCGGAGAAGCTAGGGCATCGACTCCACACGCAGGGCTCGCGGCGATCCTTCTCCTCCTCCATCTTCATCGTCGCCGCAACTAGGGTTAGGGGTTCCAACCCTAGTCGGTCGGAGCTCCGATCAACCGAGTTTGAGGGGTTCCCGACTCGTTCATCCACCTTCACGGCCGGAGTTCATCATCGCCACGGTATCCACATCCACCTCTTCTCTTTCGGGGTTCGGAGAGAAGAGAGGAAGGGTTCTCTTTCAGGGTTCAAAGAGAAGCCAGCCATCTCCCTTCACCACACGCTACCGGACGAAGCTAGGGCTCTGGGGGTTCCGAACCTTAGTCGACTCCACCGCCGGCGATCCATTCCCTTACCGAAATTCTTCGATTGTTTTCCTTTACAGCAATTATTTTAATTTCAGCAGTTATTTCTTTGCAACTTCTTCTTTGTCAGCTTCATCTGATCAATTCCAGCAGTTTAGTTTCTGATCACAGCAATTCTCCGGCAGCAGCTTCTTCCTTGTTCCATTTCCGGCAGCAATTCCTTCATCCAGCCTTCATCAGATTTGAGCATCAATTTATCTTCATCAGTTCCATTCCAGTAGATTACTTCTTACAGACTTCCAGCAATTCGATCACTTCTGGACAGTTCTTCTTCAGCAGAGTTCACTTCAGAATTCCCCAATTCAAACTCAGATTACTTCGTGCAGTGTTCTTCTAGTAAGTATTTTCTTCAGCAGAGTTCAGTTACAGCAACTCATTCAGCAACCCATTTCCGGCAGTTCATCACAGATACTGCAGCTCCTTTCATTAGCTAAACTTGCAGTTTAATTGTTGCTTGATGATTTGTCTTGATTGTTGAATGTTATGGGTTTAATTGTTAAATGTTTGCATTGGATAAATTTTCCCTATTGCAAATGGAATGTTCTTGAAGCCATTTTTTTTAGTATGCCTCTCATGTGTTTATTTAAATGTTTCTTAGAACAAAATTTTCAATTGTGATGTTTCTTAGTTGATTAACTCTAGTTTTGTGTTGCTTTTCCTATTGCTTTAGGTTACATGTTTTCATTTAAATGCAATTAAGTTAGGTTAGATTAGATTTCTTCAATGCTGTAGTTTTGCTCTATGTTTAGTTTCGTTAATGCTTAATTTCTAGTTATCCTTTTCTTTACTGCAATTGTAGTTAGGTTAAATTAGATTTCATTACCTGCACTGTCTTTCCTTAATTAGATTAGATTTCATACTTGCTCTGTTATTCATTTCGTAGTCCTAGCTCTTAAATCCAAAACCCAGTTTCATATCCCAAAACCCAAAAGTAATAAAATACGATCATGAGAATTATCTTGCACCAACTACATTCGTTGGGAGACGACTCGAGTTACTCTATGCTACATTAGTTTAGAGGAATTGATATCTTAATTGTATTTGAAACCGTAACACGACAAAAACGGTTATCACTTATATCCTTGGGATTAGAATTTATAGAGATAGATCAAAACGGTTGCTCGGTCTTTCACAGTCTACATATATAGACCGAGTGCTAGAAAGGTTTAGCATGTCGGAATCCAAGAAAGGTTACCTTCCCATCAGGCATGGGATCAACCTTTCGAAGTCTATGTGTTCGCGCACAGAAGACGAGAGGTTTTGCATGAATAAGATTCCTTATGCATTCGCGATAGGATCTATCATGTATGTTATGTTATATACTAGGCCCGATGTATCGTATGCTCTGAGCGTAACAAGCAGATACTAGTCTGATCCAGGAATGGATCATTGGGCGGCTGTCAAGACAATCCTCAAGTACTTAAGAAACACTAAGGATGTGTTCCTAATATATGGAGAAGGTGATATGGTAATACGTGGGTATACAGATGCCAGTTTCCAGACAGATAAGGATGACTCCAAATCTCAGTCCGGATACGTATTTATTTTGAATGGAGACGCAATAAGTTGGAAGAGTTCCAAGCAAGACACTGTAGCGGATTCTACCACGGAAGCAGAATATATTACAGCTTCGGAAGCAGCAAAGGAAGCAGTCTGGATCAAAAAGTTTGTCTCAAAACTTGGTGTGGTTCCAACCATTGATGAAGCAATACCGGTTTACTGCACAACAATGGAGCTATTGCACAAGCAAAGGAACCAAGGTCTCATCAGCGATCCAAACATGTGCTTCGCCGCTATCATCTGATCAGAGAGATTATAAGTAGGAATGACATACAAATTGAGAAAATTCCCACTGAAAGGAATTTAGCGGATCCTTTAACTAAGGCCTTGCCTCAAAGTAAGTTTGAGGGTCATGTTAGAGCCTGTGGTATTGGGTACCGTAGCGATTGGCATTAGGCCAAGTGGGAGTTTGTTAGTGATATGAGAGAAGTGTCCTAAGGCAATCGCCTTATGATTGTAATCATTTATTCTAATAAATGAATATTCACTATTTGAGTATACATGTTTATGTATTTGATTGAGACCTTAAACTTATTTACTGAATGTCCGCAATACAATTCACAGCATGAGAGAATTTGTGATGAATTCACAACTAGTGATTATCTATACATGTGCAATTGTGAAGTATTGAAATTGTCCCTAGTCGATGAATTGATAAATACGGACACTATCAATTCTGTTGAGACTAGCATGGGTTATTCTCTAATCAGCTGATTCTCACTGGCTGGTGACATTGAGATGTCTGGAGATAAACATGAATGCTAGTTAAGGGAACTAGTTCATTGGAGTGACTGGCTGTAAAACTTCATATGATAGTCTACATATAGATATGTCAGTGAAGTTCTTACTGCAGCTTAAGTGCGATGCTCCTTTGACTTGCGGTGTTCAAGTCATCTTAGTCATGGAGACTTATACTTTGACATCTTAAGCAAGCGTCTCCAAGGAGGTGTGGACCCAGGATGATTGGGTATAAGCCGAAGTGCCCGAAGATGTTTGAACAGCCTACAAAGGATTCACCACTCCTTGCGAGGAGATGTATACCCGAGGCCTATCATCGGATTGTTACTCGAAGCCTCTGGCCAGAGCATGTCATGTTTAGAGTATGAGTCTCTTAAATACATGAGAGTAATTAGAAATCCAAAGGACGAGAAAGACACTACTTGGGCTAGGTGTGACGTAGTCAGCCTAGTGGGGACTGACACACACAGACCATGTCCTGAACCAAGTAAGTATAAGATGGTGAAGGGAATGGGGCACGATTCATTAGAGCTGCTGAAGGGTTTCAGAATTACTTCTGAGGTCAACCGTTGATCTTTCGATTAATTGGGGGTCATGATGTACTACTAGGTGTCACTCATGATCGTTCTATAATTAGTTGATTATAGACGGCCAACATAAATCGAAAGCCTATTTAGTCACACGCACTACGAGTAATCCGAGAGATTTAAAACGAGTTGAAAATTGGATTTTCCAATCAAGAGAGATTAGGTTTGGTTGAGCCAAACGATAAGTCGAATCTGAATTTTTCAGAGACGCATCGAAAGCGTAAAATGACTAAGTCTTTTGAAGACTTTATAGATGAATTAAATAAGTTTAATTCATTGGCGCGTGGCTTGGATGGGCCGGCCAAAGAGTGTTAGTGATATGAGAGAAGTGTCCTAAGGCAATCGCCTTATGATTGTAAGCATTTATTTTAATAAATGATAATTCACTATTTGAGTATACATGTTTGTGTATTTGATTGGGATCTTAAACTCATCTACTGAATGTCCGCAATACAACTCACAGCATAAGAGAATTTGTGATGGGATCACAACTTGTGATTATCTCTATATGTGCAAATGTAAAGTATTGAAAATATCCCTAGTCGATGAATTGATAAAAACGGACACTATCAATTCTGTTGAGACTAGCATGGGTTATTCTCTAATCAGCAGATTCTCACTAGCTGGTGACATTGGGATGTCCGGAGATAAACATGGATGCTAGTTAAGGGAACTAGTTCATTGGAGTGACTAGCTGTAAAACTTCATATGGTTATCTATATAGATATGTCAATGAAGTTCTTACTGCAGCTTAAGTGCGATGTTCCTTTGACTTGCGGTGTTCAAGTCATCTTGGTCATGGAGACTTATACTTTAACATCTTAAGCAAGCATCTCCAAGGAGGTGTGGACCCAGGATGATTGGGTATAAGCCAAAGTGCCCGAAGATGTTTGAACAGCCTACAAAGGATTCACCACTCCTTGCGAGGAGAGGTATACCCAGGCCTATCGTCGGATTGTTACTCAAAAACCTCTGGCCAGAGTATATCATGTTAAGAGTGCGAGTCTCTTAAATACATGAGAGTAATTAGAAATCCAAAGGATGAGAAAGACATTACTTGGGCTAGGTGTGACGTAGTCAGCCTAGTGGGGACTGACACAAATAGACCGTGTCCTGAACCAAGTGGGTATAAGATGGTGAAGGGAATGGGGTACGATTCATTAGAGCTGCTGAAGGGTTTCAGAGTAATTTCTTCTGAGGTCAAACCGTTGATCTTTCGATTAATTGGGGATCATGATGTACTACTAGGTGCCACTCATGATCGTTCTATAATTAATGGGTTAATTATAGACGGCCAACATAAATCGAAAGCCTATTTAGTCACACGCACTACGAGTAATCCGAGGGATTTAAAATGAGTTGAAAATTGGATTTTCCGATCAAGAGAAATAAGTCGAATCTGAGTTAATCAGAGGCGCAATGGAAGCTAAAAATGGCTAAGTCTTTTGAAGGCTTTTTGGGCGAATTAAATGAGTTTAATTCGCGTTGGTTCGGCTCGGTTTGGCCGGCCAAAGAGGGTGCAAACCCTCCTTGGTTGGCCGGCCACCTAAAGGGAGAAAAATCAATTAATTTTGGTTTAATCAATAAAATAAATCTAGCGCGATTTATTTTATAAATTATGGATAAATAAATTTGTATAAAGAAATTTATATAAATAAATTTATAGAAATTTATTCTTTTTATGGAAGTTAAAATAATCCATGAATTGGTTTATTTTAATTTTATAAAATCAATTAAGAATTGATTTTTCCATAATAAGAAAGTTTATAAATTTCTTATAAAATTTTATTCCATAATTTAAAGAGAAGAAGAATTTGTTTTTATTATAAATTAGTTATAATAAGACTAGGCTTAACGGAATAAGTCATAAGAAATTTTATAAGATAAAATTCTTATGATAACTAATTCCGTTAATTCCGTTAAAGAGGAGACTTGGCAAGGGAGAAGCAACTATATAAGGAACCAAAGGGAAGCCGTTGATTCTTATTGAATAATTGATAGAGATTAATTATTCTCTCCCTCTCTCTCTTTAATTCCTCTCTTCTCCTTCTCTATTCCCCTTAGGGCCGGCGCACACCAACCCTAGGGCCGGCGCATCCTCTCATCAAGGTGGTTGCCGTGAGCTTCAAGAAGAAGGAGAAACGAAACAAGAAGAAGAAGAAGCGGATAGCGACTCCTCTCTTCTCGGAATTCGATTCCGTTTCTTTGTTGGTTAGTTTCCCTTTCCTCTCTTGATCTTCTTTGTTGTGTCTTTAGAGAATCTAGTAGTTCTCATCGGCACAAAACTCGTGGCTTTGCGAAGTCATCCCGAAGAGAACTCGGCGTGGACGCAAATAGAGGCGGAGCTTCCAAGGGACGCTACGGTTGGATCTCGTCCCTTACTTCGAGTTACGAGAGGTATAATGTAAATTAGTTTACTTTTCCGTAAAGTTTTAATTTATGATTATGTCAACACACCATAAGGTTGCATGCTAGATACGTGGTTAAAATAATTTAGGAAATTATTTTATGCTAATTCTTCCGCTGCACGTAAAAATATTGAATTTTACGAACCCGTATCCTTGTCGACATGCACCCGGTCCCAACAAAGAGGGCCTCCATCCTCTTTGCTTGGCCGGCCACAACAAAGGGAGAGAACCAAGTTTTTGGTTCAATTTATAAAATAAACCAAGTGTGGTTTGTTTTATAAAATTATGGATGATATAAATTTTTTATATATAATAAACCAAGGTTTGGTTTATTTTTCATGAAAATTAAAATGAACCATGGATTGGTTTATTTTATAAAATCAATCATGGATTGATTTACCATGATAAGGAAATTTATTCCATAAGAGAGAAGAGACTTGATTGATTTTTATCATGAATTAAAATATGATTTTAACCATGATATAAAATCAAACTTGGCATGATGGAATAAGTTATTCTATATTTGAGATGCTTGATGGTTGAGAGACCACTATATAAAGGACCCAAGGCAAGGCTTGGGTGATAATCGTAGAGATGAAGGCATAGGCTCTCTCCCTCTCGCTTTCTCTCCTTCTCTTCTCCCCTTCTTGCCGTGCGCCAACCAGCCCCAAGATGGAGCACCAGCCGGCCGCCCCTGCCCTTTCCCTGCCGACCACCACCTGCTGCCGGAGAAGGAAGCTCCGGCCATCTCTTGGCCGGAAGAAGGTGCTGCCGGAATTAGAGTTTGCCGTAAGGATCTTTTTGCCGCAAGCCTCTTCTTTTGCTTCGCCGGAATTTTGATTCCGGCCATCCTTTTGTGGTTAGTCTTCCGACTTCACTCTTGGTTTTTCTTGTCGCGTTCTTGGAGAATCTAGTAGTTCTCGAGAACACGAAACTCGTGACTTTGCGAATTCATCCCGAAGATACTCGGCGTGGACGTGAATAGAGGCGGAGCTTCCAAGGGACGTTTACGGTTGGATCTCGTCCCTTCCTTCGAGTTACGCGAGGTAATACGTAAATTAATTTATGTTTATGCAAAATTTCAAATATATGATCATGTCTACACAAGATAAACTTGCATGCTTAGATGTGTGGTTAAATGATTTAGAGAAATTATTTATGCTAAACCTTCCGCTGCACGTAATTAATTTTGAAATTACGAACCCGCATCCATGTCAACATGCACCCGGTCCCAACACATACTACATATCTTGTCTTTGATATGACCATGGGTATGAAATATGTTGTCTCGTTGTTCTTCATTATCTTCCTTCACTTGTACATTTAGAGCACGCCTAGTGACAAGGGATTCACCTTCGATGGGATACACTTCTGCATCACTTTCTAGAAATGGGGGCAAGACACTATCATCTTCGGACTCACTCTTAGTCTCGATGTCATTTTCTTTCAAAATCATAATTCTATTGTTTGGGCATTGTGATGCGATATATCCCCTTCCCAAGTACTTAAAACATTTAACATCTCTATTTCTTAAAGGTTGGAGGGGTTATTTTCCCTTGACCAATGGAGGGAGAGCTTACATCTTTATTCTTTGAAAAATTGGGTTTTTTCTTTAATTCAACTTTATTATCTCTTTTGTTCCAGCTAGATTTCCAAGTTGATGAATTATAACTTTGCTCATGCTTGATTTGCCCCTTCCTTTTGAGTTGTCTTTCAACTTTCATGGGCATATGCACCATATCTTCAAGCTCCACATAATGTTGCAACTCCACTACATTTGCAATTTCTTGATTTAAACCTTATAAAAATTGTGTCATGGTTGCTCTCGGTCCTCCTCCACATTGGCTCGAATCATGGCAATTTCTATCTCTTTGTGGTATTCCTTCACAATCTTGGATCCTTGTGTGAGATTTTGTAATCGTTGATATAAATCTCGATAGTAACGTGTTAAAATGAATCTCTTTCTCATAATAATTTTCATCTCCTCCCAACTGCCAACGGGTCTCTCTTTGTTTCTTCTCCTGCTTAGAATAATTTGATCCCACCAAATAATTGCATAATCAACAAATTCAACGGCAGCAAGTTTTACCTTCTTATCTTCAGAAAAGTTGTGACAATCAAACACTAACTCCACTTTCTTTTCTTACTCCAAATAGGCTTCTGGATCATTTTTACCTTGAAATGAAGGAATATTCATCTTGATATTTCCCAAGTTTCTATCAACATAATCATTCAACCTTCCTCTTCTACTACCAACTCTAGCATGACCAGATCTGCCACTTGAAGCTCTATCATCAATGTCCTCAGATACGTCGTCATCATCATCATCATGGTCATTACGGTTATATGGCCTAGCACTTCATGAAGAAACACTACCAACTTGCTATGTTGCAATCCAACAATTACAATATCTTATTTCTCTAATCTGTCGATAATCAGATTAAATCGGATTTTCATACGTTCCAAGTGTTGTTTCTGTTGGTGCCCCGGTTGGTTTTGATGTGATCAACCAAGTTAGGTTAGGTCCTGTTGGTTTTAATCCCTCTGCTAAGTGTGCAGGAACTTAGGTACGGAGGAAGTCGAGCGTAAGACGCAGCGGACAAAAAGGATTGCGCGGGGAAGTGAGCCGACGGGCTCAGTACAATCCGAGGGACGCGGAAGCTGCGGAAGAGTACACCGGTGGAGCGAGAAGGACGTGCGCGGTGTCCGAGGGACGAGAAGCCGGGAGGAAAGACACTCGAGGGGCGAAAGGCCGGAGTCGGGTTCGGGTGAGCCTAACTTCGGTTGGCTGGAAATCACCCAGAAGACAAAGAATAAAAAAAAACAAGTCCAAGCGCCCAAAAGAAATGAAAGAAATTCGCCCAAAAGAAAAAAAAACAAAGTTTTGATGCCAAGGAAAGATCGAACCCAAGTCCTCCACCAAATACACAAATCCTCTTACCAACTGGGATAAAGGGCGTTGACAAATATGTATTGGCGATATTGCTACCTAGATTATAACAGCGAGATGGATACAACAATCATCTCGAGCAAGGGGGGAAGATAAAGTTTTAATTAAAATAATTAAAACTTAAAGGATAATGTAATATTATCCTTTAATCAAATCCAATGGATGCAGTTTAATCCCATCCAAGATCAACCATCCAGATTACATCCATGGATCAACAACAAAGAGAAAAGTGATCAACAATCAACCATCCAGATTTATTCTCTTAGGCTATAAATAGACTTAGAGGTTTGCTTTAGAAATTCAATTCATTGAGTTGTAAACTCTCTTTCTCTCTAAGCTTTCTCTGTGCTACAACTGTAAAGGCTACTCCGCCTTAAGGAGTTTCTGTTTGAGCATCAACTGCCTTGGAAGCAACGACTCTGTTGCAACCAAGTTTATTTCTTTTTAAAGACGAGTGTTAGTGCTTATTTTTCATAAACCGTCTATTCACCCCCCTCTAGCCGGTCGACCCGATCCTACAGTTTCAACGTACGTTGAATAAGTGATTCTCTAGGTCTTACTTCTTCTCCACTTGTCGTCATTGATCAATCTATTTCACTTAAACACTCTAACTCATGAATGTTAGCTCTTTAAAGAACTTAGAATTGAGGTAATTCCCTGAAGCGTTCATGGACTATGAAAATTCCCATAGGAATTGAAGACAAAATGTGAATTGCAGAATTGAAAACTTGAATTAAGTGTTGAAAGGAAATTTGCCAAAATTGAATCTAGGCAAAACTGAGGATAATACGGAATTGAAAGATAGCAAAACTTGAATTAAAGAGTTGAAAGAAAAGTTGTCAGAACTTAATCTAGGCTACCAGAATTAAATCTAGGAAAAACTTTAAAGAAAATAAGATTACTTGAAATAAGAGCTGAAAGGAAAGTTGCTAGAACTTAATCTAGGTTGTCAAAATTAAATCTTGGCAAACTTTAAAGGAAATGAGAGTACTTGAAATAAAAGCTGAAAGGAAAGTTGCCAGAACTTAATCTAGGATGTCAGAATTAAATCTAAGCAAAACTTTAAAGGCAATGAGGAAAATAAATTTGCAAATAAAGATATAACAAAGTTTCTACTTCCTTTTGTTCACCCTCTTTTGTTGCTTCTTTTTTTCCCCTCCTTTCGGCTTGTCTTTCTTTGTTTTTCTTCTCTCCTTTTTTTTGGTTGAAAATCATAATTTTTTCTCCTTTTTTTTGAGAGCAACAAAGCAAATAAGACTTGCTAAGTAAAAGAAAATGAACAAAATAAAATAAAGACTCAAGAACACAAAGAAAAAGATAACCAAATCGATTTAGGAAGCCCAAAGCTCTGATACACAATGATGTGAACCCAAAAAAAAGATGTCTCAAGAACTCACAACAAATTGAAGAAAGAGAGAAAGATAGTCTAAATTGAAAAGATGGAGGATGAAATGAAAGAACCTCGACCTAATGCTTAGGAAAGCATGAACCTTGGTATAGAAGAAGAAGAAGATAGACGTCATAATCTTAGGATGGAGATTGATAAGTCTTAAACGTCACAAGGGAATGTCTTGATAAGTTCTAGTTCAATGAAGAACCAACAAGTGAGAGCCTTACCATGTTTTAGATTGAAATATGCCAAAAGTTACATGGTGTGGCCGCCACCCCCTTTATTTATAGCTATAGGGTGACCAAAAAAATCCTAAAAGACCAAAAAGAAGCCCATTTAGTAGAGGCCTATGTAGACTACATAGTCATATTGAGCTCTTGGCACTATTACAACCCAAATAAAGATAGAAATTTGGCCTAAATTGAACCTATAAATCCAACATTTACATAGACATAAGGCTTAAGTGACTAGTTAAGCTCATCTGAGGTTTGAATTAGGTTGACTAAGCCGTATGACTTGCTCTTGGTCAAACATTCTTCAATGGTAGCTTTGGCCTTCACATCTTCAATTAGCATATTAAGTACTTCATCTTTTTAGCCTTAGTCCTTGTAATTGGGTCTCCTTTGATGCATAATGGATCATCAACATCTTCTTAAGTGGGTTGAGCATGATCCATATAATTAGCTTATTGGACAACTTGTTCACTTTTTTTTGACTCCATCAATTTCTTCTTCCAAGATCGCAAGCGCTTGACGCCACACTCCAACAAGGTGGGCAGCTATCCCCTCTTCACCTCACCCTCTCCCGATTGAGACTGGTTCCTTCCTCCGGCCACCATCAGTCCATCTTCTTCCTCTCCCAGTCACCTTCACCACCGCCACACCACCATCTTCTTGCATCATATCAACCACATTTCTTCTTGCCCGAATTTGGACGGCGGCTTATCTTCACGGCAGCACACTCATCCAATCTTCATTGAATATGCAAGCTTGGTTTAATTCCAGTTGATGAATTGATTAGATCATTTCATTGTGGAGTTGGTTTGCTCTTATTTAGTTGTTGGATGTTGGTAGTTGATGTGTTGCTTGATTTCTGTCACGCCCCCAGAGGAGCTGCTAGTTCAATAAAAATTGGACAATACCTCTCCTGTATGACAGACAATATGAAATAATAAACAAAGGCCGTCACTACCTACAACAATCTCAGCCAACACGGATGGTATAGATAGTATAAAAGAAGAAAATCATTACAAGAAACATACCAAGACATACTTGGACTGCGAACCGGTGCAACTTACAACAAACCAAACTACATATATGCCCCTCTAGGGTCCACATACATATAACCACAACCACAAAATAAAATACAAGAGCACGAGCACAAAGAAATAATTGACTATTTTGGAAGATGCTAATATGATGTTGCTCTTAATTTGTGATTTTTTTTTTATTTTTGCCCTTAGATATTTTGATATTTTTAATGTTTCCCATGTTCCATGAGATATTTAATTATTCGAACCCTTCTATGTCAAGCAAAGTGTGAGACATTAAGAGTGATTGAAATTAATTTTGCTATTAGCAAATAATGACAAAATATTTTATTTTATTTATTTAAAAATATGATACCATCGATATTCAATCGATACCAGATTAGCAAGATGCACTTGCATAACTTATTCAAACTCTACGCTCATCGTCAATCCATTTTGATCCAAATCAGATTATTTTGGTGTCATCTGTGAAAATTTTCAACTAAGACATTGAGATGAGAAACATCCGAAGAAACTATGAAGAAAGATGACTTGTTACCAAAGGAAAGGGTTCCGTTGCATTCCACAGCATTCCAAGAATTGGCCCCCTCGCTTCATGATGGACTGAGTGGGTAGTATTAGACATTGTAGAAGAAATCTTTCAACAATAGTTCTCTGTGAATCCTCATGCTTAGGAGAGCCGAGAAGGACTTCGGCTCATCAAGAGAAACAGTCTAGGAAATTAACAATTCAAGAATCATTCCGAGAGATAGGGAGAGGATGAGCCAACACTACAAAAAATCATCTTTAGCGACGGAATTAGAGACGAAAATATATGTACATCTCTATATTAGTGACAAAATTAACATTAGAGACGGACTTTATGTTCCATCTCTAAATAGAGATGAAACTATAATGTCGTCGCTACAATAGTCGTTATTAATAAAAAAACATAGTTAATTTGGAATTAATAGCGACCAAAATATAATATCCATTTCTAATTAGAGACAAAATTTAAATTCTGCCACTAAATAGAGACGGATATTATGTTTTCATCACTAAATATAACTATAGTATTTAAATATTAAAGATAGACATTTATTTTTGTCTCTATATTAGAGACGCAATTTAAATTTTATCTCTATATAACGACGGAATTTAAATTCCATTTCTATATAATGGCAAAAAAAAAATCTTCCACTAATTTCTTGTTCAAAATTAGGGATAAATTTAGGGATGATAATTTTCTCCGAATGAGATAGAGAATCTGATATCTGACTCGAATGAAGGAGGGTATGGAGGAAGATTTTTAAACCCGATTAAATAATCAGGTATTCGCAATGGTGAAGCCACGTACGTGGCTACCTAGGTTGTAGCCCGGGGGCCAATGACCGTGAAAAAAAATATTCTATGGGAGAAAACCAAAAAGATTCGAAATCAGAGAAGGTTAGTCTGGAATGAAGATGTCGACGTCGACGGCTAGCCCTGGGTGACGACGTCGGCGTCGCTCATAGGCCACAACCTCAGATCAATTCAGATAAAATACCCTGGCTGGCTCTGCCATTGTAGGGGTGGAGCCACCTTGGGCTAGGGTGGGCTCCAACGCCACTTGTCTGAGGGCGAGAAAGGTTGTGGCTTTGCTATCGGTGAAAAAATAAGTAGAAATATAAAAACAAAAAAAAGGAGAGACGTGTGAAAGAGGGTTGACATAAGAGTTAAGACAATGAGCTGCATGAAAGAGAGGTTAAGGAAAGAGAAGACTTTTAAAAAAATATATCTTAATTTATTTTAAATCAATGAATCAATTTAATTTATCACTTGTTTCAATTGAATCTTAATCAAATCAAATATAAATTAATTTTAAATAGTTTAATCACATCTATTCATTAGATTTAATTCGAATCCAATCCGATTTTAATTCAACATCCTTATTTCGAATTCAATGAGTTAGTTTGTTTTTTTTTCTCTTTAGTTCGAATCCATTTGTGATTTACTCTGGCGGTTAATGAGAAATTTTTGTGTAGTTGAACCAGTCATCTCAGATTCAATGTTATCTAGTTCATCATTTTTTTATGGTAAGCCAGCCTAGGATAACTTTAAATTCTAACTATGCCCCTGATCCTTACTCAATGTTATTTTTTGAGAATTTAATAAATATTCATAAGTTCATTGAAATAATTTATATTTTAAAAAAGTAGATAGTAATAGGATAGAGTAATGATATGCTGAGTGAAAAAATCAGAGTGAATGCCATAAGGAATGAGTTGGCATGCCAGCGTGTCACTGTCCAAGTCAGCGTGTGTTTAAGCCGCGAAACCCTAAAACCAAACGAAAATCCCTCCAGCGCCGATTCATTTCTCTCCCGCACGAAAACTCCACTTTCATCCTCTTCTCCACCGACGAAGAGGCTGCCTCCATCTCTTCTCCACCGGCGCTCCTCTTCTCCACCGGCGAAGAGGACTCCTCCATCTCTTCTCCACCGGCGCTCCTCTTCTCCACCTCTTCTCCACCAGCGAAGAGGACTCCTCCATCTCTTCTCCACCGGCGCTCCTCTTCTCCACCTCTTCTCCACCGGCGATCTAGGGTTTAAGCTCCTCTTCTCTGCCTCTTCTCCACCGAGCTCGTGCTGCTTTTTTCACTGCTCGTGCTGCTTTTGTTACTCTCGCCGGCACTTTCGCAGCTCGTGCTCTCGCCGGCTCTTTCGCTGCTCTTGGGACGCTCCTCCATTCCTCCAGCTCCGATCCCTTCTCGCTGCGAAAGACACTATACTCGCCAAGGTTCGATTTTCATCTCCCTCTTGTTCCTCGACCTGTAATTGACTCAGCTCAGTGGATTAACTTGTCGCAAGCACATGAAAGTTGTCATATGTTCATTGAGTTTCAGACATTTTCATCATTTTTTTTTGTTCTTTCATCTTCAAAACGTATTAGTGTCCATCTACTTGGATTGCAAAACCACATATGCAGATCTTTCAATTTATGAACATCTTTTGTGTCGCTTTTTGTGCTCCCCTTATATCTGCATGTTTCCAAATAAACAGGTCGGTGATAATAAGTCTCTTTTCTGTTTACCTATATGATTTACTAAACCAAAATAACTCCTAGGAGACTAGACAACTTATTTGCTGCTTATCCTGTTATATGGTAGACTCAACAACAAACTTTGTAACATAAGCACAGAATTATACATTTTATTTCACTTGGTGAGGCATGTTTCGTAGAGTAAACTGAAAATCTATGATCATACACTATGCACTCTAGAAATTGTATTTGTTATGCAACAATTTAGTGTTGGCTTCATTTTCTCAATTCATTTTTTCTGTGGAAATGTGCTTTGATTTCTCAAACCATGGCAGAGTTCTTGTTTGGTAAAGAAACTAGGAGTTTATCATCTAGGTTTCGCCGCTTGAAGCTCATAAAAATGAAAGAAGTTGCTCTGAGCTTACTATTTAGAACCCATTCTTCAATTGGTGCGTTTAAGTAACGCATTTGATACTGGATAAGCTTTCAATGCATGCTTCTTAAATCATTGATGTATTTGTTTACAATTTTGTATTAATCTTTAAATTTGAATGTGTTTGCTTAATTGTTCATTGTCCTTACCAACTTGTCAGCTTCCTAGTTCATATATGTTTACAAATTTGTATTAATCTTTAAATTCAAATGTGTTTGCTTTCATTGTAGTTCATAAAGCTTACTACCCTTTCGCTGTTCTCGGGTGCTTACTGCCCTTTTGAGATGAAAAAATATTGCAGGAAGAAAAGGAAAGATAATTCATGGCAGTCGGCTCTTCATCGTCATCATCTTTCAATCGAAAACGCATGAATAACGAGCAATCGGATGCTCCCCGTATATTATGTTATTGTGGGTTAAGATCCACTCTATGGACATCATGGACGGAAACCAATCCAGGAAGACGATTTTTTTCATGTCCAAATTTTAGAGTAAGTTTTTGATACAATAACATAGGTAACATCAAATGTTATGATTTTTTTAATTATTGGGTTTTCATTAAATTTATTTCAAATTCAGGAAAAGGGATGTGGCTTCTTCTTATGGCATGACCCAGAATTGTCAGAAAGAACGAAAGAAATTATTAATAATTTGAAGATGGATAACCAAAAACTACAATTGGAGATCAGTGAATTAAAGGCATCTACTGGTTACAAGGGTGCAGCTCAATATAATGATTTGGTGAATGATGTTAACAACAATACTGTTACTATGAGGTTGAGTGCTGAAATATGTTCACTAAATAAGAAGTTTAGAATTGCTATCTTTGTAGTTGTATTTACTTGGATTATGATGATTTTAAGTTGGTTGATGTAATTTTCTATATGCAAAAACAGATGTAATTTTAAGTTGATGATTGTAAGTTGGTTGATGTAGTTCACTAAAATATATAATTTGAGATTTTAAGGTTATAATTGCTATATTTGTTGTTTTTGGTTTTTAATAGTGTTAATTTATGTTATTCTTCTCTGAAGTAGTATGCATGCTCTGAAGTGATGGTATTGACCATTCTACACCATATAGCTGTTGCAAGCCACACCATTGAAACTTGAGCAGTATTTGGAACAAAATTCTATACATATTTGATTGCTGGCGTTGTATTTATGCATTCTTATCGTGGATGGTGTATGGTCATGGCTCTATGTTGATGCTACTTTAGCTTTAAAGGGGACTTATGGCAAACCAGGTTGACTAGAGCTGGCTCTATGTTGATGCTTATCGACATAATTGGAAAATCTGGCTCTATGTTGATGCTTATCGACATAATTGGAAAATCTGATAATGAAGTACAATGTTGCATAAAGATGTTGATATACTCATCTTTAAATATCTGTCAATGGCCAAGTATGTTTCTTTATACTCTAAGTAGATGTTTGTTCTTAAATATCTGACAATTGCATTATAGATGCATTCTAAACATTACAGATGCATTACAATTGCATTACAGATGAATTGCAGTTACAGATTAGCTGGTGCTTTACAGATGAGTTGCATTACAGATGCATTACAATTGCACGATGAACTTTTAGCGACTCGGTCTCATGCATTCTCATGCCTTGTGTGCCAGCACACCCAACGATTGAGGAATTATCTTGTAGAATAGAAGTTTGACGGCAGCTGAAACGATGACAGAAGAAGAAGAAGAAGTACTTTAAGGTTTTGGAGAAGAAAGCAGGTCAAAACGTGGCGCATGCATGAAATGGAAAACCCATCCTCTTACTTTGAAGTTTGAATCAAGGAATAATATAATCCTATCAGTCAGTCCTATTCTTAATCGGATCGACGGTGTCAGTTGAATGAATCTAATGCCGCAAGGAACAAGCACAGGAAAGTTCTAACAAATAAAATGGTCTTTACAAGAAATGCTCGAGAAATGGATAGGAAAAAAAAGGCAAAGGAGCTAGCCAATTAAGCAAAGATACTCTGCATAAGAGAGAAAATATATATAGACTATACATGTTAATTAGTATTTATTATCGACTAAATAAGCCATCAGATCTCACCTAAACCTTGCATTACAGATGCATTATAGATGAGTTGCATTACAGATGCATTACAATTGCATTACAGATGAGTTGCATTACAGATGCATTACAATTGCATTACAAACATTCCAGTTGCATTAGCATTACAGACACAAGTTCACTGAATACAAAGCTATTCCAGATGCATTACAAACATTCCAGTTGCATTAGCATTACAGACACAAGTTCACTGAATATAAAGCTATTACAGATGCATTACAATTGCATTACAAACATTCCAGTTGCATTAGAATTACAGACACAAGTTCACTGAATATAAAGCTATTCCAGATGCATTACAATTGCATTACAAACATTCCAGTTGCATTACAAACATTACAATTGCAGTTTACAAAGCTATTCCAGATGCATTCCAATTGCATTACAAACATTCCAGAGGCATTACAAACTATTCCAGATGCATTGCAGATGGTCCACAAAAAACTACTCCACCACGACTATGTTGATCTGCCACAGCAAATTGCTCCACCACGCCTAGAAAGTATAATTATTAGAGATTAGCAAATTGTTAGGTGACAAACCATTTACAACATAAACAAACAAGCAAACTTGAATGGGGATACTATGAATCATCAGATTGGACGTGTGAAAATGAATCAATAGCAGTTTGTGAAAATGTACATTAGCAACAAAGAAAAAAATCAAGGGGCAAGGACAAAAATGTTTGAAAATGTATACTAATAGCAGTTTGAATACTAATAGCAGATTAGATACTAATAGCAGTTTGAAAATGTTGAAAATTAGCAAAAAAAGAAAAAAATCAATAGCAATTTGACTTACACACATAGATATATATTTTCAAGGGCATTGTGAAAATGTTGAATCAATAGCAGTTTCTAAAACAACCTACAACAAAGAAGGGGTAAGGACAAAAATTAGCAAAATAATCATGTTAAAAATATAAAACTGAATAGATTAGTAATCTTAATTCCAATAAAAAATCAACAAACTTACAATCTGACTGTTTTGATCATCCATAGGATTTAAATTTGAATACTCTTCTTGTCTTTCTACAACTGTAGAACACTATAGACAAAGAGAATACACTAAATCAGATTTTATAAACCATAGCATAACATAAACCAAATTAGTATATTTCCACAAATATAAACTATTACTTGAGGTATAAAACCAAACCTTTTTCCGAGACTTTGCCTTCCCCTTTTTTGTAAATTGCTCAATTATGGATTGCTTTCTTTTCTTTGGTGGACGTCCCCGAGACCTTACTTTCAATGGAGAGTGAAACTTTTGGCTCTCAATCCATGAATTGCCATGAACCATGTTACTAGCCTGAGCACCATCCAAGGAATCATTGACATCAATATTCATAAGCCTTTCTTTTGCATCTTTCAAGATCTCAGTTAAAAGTAGTAACCTCTGATCATTTTTTGACCCAAGCTTCTGTATTTCATGTAACAAAGGATGTAGGATATTATATCTTCTTCTTTCTTCTTCATGAGAACAACAATCATCATAAATATTAGTGATTCCTTGATAATCACGTTTAATGTCTTTGCGCCATCGGTCCAAAATATATTTTCCAGAAACATTATTCACATTTCTTTTGACAAGAACAGAAATCAAATGTCTACACAAAATGCCATGAAACTCAAATAGGCGACACAAACACTTTAGATGAAGCTCTAACTCACTGTATTGTACCCAATAAGAAACATCTTTTGAAATTCCTCCCTCCTTCCCATATACCGTTTCAACGACTTCAAAAAATAATATATTCCCTTCTTCCCTCACAAATGAAGTATTGCAAAACATCAAACCTCTCATTTCATCCTGAAACAACTTGAAAATTTTGTTTGTATAGACCTTTTGAAATTGCCTTTCAAGTGGACTCCCACTGATTACTGGAATCATAGAATTGAAAGAAGCAAAATCAGAATGTTGTTCCTTTTCAATCTTGCTTTTCAAAGCATGGACTGTTTCAAAGATGTTTTGGAATGAACATAATCATCAAAAAAAGCATTCATACTCTCACTTCTTTGACTTGTCGACATACCTGCCCAAAATTTATCATTTACATATACAGGTATCCACTTATGACGAATTCCATACAAAGAAATCAACCAATCATTTGTCTTCAAATTAAAAGCTTCAACAAATTTTTGCCAATTGTTATCGCAATCTTCAATTGTCAAAGAATTATAAACAACTTTCTTCAGCTCTTTCTTTATCATTTTGTAGTTGGCATGACTACCAAACTTGCTTGGAATTTTTTTCATTATATGCCAAAGACATAATCGATTATTAGTGTTCGGAAATACCTCAATAATTGCATTTTCCATGGCTTTGGATTGGTCGGTGATAATACCTTGTGGAGCGCGCCCCCTCATGCAAGTCAACCAAGATTTGAATAACCAAATGAAAGTTTCAGTATCTTCATTAGAAATCAAACCACAACCAAGCAACACAGACTCACCATGATGATTTACTCCAACAAACGGAGCAAATGACATATCATAACTATTCGTAAGATATGTAGTATCAAATGTAACTACATCAGAAAAATAATCATAAGCAGCCCTACTTCTTTCATCAGCCCAAAAGATATTTCGTATGCGAAAATCTTCATCCACGTCAATCATGTAAAAGAAATTAGAGTTTCTACTTTGCATACGACAGAAATAATTATTTAAGGCTTTTGCATCACCGTGGCCAAGTCTTAATCTACGGGCTTCACCAATATAATTTCTACACTTTCTCTCATCAAAAGATAAATTTTCGTAGCCACCAGCTTCAACAACAAGTGAATGAAAACTCTTACTCAAAGTTATTCCTGCTTGATCATTCAAATCTAGTTTCCTCTTTGTTAGGGAATCTAAAACTTGATTGCATCTAAAATGTCTTGACTTCTTTGGACTTAATGCATGATTATGATCAAGAAAGACACCATTAACAAAGCATAATCCATCATTCTGAACGATAATATTAATCTTAGCTTTGCAATTTGTTTTGCTTGAAGGTCTAGGATAAAAGGCATTTTTCACCCTAGGAACAGTCATACCGTTTTTTGAGCAACCAAATGAGAAATACTTCTGCTTGCCATCATCTCCCTTTTTTGACCCTAATTTACAAATGCCAAAGCCAACTGATTGTGCATACAATTTGTAAAATTCCCGAACTTCTTCTTCACATGAAAACTTCATCCCAAATTGTGGAGTATCAGCCACATTTGAGCTTGATGACTCTCCTAACACTTGGGAATTAATCTCCATTTCATTCTCCATTTCATTCAGTGGCAAATGAGAATTACTTGTTTCATCATCCATAACAGTTTCAAAATCCTACAGTCACAATCATGAGATAATGACATCAGAAAAATAGTATGAGTGTTGTACAAAAAAGATTTTAATTAATGAGATAGGTCAATAACAGTTTCAAAATCCTACAATCACAATCAAGACTGGATTCTGAGCTGAGTCAATTAACCTTTTTTTGTATTTTAATATCTTTCAAATTGGAAACTAGAATGTATCATCACTTTTATTTTGCTTGCTCCTTCTATTTTATTTAAATCCACAAACAAATCATTGGCTAATACATCAAGTTGCATAAATCACAACGAAATAGATAATTGGACTTGGTTGAATAAACTGAGTGATCATTAAATATAGCATATTTCAATTATGCCATTACATCGATGTTCAATAGAAAATGACAATTATTTTTTTCTTCAATGACTGAATATGAAGCTGATTATAATTCTTTGTTGTCATAAACTAATATTATCAATTTACTCTACGAAACATGCAGATATAAGGGGAGCACAAAAAGCGACACAAAAGATGTTCATAAATTGAAAGATCTGCATATGTGGTTTTGCAATCCAAGTAGATGGACACTAATACGTTTTGAAGATGAAAGAACAAAAAAAAATGATGAAAATGTCTGAAACTCAATGAACATATGACAACTTTCATGTGCTTGCGACAAGTTAATCCACTGAGCTGAGTCAATTACAGGTCGAGGAACAAGAGGGAGATGAAAATCGAACCTTGGCGAGTATAGTGTCTTTCGCAGCGAGAAGGGATCGGAGCTGGAGGAATGGAGGAGCGTCCCAAGAGCAGCGAAAGAGCCGGCGAGAGCACGAGCTGCGAAAGTGCCGGCGAGAGTAACAAAAGCAGCACGAGCAGTGAAAAAAGCAGCACGAGCTCGGTGGAGAAGAGGCAGAGAAGAGGAACTTAAACCCTAGATCGCCGGTGGAGAAGAGGTGGAGAAGAGGAGCGCCGGTGGAGAAGAGATGGAGGAGTCCTCTTCGCTGGTGGAGAAGAGGTGGAGAAGAGGAGCGCCGGTGGAGAAGAGATGGAGGAGTCCTCTTCGCCGGTGGAGAAGAGGAGCGCCGGTGGAGAAGAGATGGAGGAGTCCTCTTCGCCGGTGGAGAAGAGGAGCGCCGGTGGAGAAGAGATGGAGGCAGCCTCTTCGTCGGTGGAGAAGAGGATGAAAGTGGAGTTTTCGTGCGGGAGAGAAATGAATCGGCGCTGGAGGGATTTTCGTTTGGTTTTAGGGTTTCGCGGCTTAAACACACGCTGACTTGGACAGTGACACGCTGGCATGCCAACTCATTCCTTATGGCATTCACTCTGATTTTTTCACTCAGCATATCATTACTCAATAGGATAATAATGGATAGGGTATAAATAACCAATCCTCTGATGAGTATGGGGATAAAAATTAAAGCTAAATACCTGATAGATATGGAGATGGGTATAAGGATCAATACAATAGATGAGGATGAGTATGGAGAATATGAAATCAGACCGAAATTCAATCCATTGTCATCCCTAGCTAAACCCCGATCTTGCATACTCTTCTCGCATTCCCGATCTCTCCGGCAATATCTCCGACGTTTGTGCCCTCTCCGATCTTTGCATCGTCTTCTCCGATCTCTAACGTCTCTGGCATCCTCTCCTCCCCAATCTCAGTACGATCTTCTCCCTTCCCTCTCCTCTTATTTTTAAGGTAGTGAGAGTGCACGACCGTGAGCTTGTCCAATCGTGAGCTTGCAACCATGAGCTCCCAGCCGCGAGCTTGGTTGGCCATGAGCTCGCGACCGCAAACTTGGCCGACCGTGAGCTCGCAGCTAGGAACTTGGCGCATTGTGAGCTCGCCATCGCGAGCTTGGCAGACCGTGACCATGTAGCCACAAACTTGCCCAGCCAAGAACTTGGTTGGCCAGATCTGCCTTGGCCACGAGGCCTCAGCTGGCTACAAGGCCTCAACATTGGTCACGATTAAAGGATTTATGTTGGTTAGTTTATATTTTAAATTGATGTAAAATTTACTATGTTCTTGGGATGGAGTGACTTGGAAACCTAGGACCATTATCTTAATCATTCCTCCCTAGCATCTTCCTTAACAACCAAAGCATGCCCTCACTACAACAAAAATAGCTTTTCGCAGCGCACAAATTCACTTTCCGCAACGCGCACTTCACGCTGCATAATTAAAAGCTGTCCAAAGTCCTAGATTATCTGCAGCACGCAAAAGTGTGCTGCAGATATTATAATCTGCAGCACGTAATGCACGCCGCACATATGTACTTTGCGCGCTGCGGATATTATTATCCGCGGCATGCGTTGTGAGCTATGAAATGTGTTTTCGACAACATATAAATGCATGTTGTTAATATTCTAATATACAGCGTGCAAATGTACGCTGTTGATGATCTTATCTATATTAAAAAAAATTAATTTCATTAATGAATACAATAAACCAAATTTTTAATACAAATCTAATCCACACACAAATTTAATAAAAATCATTATTTTTTATTATACCAAATCAAAAGGTCTGAAGATCCAAAACAAGATACGAAATCTCTAGCAAATTAGTTATTACATAACAATAATTTAACTTTTGATGGTGTACTTGCAACGCCCATTCCGCACACTCTACCTTGGGCTTCCTTGCCAATTCAAAGAATTTCAACCCTTGCTCAATATTTTGTCACCTAAAAATCAAAAAATAAGATGCATATAAGTTTTCAAGGTTAAGTAAGATTCTCATAAATATCAATCACACACCAATTGACTATGGGCTAACACTGCTCTACTATTTGGTCTATGTTGAAGGGCTTCATTCATCATTTCTTGAACTAACTTTTCTTCTGTTTGAACAAAATAAGCATCTACAGTAAAAAAAAGACCGAAGTAAGACATTTGCTGCATCTATTGATATTGAAAGACAAAGTATATAAGGTAGGCACAAAAGGGATAAATTGTAGCAAAGCCATAAAAAATGATAAAGCAATATTGAGCAATTAACAATCAAATATCTAAAGCCGCGCAAAAGCTTAGACACAGCAAAAGTACTATCTTACTTTTCCTGCTGATGATGCTATGATTTATCCTAGGTCAATTGATCCTATCAAATTGCTGAAATCTACAATGTTAATATCACTTACATCTACCAGATCATGCTCAATGATACTAACATAGACACTTATTATTGTTATCAAATAATTAAATATGTGCAGATCATAAACTTGCAAACTCTAATTCAAGAGAGTAGACTTTTCTCTCTTCTTGTAATTTACTTGGCTCATGTTGCAAGTAGAATGATTATCCTTATGCCAATATTTCATGAACTTATATTCATAGTAGTTAGCATATTATTGACGAAAAGAAGAGAACTTATGTAGGAAATCTTAGTGGATAAGCCACAAAAGTTTAGCGGACTCAAAAGCAACATTTTGACCCTTTACACATACCCCTTTTTTCCAAAGAGTAACAAGTTCAGCAAAACACGCAATAGTCAGGAAGGGAAACCCAGAAAAACTTAGGGGGCGTTTGGTTTGCATTTTCCAGTCTGTTTTTCATTTTCATTTTCTGTAGAAAATGCGATTTTCTGGAAAACATGTTTGGTTTGCATTTACCAGCTTTGTTTTCCAGAAAAAAACATAGCGTTTTCTGGAAAACTGGAGAATGAAAAAAAGTCATTTTCCAGAAAACTAGAAAATGCGGTTTTCTGAAAAATGAAAATGGAAAATGACTCAAACCAAACGCCCCCTTAATTTTTTAAAAAAAATTAAACTTAGTGCAATCCAAAATTAGACCATCCTTAAAATTCTTCTGCAATTTCAATGGCAAATGATAACCTGGATACATTAGCCTCATGAATCTACAATAGAAACCATCAAAGCAAAAAAGAATGATATTAGACTGCATTCCTAAAGGAATAAAATAATCAAGAGTTGATTGAATAAGTTACTAGTGCCCATTATAGGCTAATCAAATTTCCAACAGATGAAGAACAAACCATCTCAGGGAGATTATAAATGAGCACAAAGCTCATAATCGTAGCCAGAGCAAAGATCCTGAAGAACACCAAAAGAATAAATATACAACCTATATCTAATGGAGAAATTATTCGAATTTCCAAATTACCTATCATCATAAACATTTGATTTCCCAACACTTTCAAATCCTTCCATATCTTGGTAAAAGACAAATATTTTTCTCCATTGATATCCATTTCAATTTTCAACAGGTGTTTCCCAAACCCGTATTCCTACAACAAAAAATAATTGCTTATTGAAGGATATTAAATGAGATCAAAACAAAAAACATTAAAACTATCATGAAATATTAGAAATTAGCTTAATAAAAAGTTAAGAAGTGTAAGTACCAATAAAACCAAAGATGACTGAATATGAACCATTGGTATTAGTATCACGCATAAGTCCTACACCAAACCCTATGCATGATAGTAAGGTGAAAGACATTTAGCATCAGCAATGACAAAAACAGAACAAATAGAAATGCACCTTCATCACATGACAGGAAAAGTAGTTGGTTGAGAAGAAAGGATTTGCCTGAGCAATATAGATCAATGACCTAAGAAGTTATTTGGTAGAATCTGAAATGTGCATGTGTGTGTGTTAAAAAGCCAAAATATTCACCCTCAGCGCCCCCGCCAACCCGCCTCAGGACCAACACGGAGTAGGTAAATCATGGTGACTGAGAAGGCAAGAGGTTGGGGGGAGAAACTTTTTACACAGGGTGCATGTGTGTGTTGTAGGATCGATCGTGTCCGCTAGAGGGGGGTGAATAGCGATTTTCGAACCCCTTCCTTCCTACACGGTTAGTTGCACAGCGGAATATACAATAAAAATAATAAAATAAATACTAACCAATGCTAACACGGAAGATTTATTTGGTATCCACCCCAGACGGGTGACTAATCCAAGAATCCGTCGGTGGATCAATCCCCGGATAACCTACGGCTAGCCCTCGTCGCTCCTTGTGGGTGGAGAAATCTCGCCACAAACTCAAACGAAGCACTGAGCACAAAGACTACTATCTTGTCTTTAACCAAGACAAGATTCGTCAAGAAACTCAGCCACCACGAAGTCCTCTTTAAATAGGACTCGGGCTGAAACCCTCGCTACCAGTCGACTGCCCCCAGGGCAGTCGACTGGTGCCACTGAAGTTCGACCGTTGCACCCCAACGTTCGAATTCTCAACCAACTCACCAGCCACCTACCAGGCAGTCGACTGGTCTACTCACCCACCTAAGGTTACCCTTCCTCAGTACATTCCACTCCGCACTCAACCCATAGGATTTCCCGAGTACAATCACACAGCACTCGTACCCTCACGACTCGACTGACTCCTCACTCAGCAGCCTCGAGTATTGCCTTCGCGCCCTCTTCATCTTCAGCTCCCGTCCCTCGGATGCACGCAAACCTCCAGCTTGCCTCCATGTCATCCTTCACGCATGCCTCGAAGTCCGCGCCCCTCAGCTCATCGTCCCTGCTCTCCAAGGTTCCTCGGGTGCACACAAGCCTCCAGCTTGTCTCCATGCCATCTTTCACCCTACCGAGGCCGTCCAGTCAAGTCCATATGTGTAAACCTGTACAACCTGCACACTCAACATACACATATTAAATACAAGGGAAAACCTAACTTAAACTCTTTGCCCAAACATCAAAACACTTGGTCACTCCGGACCACAGATTACCTCAACATGTGTGTGTGTGTGAGAGAGAGAGAGAGAGAGAATTCATATAGATGTTCCAAGTCACATGTTCATATCACTCCTCATTTTGAGTTGAAGAATACTCTTTTGTGAAGAGCTAGAATCCCCCATAACACTTTAAAGGCAATGGATCATGTGAGCTCAGTAAAAGCTTAGTGAAAAAAAAAATAAACAATAGTACAAATAACCAAATTACATTCCAAAATATGCTAAACATGGAAAGAGATAGAGAAAATAACATTACAATTAGACTAGCAAGAGTGTATAGAAAATATCAGAGGGTACGAGTAGCCTTGAAAGCCATATAGGTTGCAAAATAGAAGAAAAGAAGCATATAGGTTTTACAACAATGGGTTTGTCAGAATAGATTTAGTAATTTCGATTTGACAGAAACTCCAAAATCTCATAATTGTCCACATTTTCATAATTAACAATTGAAAAAAAAATCAGGAATAAACATTTGATAGACAATATATAAGCATAATGGAATTTAGTTTCTTTATGATATATATTCAAATGAAACCAAGTATTGAATAGCCATAACAATTGAAGGCATATATACTACTATTAGTACAATAATATTTTTGTATTTAGTAAGCCCACTGACTTAGTATTCAATTATCAATGGTATAGTCAAATCGTACACTTTTTGACATTTAAAAAATTCATTAGTGATTTTTAAAGTGTTAGGAAGTTAATGTATAATACATTTGTTTATGATTAAATAGATAATTGCTTATGAATAAATAAAGAATATTTGGAAATACTAGAATGATCAATTAGAATTAGATTATACCAAATGAATTTTCTTGTGAAAAGAGACATTTGCAAGAGTATTGGTGATTGTCAACCATTAGTAAAAATATTTATGAAATTTTGGTAATATATTTTCTTAAGTGGGAATTAGGACATAAGCACTCATATAGTTCAAGTTGTCCGTCCTACATATTGAAGATGAAGAATCTAAGTACCAAGGACCAAGAAGCAACAGATGATGCAGAAAAGTTATTGGATATTGGCAATTAAGAAGCTAACACTAGAAAAATAATAATCAGCAAATCCAAGAATTGGTAATTCATGCAAACATTGTAAAGTGAAAGGACAAAAAAAAGTTAACTATAGTAAATGAAATTAATGGAGAAAGCAAAATTTTCATCTCTGGAAAAAAAGAAAAAGTTAATCATAATTACCAGATTTTTCTTTCTTTTGCTTCAATCAATTTAACACCCTCAAATATATTCATGATCAACCATCTCATCCCGTGGCAGTGGGAGCGGCAGAGGTTGCTAAAGGAAGAGAGAGACACCATGATGAATTAAGTTGACAAAGAGAGTTAAAAAAAAGGAGTGAAAGAGGCTTCTCCTTTGCATTTACTATATTAACATAGCGTCAGAGGCGGCGGCGACAGCGGCAGAGGCGAGGCCTCCTCCCCTGCTGTTGACCCGACTAGCGCCGGCTCCACATTCGCAACCTCTGTCCACTGCTCCTCAAGCGATAATGAGGGGGAGGAGGACGACGATGGCGAGAATGATGAGAGGCCTTTCTTCGACCTCTAGTTCGCTACCATTTTAGATGGCGAGAAAGAGGATGAGCTGGAAGAAAAGGGAGTCGAGGAGATGACTGGCGCAGGGAGGAGGTGGAGAGGGAGTTTTTCGCAATGGCCACCGATGGAAGCGGCGATGGGGTGCGCATCCTCTTCCTTGTAGTTGGTTGGCAGAGGGTTCGTGGGGTGCCAGAGGGTTTGCGACAGAGAAGGTTTGGTGGAAAGAATTTAGCAAAAAAATTCGACAGAGAGGGTTTGTGGAAGGAATTCAGTGGAAAGAATTTGTGGGAGATAGAATTTGGCGAGAAGGTTTTGGAGCTAGGCGAAGGGTTTGCTAGGCGGAAAGAATTCGGCGAAACATTCACGCGGTGAGAGGGATTTAAACATTGAAAAAATTTACAAATTATAAAAAAAATGATGTTGTTATTTTATTTTAATAAATAATATTAATTAACAGCGTGTATTTTTTACACGCCATCATTTATATAAGTATAATAATATTAACAACAGATTTCACATGCCGTTAATTTTAATTTTTAACAGCGCACGTTGTATGTCGTAGAAAAGTTTATTGACAATATATTTTTTCTGCACACTGTCGTTTGTATGAACATGATACTATCCACAGCACACATAATTAAGCGTGCCGTAAAAACTATTATTAACAGCGTGCTTTAATCGCACGCCGTTGATGATGCGCTGCGGAAAGTCATATTTGTTGTAGTGCCTTTTTCTTCCTTAAATTTTTGAGGCATATATGGTTCCACCACTTTTTTTCAGAATAATTGTAGAATATCTTGTTAATTAGCTAATTAGCAACTTCTTGTCATGGCATGCTTAGTTAATATATGAAATCATGTTTCTAGTATATCTCTTGTATTAATTGCATAATTGTTAAGTTTTATACTTATGTTGGTAATGTTTGAAATTTTATTCACATTAAGATATAATGTATATAAAAAAAGATTGGATGTACAATATATTAGAAAATATATTTATCCTAGATGAATACTTTACTGGAGTTGAAAAGTTTGTGAACTTTACTAAGAGTCATTCAGAATATATGAATAATGTCGTCATTACAAATATAGAAATAAAGCTTTACATGACGAGGACACCGTGAAAATACATATATGTATAAATGATTTTATTCTAAATTATACAATTGGTACTATCTTGGAGAGCCTTATTTGTATCATCCAATTGGAGCTTCAGTTGTTTCTTCATCCAACATAACTGCTCTAGGGGAATCATCATCTAATAAAAAAGTAATGCAATCAATGGTTCATGATATGATAAATATATTTGATCATTCTAATACAGATGAAATACCAACACTAGAAGTTCAACAACTATATAATATGTTAAAGGTGAAAGAAAAGTGTGGGAAGATATTCTATTTTGTTATTCTTTACTATTAGCTACTACAAGATTATTAAAGATCAAGGCAGAACATCATTTCTTAGAACAATATTACGATAACATTTATCAATTGATGTTAGATTTTCTCTCTACTAATCACCTAATGATTGATATCTTCACTATAAGAAAATCTTTATTCAATAACTCTCAAAAGATAACAATTTTATGTCAAAACCATTGTTTTTATCTTTTGACAATGGTTTTAACAAAAATCGTTGTCTATGTGTGCTTTTGTGGGAGTGACGACAATAATTTTTGAAAATCGTTATCTATGTACGCTTTTTTTAGGAGCTACAACAATAATTTTTAAAAATTATTGTCTATTTGTTTGAGGGCTATGACAATGATTTTTGAAAATTATTGTCCGTTTGCAAAAACCTAATCTTTTTCTTCTCTTCTCACGCCAAATATCTCAGGCGAATTTCATCTCTTTCACACCAATCATGGATGACGCCAATGAACCCCTCTTCCTCTCTTCCTCCTCCAAGGCTGGAGGCTCCACCTCCTTCCCTCGCTCATCTCCTCTCCATCCCTCTCCTCAAGCCTCCACCACATCCCTTAGTCATCACCTCTTCCTCACGCTAACTCAAGGAGCCACCCAATGCTAAGCTCCCGATGCCACCTTCCATCCATCCTTCTCCATTTTCGACCATCTCTTCTCTTTGGGTTAGAAGAGAGAGATTTGGACAACTTCATCGCCACTTCCTCTTCGGGTTAGAAGAGGAGATCCGGCCACTCATCATCTAGTAACCCTTCATTATCATCGGCACCATCCTCTCCTCTTTGAGTTAGAAGAGGGGAGTTTTGTTCATCGCCGTCACTTCTAGAAAGCAACTATTCCCCTCTTTGGGTTAGAAGAGGGGAGCATCCCTCTTCCCGCGATTCCAATATCAACCCCTCCGTAAGAGCCTACAACCACCGTCCACTCACAAGCTTGGGTCAATCATGTGTGGTTTATGTTTCTTATTGGGTTGTTTCTTAAGTGTTAATTGTTCATTTGTGTATTAATTCTTGTATTGAATGAATCTCCCATGATTAACTTGCACACACTTTGACTAATTTGATTTATACTGACAATGTATTCGACAAAATATCTCTTAGACTTTAATTATTGTAACTAGTTTAGTTTAATTTTGTGTGATGCTTTTCTTGTTGAATTTAGTTAGGATGTTTATTCTTGTTCTTAATTTGGGAGCAATGCTAGATTATATTAGGTTTCATCCATGTCAAGTTCATGTCTTGCTTACTTTATGTTTTTTGTAAATTTTCTTGCAATTATAGTTTAGGGTAAATTAGATTTCCATTATTTGCATTGTCTTTTATTTATTGGGTTGTTTTTTAAGTGTTGATTATTCATTTGTGTGTTAATGCTTGTATTAAATTGATTTTTCGTGATTAATTTGCACACACTTGGGTTAATTTGATTCATACCCATAATGTGTTCAACAAAATATCTCTTTACTTAGTTAGACTCTAAACTCTAATTATTGCAACTAGTTTAGTTTAATTTCGTGCAATGATTTTCTTGTTGAATTTAGTTGGGATGTTTATATTCTTGTTCTTAATTTTGGAGCAATTATGTTAGATTAAATTAGGTTTCGTTTCTTGTCAAGTTCATATCATGCTTAGTTTATGTTTTGTAAATTTTCTTGCAATTGTAATTTATGGTAAATTAGATTTAAATTACTTACATTATCTTTCATTTATTGGATTGTATCTTAAGTGTTGATTGTTCATTTATATGCTAATTCTTGTATTAAATTGATCTCTCATGATTAATTTCCGCACATTTTGGTTAATTTGATTCATACCCACAATGTATTCGACAAAATGTCTCTTTACTTAGTTAGACTTTAATTGTTGCAACTAGTTTAGTTTAATTTTGTGTAATAGTTTTTTTTGTTGAATTTAGTAAAAATGTTTATTCTTGTTCTTAATTTTGAAGCAATTATGTTAGATTAAGTTGCATTCCATGTCAACTTCATGTCATGCCTACTTTATGTATTGTAAATTTTCTTACAATTATAGTTTAGGGTAGATTATATTTCCATTACTTACATTATCTTTCATTTATTGGGTTGTTTCTTAAGTATTGATTGTTCATTTGTGTGTTAATGCTTGTATTAAATTGATCTCTCATGATTAATTTGCACGCATTTTGGTTAATTTGATTCATACCCACAATGTATTTGACAAAATATCTCTTTACTTGGTTAAACTTTAATTGTTGCAACTAGTTTAGTTTAATTTCATGCAATATTTTCTTGTTGCATTTAGTTAGGATGTTCATTCTTATTCTTAATTTTAGAGCAATTATGTTAGATTAGGTTTCGTTTCATGCCAAGTTCATATCATACTTACTTTATGTTTTTGTAAATTTTCTTGCAATTGAAGTTTAGGGTAGATTACATTTCTATTACTTGCTATGTCTTTCATTTATTGGGTTATTTCTTAAGTATTGATTGTGTTCATTTATGTATTAATGATTGTATTAAATTAATCTCTCATGATTAATTTGCACATATTTTGGTTAATTTGATTCGTACCCACAATGTGTTTGACAAAATATCTTTTTACTTAGTTAGATTTCAATTATTGCAACTAGTTTAGTTTAATTTCGTGCCATGCTTTTCTTGTTGAATTTAGTTAAGATATTTATTTTTATTCTTAATTTTGAAGCAATTATGTTAGATTAGATTAGTTTAATTTTGAAGCAATTGTTGAATTTAGTTAGGATGATTATGATAGATCAGAACCATATATGTCACTAGTTATAATCTTGTTTAGCTTGCTCTTGTATGCTTCATGAAAACATTTAGCATTTTCTGATTTTCATTTAGTCGCATAGGTCTTGATAATTTAAAGAACCCAAGTACCTTATCCTGCTCCTGCTGCTAAAGGTGGAGAAGAAGAAGATGATGATGATGTCCTTAAGCTTATGCCTGTAGAAACATTTGAACATGCTACAAAGAAGAAATAAGTTTCATAGATATGGATATTCCAACAAGTTAACACTGTTTTCTAGGTTATAATTGCTATATCTATTGCAATTTGTGATTATAATCAGAACCAGTTGCTTGGTTAGTGACATGTACGATTAATTTTGTAAAGTTTAAGATTGTTTAAGGATCTTATTGGAATGATTTCTTCTTCTTATTGAAGTGTATAGTTAATTTTGTAAATTTTAGTTAGCATATTTTTGTTTTCTTTTACATAGCATCTAAAGATAACAATTTTTAAATGTTGCAAAAGTGTTATCTTTAAAAGATAACAGTTTAAAATCATTACAGAACTATTATCTATCTTGCTCAAAGATATTAGTTTAAAATTGTTATCTTTTCATTCAAAGATAACGGTTTTAAATCATTATCATTTAGCATACTTTTAACAACAATTAGCATACTTTTAACAACAATGTCAATTATAATATTTTTAAATGACAAAGATGATGGCTAAAATTCATTGTCTATGAGTATTTTTGTTGTAGTGCTACAATATAAAGAAATTGGTCAAAGATTTAAGTTTGTCTATAGAGAAGATTGATTGTTGTATTAACAATTATATGCTATGTTGGAATGAAGATAATAAATTGAATGAATGCAGAATATGTACTCATCCTCGTTATAAGCATGGTAGTCGCATACCAGAGAAGAAGAAAAATATTGCATGAAAAATCATGTATTACTTCCAATTAGATGCTAGACTTTAACGCTTGTATGCATCTGCTGTACACAGCTTGTCATATGAGGTGGTGTCATGAAAGGTAGATCTACTACCTTAATGGCTCCTTTAGAGCTGGTCCCATGGATATGGAGGGAGGTTCATGTAGGTACACAGAAAATATGCGCATGGTGGGGTCGAAAATACAGATCATCACCTCTTGGGGATCGACCCCTGGCTATTACGCTAGAAATGTTATGTGCCCACCATCTGTGCTACGCCATGGGGGCATGAGATGACATCACGAGCATGTTCATGAAGGAAAATATAAAGTATCATACTTGTGACTCCCTTGCATGAAAACATCTTAATATAACATTTTTCTTCATTGCAATGAAACCATATAATATGAGGATGAGACTTTCCGCATATGGATTTTAGATATTTTATCAATGAATTTTAATATTTTGATTTAATTGCATTCTTTAATATTCATGAAAGTTAACTACAGTGACCTATTTGTTCGGGGGTATTTACCAAGACACACAAGACAGGATGACATATTTGGAAGTAAGAATATAAACTTAAATATCTTTAACCATTAACACTGATGAACTTTTCTAATTGTATATCTGATATGAATGTTTTTTTTGTAAATAGGAAGAAATAATGGTTAGGATTGCACAGACATCTCAGCCTGCTACAGAGAGTGATGAGGCACTAACTCTATCGACCGATTTGTTAAATGAATCTACTATGATGTGGTCGATAGAAGGAAAAAGGCCTCTACCCTCTAGATCTTAGGTCCCAAACAAGAATCATATATGATCGTGTGAAGGCTCCTAGGACCAGGGATTATCCTAGCAGATCATCTGCTAGAGTATAAGTCTTAGAGTAAGAAAATCATGATTTGAAAAATTGACTCCCAAAATTAGAACAATAATTTGAAGAGTCTCGGCAAACTCAAATGAGATATGAGCAAATTAGATGGGAAATGAGAGAATTTATGGCTCAAATGAGTCAAACGCCTCATGATTTTGACTCTCGGTATATTCAAGACCTTCAGGACCCTCACGATATTGATTAGTAGCTAATTGAGAGGTGTGTTGACCTTTAACTTTTTTTTAATCACTCATAAATATGTAAAATAGTTCTATTAATTTTCATATCGATGCATCTCTGATTGTATTATATTGTTTTAGGAACATTATAGATCTATTCTATATCTCACTACAACAGATATCCAAACTAGCATTCAGGTGTGTAAAACAATTGTCTATCTAACATATTTTATCTATCAAGATTAGAATTATTATATTATTCACTTTGTTTAGTTAAAATTTATTTTATTTTATTTTATTTTTGATTTATAAGGGGTATTCAGGTTTGTGCCCAACTAATCCGCTTGGCTGACCGACCCTACCCCATAACCTTTTATTAGTTCTATTTCTAATGATGTATTACTAGTTTTTTTCTGTATTTTATTAATAAACTATTGTATTATACTTTCTACAGAATTGATACTACTAGCTACTTTTAGAGTGAGATTGGATATATTGGGATTGAATTTGATATGTTAGGAGGTTTTTATTATCTTTGTTTGATTATCTCTGGTATGTTGGGATTGAATTTGAAAACTTGGTAAATTTGATTTTTGATATATATCGTATGTTGAATTGGATCCTATGTTATTTTGTGTGAATAAATGGATTTGTGAGTGAGTTGTGTTTGTATTGTTTATGTTATGAATGTGTTGGATTGGATGTTGTGTTGTTTGTGTGAATGCGTTGTGAAAATTATCATTTGTAATGGTGTGTTATTTGTGATTATGTAAAGAGGGAAAATATGAAAACTGAGAGATATTGACAAATTTGTGTTGAAATTTAGCGACGGAATATTAAATATTCATATCTTAGAGATGCATATTTGATATTTCATCGCTAATTACCAAGGTTTTGAGAACCGGACAGGATATCGAACCGGTCGGAGTAAGGGTTCAGAGGTTCAGAGGTTCAACCGGTTTAACCGGGGGTCCAACCGGGATATAACCGGTATATAATAAAACATGTATTTATATAAATATATAAAACTAACAACTTATCCAATTACTTTCTTCAAGATTAGATCAACTAGGTCGAGCATGTAATATGTTTTTGTCAGCAACTTAGTACGGTATTCTTGAAAAAAAGATTAGTTTCAAAGAAAAATTCCAAGTTTAAAACCATTGGATTCAAGAAATCTAGATACGAATTGAAGAATCCTATTAGAAGTTAAAACTATATCATAATAGCATTTGTTCACACATAAACATTTAAACAAGGGACACTAGTAAGGCATATGCAAAATTACACTTCCAAATATGTCATATATTGCTGTCTTCATATGCCAATACGACGACGCAATGAGGCTGGAGACGGGGCGAGGCTAGCGAAGGCAGGGCGGCGCGCGCAAGGCTGGTAGAGGCAGGGCAACGCGGCGAGAGGCTAGCGACGGTGACTCCCTTGCAAGCAAACAACAGGTTTGTTTGTTTGGGACATTGGGTGAAAGAAAATTAGGTTTTTAACATTTTATTTTTCAATTTTCATTTTTAGTAAGAAAGCAAAACTGCAAAAGGGAAAAAAAATCAAAAAATGAAAAATAAAATAAACCAAGCCGGTTTGACCGATTTTTCCGGTTTGTCCGGTTCACCGGTTCAGAACGGTTCGTATCCGGTTCTTGAATAGCCGATTTTTAGAATCAACTCGGACCGGAAATCTGGTCGGTTTCCGGTTCAACCGGTCCGATCGGCCAGTCCGGTCCGATTTTCAGAACACTGCTAATTACTGATAGATATTTAAATTTCCTTCTCTGATTACAAACGAATAATTTAATTGCTAATGTTAGCGACGGAATTAAATTGGTCATCTCTAATTTTAGAGATGGATAATTTAATTTCGTCTCTACTTAGTCACGGATCTAAAATATCGTCGTTAATTGTTGCCGCGATGAATTTTAGATATGAAATCCCACGAGATGGCTGCGATAAATTAGATATTATTGGATGACATATGTGATTGATGTTAAGTTTAATAATATTAAATATTACTATATTAGAGATGGCGCAACCGTATTAATATTAGACTCAAACACGGACCGAATTTAATCTGAATACGTAACCGGGTCGAATCTGGCTAAATCGGAACCAGCCTGACACAACTGCCGGTTCAATGATTTTTATTTATATATATATATATATGAAATTGAGATTCAAACTGGAGTCCTCTAATTCTAGAAAAAAAACAACTTAGCCGTGTTATAAATTTTTATATTTTTGTTTGTTAGTTAATTATTTATTAATTAGTCTATTTTATTATATTATTAATTTAAAAATAAAGATTTTTATTTATTTCTTAATAAATTTAAAATTTTTTATCTTTAAATAATTTTATATATATTTAATTATTTAATAATAATTAATATTTTTTACTATAAAATTATTATCTTAATAAACTCAATTATAATAGACAAATAATTTTATAAAATTTTATTTTTTAAAAAATAATATAATAATTTTGAACTATGAAAAATCATAGCAAATCATACACGAACTGTAAAACGACGGTTCCGAACAGTGAATTATAATCAACTTAGATGGTTAAGGTTAAGGGTCGATTTCCATCGAATCGACAATTCCGAATCTTCGATTTCAAACTTTGATCGATCTAATTAATACATAGCAAAGATAAAATAAATGTCACGGTTAAAAAATGTATTGATATTAAATTTAATGAAAATTTTAGATGGATTGATCGAGAGCCAAAGTATTTATGAATAAAAAAATAATTTATGAATTTATCTTCACGAGCACAACACTGATTCGATTCTTACGGGGTCGATGTTTACTGTAGCATTTCGTGATTTATCTTTGAAGATTTGTAAGAAATTTTTGATTTTGATTTCTAAAATTAATTGAATTGAATAAATTGAATATCTAAACTAAAAAAAATATTATTATCCATATCTAAAAAATAAATATATAAAATAGTCATAAATACATGTGAATCAATGGTTCAAAAATTAGATTAATTTAAAAAAAATAAAATTGTATTTTATTGAGACAGAAGAGTACAATATAAAAGGTTGAGACTATGACGACTCATATAATTAATCTTAATCAACCTCATCATAGGAAGGAAAATTTGACGTAATTATATCAAGTGATCTATGGTCACGAATTGAACCATAAAAACTCTCTGACAAAATAAAATATAATTGAGTACGATACATACTTCTTTAAAATTCTCATTAATGAAAAGTTTGTGCACTAGACCCACCCATGTTAGACAAATCTTGCTCGTCCGATGACAAATCGTGTTAGACCTAGCTCAGCAAACAAAGAAAGACCAATCAAACTGATATTATATCTGATCTAATTGACCTTTTTTACATCTCTAACTAATAGATCCAAAAGCCTTTACCATACCCTAAGCAAGAATCGTGCTTTTTGAATTTATTTAGGGAGTAAAATATAAAACCGGACCATCTATTTTAGAAATAATCAGATCCTAGGTAAATTTTTTTTAAAAAACCCTTTACCATTAAATCCAAAAAAAACCCTAAAATCGCTATAAACCTACTCCAACCTAGGGGTGTCAATTCGGGTGAGTCGGGTCGGGTTCGGGTCGGGTTGGGAAAAAAAATTTTTTTAACTCCCAACCCGAACCCGACCCGAACCCGATTTCAACCCGAAACCCCCAAACCCGAACCCGAACCCGACCAACCCGACCAATCCGACCCGACCCGAATAACCCGAAAAAACCGATTCAAAACGTCTTTTTTCGTCATTTTCCCTATAATTCTTCACTTTTATCTCAATACTTCATCATGATCATACTATATTGATATTAATATACATAAAAATATCTTAATTTTCAAAATAAAATTTGATTTAACCCTAAAAAATCCACAAAATATTAAATTTCGGATCAACCCGAACCCGACCTGACCCGACCCGAACCCAACCCGAAATTTTTACAACCCGAACCCCCCAACCCGAACCCGACCCGAACCCAAAAATTTTCAACCCGAACCTGATTTTTTTCGGGTCGATTCGGATTGGGTCGTCGGATCGTGTTGATTTTTGACACCCCTACTTCAACCTCATATCCACGTGGTTTGTATGCCCCAAACAGTGGAGTGAACCACCCCAAAGATATTTCTCCACGTGCCAATTACTTGTTCCTTCGTGGAATCGGAACAGGTACTTACACAACTGTTACGTTTTTCAAATATATATATATATATATAAAATAAAGCACTTGAGTTATGCCCAAATTCCTTGGCTCATTTTTCTTCTTAGGAATAATGATTAGGAGAGTAAAAATAAGAGAGTAAAAATCATAGTGAATGATGTGGTATCTTATATGTATGATATCCGATGGGTTCATCGTGCCCCCCAGGGTATAGTTTGATTCGGGACGACGGCCGAAGGCCGCCGATGGTCTCCAAGCGATAATCGGACGTGTGCATGTAAAGTGACACGTCATACCATAACATGTCACATCATTCACTATAATTTTCACTCTCCCATTTTCACTCTCTCTATCATTGTTCTTTTCTAAATTTACTCAATTTAAAAGAACATAATCTAAATTTTCATTTAATATACTTTTTCAATTTAATTTTACAAATTTGTTTTACTAATTTAAAGATTCTCATAGTAGTAGTCTACTAGTGTACATCTCTTAAACCCTAAAATGATTTCCCTCAATTTTTTTATATATTAAAAAAATTAATTTAATTAATTAATTTTATTCTAACAAATGAGTGTCAATTTATATACTTAGGATAAATAAAATTTTAGATATTTGTTAATTTATTAAAAATAACTCGAGAGGAATAATGAGACAATTTAACTATTATATAGTACCTATCAGGTATTAAATATGTGATCAATTTTTAACGGATATAAAATATTTCATTGGATGTCTGATTTCCTAAATGTAAAAGGTTATCATACTAGGATAAAATACCTCCTGATTTATTTGTCTGTATTTTATTATGGGACCGATGATACTAGATCGCTCGGGAGAACAATATCACCGTTTTTACTCCACTATCAAATATTCAATAGATAGATTTTGCTAATTAAAAAAAGAATATTTTGGTGCAATCTATTTCAAATAAAGAGGCTAGGTTGGACTTGAAATTCTTTAATATCAAGGATGGATTTAGGTATTAAGGTCACTTTGCCACAAAAAAAATTATGACGCAAACTGAAAAAAATCGCAAAGGGGCAAAGTGAAACAAATCCCTTTATGAAATGAATACAAGGTTGGTGAAGGAAAAGGAGAGGTTGGGTTTAGACAGGGATAGAGATTTTGACAGAGCATGTGTTTGAGGACAAGAAGGTTCAAGACCCTAGTGTGGGCAAATCGGTTTTCACCATCCATGAACATGATTTGACATTTTAAAATAATAATAAGAATAATAATAATGATCCTGTCCAAACTCCTCGGTGGTCAACTCACTAGTGATCTATTCCAGGAGAAGTGGACGAGCATAATAAGATGGTTGACGTGATCCCTCTGAAGAGTACTGAAAAGAGAAAACGAGTTAGGACGATGGTTTTTTTATAGGGATTACTAGAGGACGCCACATTCTCATAATTTCGTGAGTTTTGCCATCGTTACTCTTTCAGGCGTAGGTCTTCATGGCACATTAAAATGGACTTTAATGTAAACGTTTCTTCATGGGACACGTTCGCCTACCATTTTAGTCTACATTTTCTGGAGTTGTTGCTATTTCATCGGGAGTGAGAAGTCTCGCAGACTTCTTATTGAATACAAGTCGTGACCAAGCTGCTTGCATGAGGACTTCCTAGCTCGGACGTCGAGCTAGAAGGGTTGAACTATAGCTTGGGGGTCCGAGCTTTAAAGAGCTTGGCCACCGCTTAGGGGTCAAGCTGGAGTTAACCCTATCCTTTGGATGAAAAACTTTGCTTACGAATTTAAGTCGGGAGTTTGTCTCAAGCTCTCAGTCAGAGTGTGTTAGCTTGGGGACTTACGTGGAGTGATCTGAGAACCTGGGTGAAGTGCTTACGTCATTTAGGTTGACATGGTCTCCTTAGCTGGTTTAGCAAACCTCACCTCGACATCACTATCCTCTCCATTTAGTCTAGTTGAAGGAGGCTCGAAGTGGTTGACTGACCGGACTTTCTCGTAATGTGGCCAAAGGGGGAGTGTTCACACGTCCATTGTTTATTACAGGTCTATGATTGTCAAGATTCGAGCAATAATAGCTCTGCCCACGCCTGCATTAATGACGGAATGATTAGTTGTTCTTCATTTGTCGTGCTTGGGATACGTTTTATCCATTCTGAGGTCATGTTTTCTTAATGGTGACAAGACCACGGGTCAAAGTATGAAGTGCTATTTCGAGGTGGAATGATTGTACAAAAGTTGGTGTGGATTTTTGTCTCCTATCGAACAACTACGGTTTTTTGCCTTGGGAAGAGAACCTAGATCGATCGATCTTCCTGTGTCTTGCTAGGGTATATAAATCCGAGGAAGCGAGGTTTTTTGGCTACATCTGTTTTCTATGTAAGTCCCATCCGAACACCATCATCTTCATCTTCCTCCAAAGGGTTTGTGCCTAGCGTCTCCTTGTTTCAAGTTTGCGAATAAGCCATTAGATCCTCTTTTCCTTTGGTTAAGTCTGGGTGCCTACGCTTCTGTGGCAAATATGGCTATGGGATCATCGCCCCTTCCTGGTATCGCACTGTAAACTCCAATTTTACAAGCACCCCTCTGGAGAGGTTGCGTCTGGCCTATCAAGTGCCATAGGACTATGTTCTGATTTTGCCCATTGGGAACGATGGTCCGGATCGACCTCCATGCGGGTTGTGTAACCTTCTTTTAGAGCCACTTGATCAGTGACCTCTGCTTTTATGTACACCCATTCTTTGTTGATGTCTCTGCATATTTCCGTATTCCTCTCTCCCAGTTGGGTCCCAGCTCTTTTTGTATTCTCTCTGGGATGGTCAAACTCTTTTACCTGTATCGACTTCCCCTTTCTCCTTGTCTTTTCCACTGCTTCTTTTGTTCGAAATGGGTGGAAGAGGGAGTCTTTTACCAAGACGGCTCAGGGGTTGATCAAAGGTCTGCCCTCCTCACACAAGGGGAGGAAACCCCAATTTTTTTACGTTCGGCTTCCCCAAGGCCTACTGACTCCTCTTGGGTGGCAAAGGGAGCTGCCGTGTGCACCGTCCATAAAGGATATTCATAAGGAGAGGGGGTATTCGAGAGCTCAGGCACAACTCCTAGGCTTGGGTTTTAACAACAATTCCTTGCTTGAGGAGAGCGTGTTGCGTTTCTTCAGCTTGAGCCCTCTCCTAGCCGTTTTGGAGAATTCTTTTGGTAAATCTTTTATTTGGGGGATGGTATCGACAACTGAATGAGTATTTCTCCTTTTGTGTAGCTGAAACTATGATGCGATCAGCCTTGAACCGATTGACATGACTGTCGGTGGAGGAGCAGGAGGCCCGAGGCGCTGAAATCATCAACCTCACTCGAGAGGTTAGGGCTCCAATTCCCCCTACAAGGGGTTCTACTCCTGTTGCTGTGACATCGAGGGCGACCCCGGTCGACGTGGCATCAGATGAGGAGGAGTCCAGTTCTCCTCTATGGATATCGCGGAAGAGGAAACATTCTCCTTAGGAGGATTCTCATTCTACTGTGCCTTCAACGACCATTCTGACCGCCCTAGGAGTAACTGCTTCTGAGGACTAGCAGACTCTAATTCGCCTACCATCCTTACCTCCCGAGTGTTAGTAGGAGCCCTAGAGTCAATTATGTGATGATTGACTAGAGACTTTTGTATCATATTCTATCATTAATAAAGACATGTTTGGTTATTATACTTATTTTATATTTGTACCAAATAACTAAGTATAATAATGTCCTTCGGTAGTTGGTTTTTATCTACATCATATCGATTGGTTGACTCGATAGTAAGATGATGTAGAGAACACTATACTAAATCATTCCTAGTCAAGCATTAATATTCAAGGACAATATTAATGCATGGAGACTAACATGTAGGTCAATAGATGACTTAAGCTCACAAGTCATGGATATGTAATATCAAGTTGACACATGGGTATACATTAGAGAATGTGTACTGAATTGATCCGCCATGAGAAAGTTTCATAGATTATCATATAAGTGCCATAAACTTTCTTATGTGACTATTAGTAGGAATAGCCCTTAGACCTGAAGTCACTACGGTTCCCTACATAAGGAGTTATGTACTTTGGTATCGTCAAACGTCACTCGTAACAGGGTGGACTATAAAGGCGATCACTGGGTATGTAATAAATTATACAGAGGGATGTAGTGATTAGATGAGATATATCCCTCCCATACGACGGGAGTGATATCTGTGGGCCCCTTGATCGAGTAGAACTACTAAAACGTATGGGCATGCTCAAATGAGTTAATATGAGATATTGAGCTCATTTGTTTGAGTGAGTCTACTCGGGGATCAAGAAATACAAAGATTGATTGAGGATGACACGGTCTATGCCTCATTGGTCAATCTATATATCAAGGATAGAAGGACAAGATCATACATTGTCATAGTCACGGAGATTAAGTCGGATCTCAACTTTCTCGTCACTTGGGTAGCAATGATGCATTGCTAGATGTCGCTCATTGTTTATGTGTCTAAAGTAGTTTAGACACATTGCCAACGTTACGAGAACCTATGGGTCACACACTAAGGACACGATGCTTCAGAGATTAATTAATCTTAGTTTGACTAAGATTTGATTCGAATTGGATTAATTGAGTTCGACTCAAGTGAATCCAATTGGATTATGGGATTGAGTCTAATTTGAGTTAGACTCATTTAGATTAGACTCAACCACTTAATTATGGATAATTTTCATTAAATGGTTTAATAAAAATTATTTAAGAGGAAGGCTAAGAGGTATTTTATTCATTAGGTGAATAGAATATTAAGAGTCTTAAGGGATACCAAAAGGCATAGTATTCATTGGGTTTTATTAGCATTAAGATAAGAGGAGCTCAAGGGACAAAGACTCTTGGTATTCATTAGATGAGTATAAATACCCCTTCTTGTCAAAGGCTAGAGAGAGCACTTTTTTTCTTCTTCTTTCTTCCTCCTTGTCCAAAACTCCTTAGTGGAGATTCTTGTGCTATGTGAACCATCCCAAGTTGCTAGCACAACTAAGGTGGTTCCTCTCCGAGGCAAAGATCATGTTCGTGTGGATACGCATAGAGGCACGGACACTTAAACGTGCAAGAGATCCGGCATACCTCGGATAAGCGGGATAAGCGAAGGGCACGCGCCAAAAGTATACCTATACGATAGGATTTTTGTAAATTCACTTTGTATGAGTTTTCTTTCGCATAGATCGCTCAAGGGATCTTATTTTCGCTGCGAATTGTAAATATTTTTGCCCATAGATCCCTACATCAAGATGGAGGATATGCTGGGTGAGCTTCCACCTACCCCCGTGGGTACATCTTCCAAGGGACTGCTTCTCTTCCAGTCGGCTCTGTCTCAACCAAATCTACCTCAGCCCTACCTACCTTGTATAGAGCTGCCTTCGGTCGACCTGCTTGAGCACAACCTACCTTGTCTAGAGTCGATTCAGACTGACCTACCTCCAGCAAAGGTAACGAAAGGTTTCGGAATTTGTCCCCCCTGTTAGGATATATACTAAAAGTCTAACTTTTGTATGAACATTTATATTTTGGAATAAGAATCACATGGTTATTGTTTGCATTTTATATTTATTATATGTGTGTATATTGTCTTTTACTTTACATTGTAGATAACATGGTGTGTGGTGTCACACAGAAGATCATGTTATCAGTCCTTTGTGTGTTAGGATGTATAATAAAAATCTAGCTTTTGTATGGACATCTACATTTTGAATGAGAATCACATGATCATTGTTTACATATTTATATTGGTTATTTATGTGCATATTGTCTGATACTTTATATTGTAGGTAACATGGTATGTGGTGTCACACAAAAGATCATGTTATCATTCCCTTGTAGAGTATAAGTAGAGGCTCACAACCTAGATGGTTTTGGACAAACCATTGGTATGGTTGTAGTGTAATTTGGTATTGGTTTATCTTGACCATAGAATTACACTAATACACTTTGTATGTATTGAGCAGGACCGATATAGAGGTCATTCAATTTATACTGACTATATAATTGAATCAGATCTCAGATATTATGGAGTGCATGCTCTTAATTTCGATATAATGACGAGCACATGTACTTAATATTTATTTCTTTGATTTACCAGTGGGCGAGATTTATTAGTTAAATCGATAGGCCTGGTAAGTTGAAAAATAATATTATTTACATGATGTGTCGTTGATTATAGTAGGAAACTATGTCCTGATGCGTCAGGTTGATGATGTCCCCTTGAGGAGCTCATAAAGTTCATCATGTTAAATCTTGCAGGTGGACTTGGTCCGACATGATGATAAGGTTGAGTGGTACTACTCATGGAATTAGATGTTAATTAATTTAATTGTCAGTAATTTAATTAATTAACGGACATTCGATATCTTAAACATGGGGAAAATTTTGTACTCATAATATGTAGAGCTCATATTTAAATATGGGGGTTGGTGAGGTAGATCAATGGTGATCCTCTAGTGGAATGGATCATCATTAATGGATCGGGCTTTGATCCATTGGGTGGCCAAGACCCAACTCCTCCTCATGGTCCCTATTGTAGCATATATATAGCTCATAGAGTCATGAGACCAAGGAATTCAACACACAACAAACCCTAAGGTCTTTCTCTTCTCTCCCTCTCCTTCTCTCTCCTAGGGCAGCCGGCGGCAAGGGTTCGTTCTTCTCTCTTCTCTTCTCTTGGTTGGTGCGCAATGAAGTAGAGGGTCTTTCTCTTCTCTACTCTTGGGCGGTGCAATCTTGAGAAGGAGAGGAAGGGAGAACCAGCGCAAAGGAGAGGGTGGTGGTGCTTGGCGCCGACGGTGAGGAAGAGAGTGGAGGTCGGTTGGTTTGGTTTGGAAGAGGAAGAGATCACTTTTCTCTTCTTCTTCTACTTCTTCTTCTTCCTCTCATCTTCACTTTGGCCGGAGCATCCTTGAAGGAGGGTGTTGGTCGGCTGTGAAAGAAGAGGAGAGGTTAGGGTTTGTAGCTGACGCAAGCTAGGAAGGAGGTGGAGCTTCTTCTTTAGCACGAATGCCCGATTTTTAAAGGAAGACTATGTGATTAACCACAAGCCCATGAGTAAAATTGTTCTAGAGGAAATGAGAGGGGAAGTTCCAACTTCAGTACTAACGGTACAAGAGGATATACCACAAGTGACTGCACCGCGTGTCACAGAGGATACACAGGTAATACCTCGTCGTAGTGGGTGGGTTGTTAGACAACCTGATAGATTCATGTTCTTGGGAGAGTCTTAAGACTTGGTCCCTAGTGAACATGAACCTGATCCCTAGACCTATGACAAGGCACTCTAAGATAAAGATGCGGTATCTTATCAAAAGACAATGAATTCTGAGATAGAATCTATGGATTCTAATCAAGTCTGGGAGCTAGTAGAACCACCTGATGGTATAAAAGTCATTGGATGCAAGTGGATTTACAAAAGAAAGAGAGGATCAGACGGGAAGGTGAATCCTTCAAAGCAAAGCTTGTTGCGAAGGGGTATACTCAGAAAGAGGGTATTGATTATAAGGAGACCTTTTCGCCGGTAGCCCTGCTTAAGTCTATCTGGATTCTCTTGTCTATTGCCACTCATATGGATTATGAGGTTTGACAGATGGATGTCAAGACAGCTTTCCTTAACGGAAGTCTTGAGAAAAACATCTATATGAAGCAACCAGAGGGATTCATTGCAAAGGACAATGAGCATCTTGTGTGTAAGCTTAATCGGTCCATTTATGGATTGAAGCAAGCTTCAAGAACTTGGAACATCCGATTTGATGAGGTAATCCAGTCATATGGATTTCTTGTACTCTACGTAGATGACATTTTTCTAATTGGCAATAATGTCAAAGTGTTGTCAGACGTAAGGGTATGGTTGTCCAAACAGTTTGATATGAAGGACTTGGGAGAAGCTGGACACATCCTTGGGATCAAAGTTATAAGGGATCACAAGAAAAGGATGTTGTGTTTATCTCAAGCTTCATACATTGGCACTGTCCTAGCTCGTTTTAGCATGCAAAACTCCAAGAAAGGTTTTCTACCTCTTCGGCACAGAGTACCTTTATCTAAAGAGATGTGTCCTAAAACATCAAAGGAGATAGAGGAGATGAAGGCGGTACCTTATGCTTCGGCAATAGGAAACCTCATGTATGCTATGTTGTGTACGAGGCCGGATATCTACTTTGCGGTGGGCATGGTTAGCAGATATCAAAGTAATCTAGGACAGGGACATTGGACTGTAGTAAAGCATATGTTAAAGTACCTGAAAAGGACTAGGGATCATATGCTAGTTTACCAGGTAGATCAATTGCTCTCTGTAGGATACACAGATTCTGACTTCCAATCAAATAGGGATAACAGTAAGTCTACCTCGGGGTATGTGTTTACTTTGGGAGGTGGAGCCATAGTATGGAGGAGTATCAAACAGAAATGTGTGGCGGACTCCACCATGGAAGCTAAGTATGTGGCAGCCAAAGAAGTTGTATGGCTTAGGAACTTATTAATGGACTTAGATATGATTCCTGGTTTGTCAGAGCTATCACAATTTATTGTGATAACAGTGGTGTAGTAGCAAGCTCGAAGGAACCACAAGCCCATAAGGCAAGTAAATACATAGAGCGCAAGTACCACCTGATACGAGAGATCGTAAAGCGAGGAGAAGTTGTTGTCGCCAAGATTGCATCATAGGATAACCTGGCAGATCATTTCACTAAGGCCCTTCCAGCGAGAGCTTATGATAGGCATGTGGAGGGGATTGGAATCAGATGTATGATAGTTTGATGGCAGCATAGTCTTTTAGTACTGTAGGGTTTTTCGGGCCGCGAAAACCACTTTTTCGCGTCGCGGAAACCCCGAAAGCCCCAATAGAAAGGATCCGAGCGAAGAAAACCATTTCAAAAATTTACGAGTGCTCGTTTACATGCTTCAAAACCGATCTACAACCTAGATCTATTAGAGAAGAGAAAAACTACCTTCGATGCGTGCCCCGCAATTCCCGCTCGCTCCTCGGTTGGTGTCGGATCTCAAGGACGCAAAGTAGCAACCCTCTAGAAGTATCCACACAAGCAAGAGAGTGGAGAGGAGAGCCCAAAAGTGTGCTAGCACTCCTTGGGGTCTCGGCAAGATGAGAAGAGAGGGAGAGCAAAACTAAAACCAAGTTGGGAGAAGAATCAATCAACCACACACAAAAGAATCAATTTGTGTGTTTAAGTGGCAGGCCACTTAATGGCCATTATTGGCCATTAAGTGGCCGGCCACCATCTTAGGTAACCCCCTATTTGAATTCAAAATTCAAATGGGGAGGTTACTTAGCCTTGATGATGATGCCAAGTCATCACTTGGTCAAGTCAAGGTGATGTGGCTTGAGTCAAGTCAAACTTGCCTCTTATGGACTTTCCATATTTAGCCAAAGTCAAACTTTGACTTCATTATTCTCCCATGATTAGATTCATCCAACACTTGGATCAAACTCGAGTCCAACTCAAGTTGTCTAATTTGAGTCAAGTCAAACTTGCCTTTTATGGACTTTTCATATTTAGCCAAAGTCAAACTTTGACTTCATTACTCTCGGTCCATCATATGGACTTATTCTCCATCTATTGCTCTATGTGTGTGACCCTATAGGTTCTTGTAACGTTGGCAATGCCCTTAAACCTATTTAAGGACATAAGCAATGAGAGGTATCTAGCAACACATCATTGCTACCCAAGTTACAAGAATGTCGAGATCCAACATCACCATTGTGACTAATAATTGTGACCATCACAATATGTGACAACGTCCTTCTATCCTCGATATCTAGATTGATCTTTCATGAGGCATAGACCGTGTCATCCTCAAATCAATCTATGTGTCTTGAACTCCAAGTAGACTCACTATAATCAAATAAGCTCAATATCTCATATTGCCTTATTTGGGCATGGCCATGCACTTAGTGATCTCACTCTATCAAGACTATGATATCTCTCCCGTCATATAGGAGGGATAGATCCCATCTACATCACTCACATCCCTCCGCATAATTTGTTACATACCCAGTAATCGCCTTTATAGTCCACCCAGTTACGGGTGACGTTTGACGAAACTAAAGTACATAACTCCTTATGTAGGGAACTATGGTGACTTCAGGTCCAAGGACTAATAGTCATACTAATAGTCACATGAGAAAGTATATGACACTCATATAACGATCCATGATACTTTCTCATGGCGGGCCATTCAGTATACATTCTCTAATGTATACCCATGTGTCAACTTGATATCTCATATCCATGACTTGTGAGATCAAGTCATCATGTTGACCTACATGCTAGTCTCTATGCATTAACATTGTCCTTGAATGTTAATACTTGACTAGGAATAATTAAGAGTAGTGTTCTCTATATCATCTCACTATCGATTCAACTAATCGATTGATATAGATAAGAACCTTCTACTCAAGGGCGTTATTATACTAAGTTATTTGGCACCAATACACATAAGTACAATAACCATAAGAAATGCCTTTATATATAAGAAATATATATACAAGAATATGATACAATGAGTCCAAAAAGTGATCATCATATGATTGGCTCTAGGGCTCTCACTAACAAGTATAAGTGGGAGATAGTTAGGATGTATACTAAAAGTCTAACTTTTGTATGAATATCTATATTTTGGAATAAGAATCACATGGTCATTGTTTGCATATTATATTTATTATATGTATGCATATTATCTTTTACTTTACATTGTAGATAACATGATATGTGGTGTCATACAGAAGATCATGTTATCAGACCCTTGTGAAGTATAAGTAGTGGCTCACAACCGAGATGGTTTTGGACAAACCATTGGGATGGTTGTAATGTAATTTGATATTGGTCTATCTTGACCATAGAATTACACTAGTACACTTTGTGTGTATTGAGCATGATTGACTTAGAAGTGATTCGATTTATACTGACTATATAATCGAATCAGACCTCAGATATTATGATGTACATGCTCTTAATCCCGATATAATAACGGGCACATGTACTTAATATCTATTTCTTTGATTTACCAGTGGGCGAGATTTATTTGTTAAATCAATAGGCCCGGTAAATTAGAAAATAATATTATTTATATGGTGTATCATTGATTATAGAAGAAAATCGTGTCCTAATACGTTAGGATGATGATGTCCCCTTGAGGAGCTCATAAAGTATCATGTAAATCCTGCAGGTGGACTTGGTCTAACATGATGATAAGGTTGAGTGGTACTACTCATGGAGTTAGATATTAATTAATAAAATTGTCAGTAATTTATTTAATTAATGGACATGCAAGATCTTAAACATGGAGAGATTATGTACACATAATATGGTGGAGCTCATATTTATTTATGGGGGTTGGTGCAGTAGTTCAATAATAACCCTTTAGTGGACTGAGTTATTATTAATGAATTGGGCTTTGGATTCATTAGGAGACCAAGACTCAACTCCTCCTCATGGTCCCTATTGTAGCCTATATATACCTCATGAGTCATAAGACCAAGGTAACACAATTAACTAAGCCTCTCTCTTTTCTCTCCTCTCCTCCTCTCTCTCTCCTAGGGTTGCGCCGGCGGTAAGGAAGGAGGAAGAGGGTTTGTTTCCTTTTCTCCTCCTTCTCTTCTCTTTATCTCTTCTTCTTGGTGGCTGGCGATCACAAGATAAAGGAGGAACTCATCTCTTCCTTTGTGGCATGCGGAAACAAGAGGAAGAAGAGGCGTTCGACTCAATAAGGAGAGTTGTTCCTTAGTGGTGCTCGACACCGCTAGCAAGGAAGAGGAAGCAAAGGAGACGTTGAGGCTAGGGTTTTGTGAGGGAGAAGAGCTCTTTCTCTTCTTCTTCTTCATCTTCTTCTTCCTCTTCCTCTTAATCTCTTAGAGCCGACGCAAGTGATCAAAGGAAGATCTTCTTCCTTTTGGCTGACAGCATCCAAAGGAAACCCTAGGGTTTCGGCGTATGTTTAGAGAAGGAAGAAGGTGCCTGGTGAGTTTGTTTCTTGGAAGATCGTTGCCCACACGACGCCCAAGAAGAGGATAGAACATATGATAGAAGATTGCGAGGTAAACAAGAGGTATAATTCTTGTTTGGTTCCTTCTTGTTCTTGTTTATATTGTATATTGATTATTATCATGGACCCCGAAGATAAACACAAAAATCGGTGATCAATTCATCGTCTATTCTGTAGCTAATCGATTAGGCGAGTTAGATTGCTTGATCAACAAGTTTGTTCAAGCGATCACTCGAATCGATTAGTACGATGATGAAACGGTCGTTCGGAAAGGTTCTTTCCATCCGGGTTGTTTCTAATTAATAGAAAATTTTAATTCGGGGACATGGAGAGCAATCTAACTGAACGGGAAACCGAAACCCAACACCCCCAACCCTCTTCCCTTGGTTACTCAAGAAGAGGTGGTGGCCGGTCCTTCAAACCTGTCAGAAGAGGAATCAATTCCTCTCCCTGGCCCCTCATACTTCCATTTGGATCTCACTCTGCCGGGTCCGGTAGCCACCCGGTGGCAGGATGGGGAGGCAATAGCCAAGGGGATGCCCACGCGGGTTCTGTTAGAGGAGCTTATGGGGACCAGTGCAAATCATATGTCCAAGCTAATGATCTTCAGTCACTGCTACCTGGAGCTCTTTCAGGGTCGTCGCGAACTACGGGAGAAGGTGACCGATTTGTCTGCACTGCTATCTACCTACTGAGTCACCATCACTAGTCTGAAGATGGAGGTGGCTTATCTAAAGTCCCTATCTGAGGACCCATTGTCGAGCCTGGCCGAGATCGAACGTCTTCACAAAATAATGAGTGAGAATAAGGTCTTGGTCTTAGACACCAAGTATGTCTTGAGCCAACGCTATAATGAAATTGACTCTTTGATGGCTCAGGTCAAATCCTCGGAGGCTGAGGGGATGAAGAAAAATAAGAAGGCCAAGCACTTGAAGGTAGAACTGAAGCAGGGGATCCATAAATGGGCTTCCTCAAAAGCGGCCAAGGAGGTGGTTTGCGTCGAGCTGGAGACCAGCCAGTAGTTCCACCTTTTAAAGGTCGAGTCCTACTGGTCCGTGGAGGAGAGCCGATTGCAGGAGCTAGAGTACATGCAGAAGACATCTGAGGTAACGCTGGCTGTGCTGGAGAGTGAGCTACGATCCTCTCGAGCATTTGCCCGGGTGGTCGAGGAGTCTAATTAGGTTCAGTCTGTTGAGCTAGGGTGCCTTCATGAAAAGGTGCAGGCGACTCAAGCTGAAGTCACAATCCTCCACTCCTTTGTATCAAAGCTTTGGATAGCTCTGGGGGTGTAGCAGGAGCAGTTAGAGCATAAGGAGGCCAAGCTGCGGGAGTATATGGCGAGGAACGCATCCCGTTGGGCAGCTCAGAAGAAGGTCTTCCTCTCTTTAGAAAACTTTTACAGCTTAGTGGGAACTCACCTCCTCCGTATGGTGGAGCATGGCGTGGCGAGCGCCTACAGTAGCTAACTGAGGTCAACCTCCTTCCACTGGATCAACCTCTGCCCCCAATCTCCCTGGCTCATATCACCGACAATCTCCCGGACGAGGACATGGTAGATTTCTGAGGTTGATGTTGCCCAATATTTTGAAAGATTGAACTTGATAAAATTGTCACAACAAGGATAGAATCCTAAGAAATACCAAGTTAGGAGTTTTTTGACATTCTTTTGTAAGGGGCAAAATTAGGATTATCAATGGCTTAGCGATGAGTTATTGATACTTAGATAAAAAAATCTTGGTATTTTATGTTATGTTAAAATACCACGATTTGTATGCCCAATCACATATCATGACATCATAATTCATCATTTATTTTTTATTATAAAAATATTATATGTCATGTTATACATTCATTATTTAGTTAAAATAATTTTTACTTTTTGTAAAATGTTCATATGATGCATGTCATGATCATTATTATGCATGGTTTAAATTTGTGAAATTAAAGACATTAAAATTAATTGGCATCTTAGGTGGATTATCAAATCTATAATGTGTAGCTAGAAATGCATGAACCCTACATCTCACAAGACCATAAGTTGACTTGTATGGATTATGAGATACATTAGATACAAGTAAGATGTTAGGTTGATAAATAAAACTCAAGGTGTTGATATGATACATTTAGTTGGGTTTTAATTTCATCTAAAATAAGAATTTAAGTGAACTCCAATCATTGAGAAAACTAATGTACAAGTCATATGCATTTAGCCCAAAGAACATGGTTGAAAATTATTTATGAAAAACTTGTCAAAATTATTTTAAAAAACCTTAGTAAATATTACTATCTTTTGATAGCACTTATCATTGATAAAATAGATATAAAATGGAGTGAAACATTAAAGTGTTTCAATGATTTGCAATTTTATGTCAATTTTTTAAAATGGAAGCTATTTTCATAAAAAATTATTTTTCTATGATAGTATATATCGTAAATAATGTTACACAAAATTTCATAATTTTTAGAATTTTGTAGCATTATTTAGGAGTTTTGAAATTCGGTCTAAAATTATTTTTAGAAATAAAAAATTCCTAATCGATTAGGTGATCGATTGGGACATGCACTAATCGATTGGGCAATCAATTAGTGAAGGTTTTCCGTGAGCACAGAAGCTCTCATAATCAATCAGTGGATCGTGATTAAGACAACTATAATCAATTAGGTGATCGATTAAGGAGGGGTTTAATTGATTGAGTCACAACACCAATTGATTGACACGACTGAAATTGTCTACTTTCAGTCCATTAATTCAATTTTGAGTAACTTAACAATACCTAACTCTCTAGAATACTTTTATAAGTATATTAGGGCAATTTTCATGATGAAAACAAAAAAAGGATAGGTTTTGGTGAAAAGTATGGGTTAAGAAGAGGTTTTGATTCAAGTTTTGAATTTTAAAACCTCATAACTTTACTTTGAGTTTTTCTAAAAGTTTAGGAACTTAAAAATCAATGTTTGTGCAATGATAGAGCTTTCAAGCATGTTTTAAGGGGGAGGTCTTCCTTAAAAGTATGTATTTTAATTTTTCTTTGGGATAATGAGAAGATGAAGATTAGTAATCTTTATTGTGATGAACACTCAAGGTTGAACATGGGTTAAAATGAATGGTATGAGACTTCCATTGGATATCTTTAAACATATGGACTCTCGGGGAGAGTTTTTGATATGTGTCAAAGGGAGAGAAATTGTAAGGTTAGTATGGATTAGTCTAACTCAAACATATTGTTAACCATCAAAAAGGAGAAGATTGTTGGTGTAATCTTCGTTAGGTCAGGATTAACCTAGTTTGACTAGGTTCGAGTGAGCTTAAGGTTCGATGTTTGACAATGATATCTAAATATTGTGTGAATCAAGTGAGTCAAAGTTGACTGGAGACTTGACTGGTGAAATCCAGGTGGATCAGAGAGATCGCACGCTGGCACGGAAAAAGTCCTAGTGGGACTAGGCACACCTAGTGAGACTAGTTGAAGTCCAAGTGGATCGGGAAGATCACACACTGGTACAGGAAAAGTCCTAGTGGGATTAGGCACACCTAGTGGGACTAGGTGAAGTTCAGGTGAATTGGGGAGATTACATGCTGGCATGGGAAAATTCCTTGTGGGACTAGGTGAAGTCTAGGTGGATCAGGAAGATTGCACGCTGACACAAGAAAAGACCTAGTGGGACTAGGTGAAATCCAGGTGGATCGAGGAGATTGTACGCTGACACATGAGAAATCCTAGTTGGGAATTAGGCAAGGGAAAGTCCAAGTTGGTCAAAGGGTTGATCGGACACTTGGTGAGAAAGTCCTAACAGGTCACGGTTGACCGTGGTTCGACAAGGGGACCCTAGACTTGTGCACACAAATTAGGGTTGGGTCAATCGATTGACTAATCGTGGGTCTCTCGCGAACAAAAAGCTTCTTAATCGATTGAGTGATCAATTAAGGAGGATGACAATCGATTGGACATTGTTGTGTGAAAATAAAAGCTTCCTTTATCGACTAGGTGATCGATTAAGGAAGCCTTAATCGATTGGGTGATCGATTAAGGTTGTGTTTGCGAAAAATACAGAAAGGTGCTGAATTGATTGAGCAATCAATTAAGATCTTCATAATCTATTGGCTAATCAATTAAGCTTCAAAATATAGTCGTTAGACGTGTAGTCTGACATGGTAATCTATTGTGTGATCGATTGGGTATAGGGTTTTTACGCAAGTTTAAAGCGGAACTCTTCTTCTCCTTCATCATCATTTCGAGTGAGGTCTTGGAGGATAGGGGATTTCGAGTTAGAAGAAAGCAAGAAAAGCAAAGAGAGCTCATTATTGTAAATCTTGTAAGATTTTATTTGTTATATTGCTTGTTCCTTGTGTGTTATTCTTGTAAACTTGTACAAGACTTTTCTGTCTTAAGAAGTAGACTTTCATAGTGGATTGTGAGAGTGAGGAGAGTGGGTCCTTGGATTAGTTATCACAAGGAGGTGGATACCAAGAAAATTAAGGGTGTTAGCATTGCTTAAGTTTCTGCTTCTACAAATCCTCACCGAGCAAATATCACAGCTAATCACCCCCCCCCCTCTAGCTCGCCTACCGGCTCTGACACTTAACAATATGAATCAAACATCGAGACCCGATCAAAATGAAGGCCGACCAATGATTCTCGAGAATCATAAAAACAGACAAGTTGGGGGGAGGGGGGGATGAAATCATGCATCCTGCCATCCGGTTCACGTTCTCCACCATTCTACAGATCCACCTCAACCTCCTCGGATGGAATAACGAAGCAAGTTGCTTGAGCAGACCAAAGTAGGGGAAGGAACGGGGTTAAAGTGGTCGAAGGGAGCGTCTTTGAGGAGAACTGTACCGGTCTATGATTCGGATTAGCTTCAAGTCCAAACTAGAAAAATCATACGAAATTCTAAGGCAATTGGTAAAAAAAGAAAATACAACAAACCTCGCAGCCTATTGTGACTAATTTGGTCGAGTTGCTTAAAAGGCATAACTGAGTTAGAGTGTTTGAAAGACAGTCAAGGTAGGAGTGCTCAGAAGATAAAGCTAAGTCGGATGCTTAGAGACAGCGCACAATTTAATAGTTCAAGAGACAAGAGCTAAGTTAAGCACTCGGCTATCAGGTTGAAGAATGATAGGTGAACTGCTGGATGTAGCGGCGTAGCCAAGATTTTAGATTAAGAGGTGCGATTTCAAAATTTTTAAATATTAGTACAGATTAATTTTCGCCATTCAAAAGCTTAAATTTGAAATTTAAAGAGCCGAAATAAACTTAAATTTGAAAATTTTTATTTTTATTCCTTGGTTCTAATTAAAACAACAATTCATCGATCTCCAAAGCTTATTTATGACTCCAAGTCAAAAATCATTAGTTATTTTGCTTCCTCATAATATTTAACATTCCTACATATAAGACTTTCATTGTGATCTAAATAAACATTCTAACTAGCAACCTAATATAATAAAATTTATAACAATCTCCTTTTCATTCATATTATACTCAAGGATGTTCTTTCTTAGCCCAGAATCACTATGATACTTATTTGAATCAACATCAAAGAAGTGGCGGAGAAGACAAAAGAGGGGGAGGTGGTGGAGGGGGAGATGTGCTGCTTGAAGTATATTCATATCACATTTTCTTAAAATACCATATCATTACTATTTTACCTAATTTATCATTAGCATAATATTTTAGACGCATATAATCAACTAATTTAATGACTATCTTCTTTTCCAATAATTTAAAAATAAAAAGCAAACAAATAACATACTTGACTAGCAAATACAAACATTAATAAATGACCAATTTAAACTATATATTCTTCCAACTCTTAAATTCATAATCGAAAGAGATCTAGCAAAAAGAAATCACCTCAATCAAAAGGTGTGTGGAGCGTCGGCAAAGCGACGACGACGACATTGTCAAAGCGATGACGACGACACTGGCAAAGCGTCGGCAGCAATAGCATGTGGTGACAACGATGTGAGCGATAACAATGTGAGGTAGAGGATTTTCAGAGTAAAATTGGGGTTGGAGAAAAAAATAAAGGTAAATAACTTTAAACCCCTTTATATTTTTCTATCGAGTTATATTTTATCCCCTGTATTTAAAAAATAACATTTAGCCCCCTTATTTTATATTGATTTACATTTTACCTGTATTTTGTATAAAGCGGTATTTTGCTTCCTGTATTTAAAAAATAATATTTAATCTCTTTGACCTAAAGTTAGATGTGAGAAAATTTATAAAAGACAATTGTGTCTTTGTCTTTTTTATCATTTTCGATAGACTTCAAGAGGGAAAAAATACATTGAATTGATCATTATATTCTTCGGTAAAAACTCTAACAAAACTCATATATGCACTATCGTAAATAATAGAAAAATAGCAACTCTAAAAGGGATAACTAACCAAAAATTCATTCTACCTCCCTCGCCAAACCAAAAAAGAGCTAGAATTCTAAATTGGAACCAAAATCTAATGAAGATGGAACAAAATTCATCATTAAAAATGTTACGCCCCTAGAGGCCTATACTCGCTTGAAAAACGGACAACATCTCCCTTGTACGACGGATAATCCAGAACATTTATATATATCATCTTACATACTATATGGTTCAACCATCACAAATATAACATAAACTCTACAACCACACAGTATAAAAATAATAATAAAAGAAATCACATGTTCTAATTAAAACTCTAATGAAATCCAATGACAAACATACTCAAACTATACATAAGTCTACTGAAATGATAAATATCAGTTTAATAAAGTAAATGCGGAAATAAAGACAATGTAGAAAATAAAGTAAATGCGGAAAACTCCAATACACTCAACACCATAGGATTGACAACTGGATCCTCTCTTGGCTCCTAGTAATGCACCTATCGACTATTTGAAATAGAATTAGATGGTAGGGGTGGTGAATCCAGGCATACTCTGCAGATATAAGAGTAGATAAATACATGACATAATAAAAGGTATAACAAGTAAGTAGAAACAACAATATACAAACTCCGAAAACAGAATAACATATAGGCATGTGTAAAACTGAATGACAGTACAATAATAAACCATACATATATGTCAACCAAATGCAACAATCATAGCTCATATAAATGTAGCAAATATAAGAAAATGCTAGATGCAATAAATGCATATGATATAATAACATGTGTCACCCCTGATGCCAGTTAAGTAGTCATCACATCATATCTGTGAGGCCGAGTGGGTAGAGTTATAACAACTGTACACATTCCAACAACTATCACTATTATAAGTGGTTGAGTGGATAGGATGTTGGGGAGGCAACTACTCCAAAACCCTAGGAAAAGGGGGAGTCACCAATAGCTCTGTTATCCCTCGAAGACAACGGTGAGGGTGTCAACTGCTTGCCTACAATTCCAACATCCACTACTCATTGTTGGTGCAAGCTGCATCAATGATGTCTTCCTCTAAGTATTTCGATGCTAAGTGTTTCGATATTTAACAATATACTTAAGCTAGTAACAATTTGTGTTAGACAAGGTAAGGGTTAGTCAAAGTGATCAAGGGTTAAACTAAACAGGACCTTATGTTTGGCAGAGTTAACCAGGACCCAGGGGTGGTTAAGGTAACCAAGGGTTAGCCAAACAGGGTCGGATGTTTGGCAGGATGATCAAACCTAAATTAAATCTGGTTAATATACTGAAGTTTGATCAGTTAGCTAAACAGGATCTGATGTTTAGCAGAAAACCCAGAGTTGGTCAGTTAGACCAAGGAGTGAGCCAAACAGGACTTGATGTTTGGCAGAAGAGAAATCTAGTCAGGATTAATATAACTAGCAAAAGAAATCCTTATCAAGGTAAAGTCCTAGTTAACCTAGGCAATAAGTCCTGGTTCGAGGAATTGGGCACTAAGTTCTAGCCAAGGGCTGGACACCTAAGACCTGACGAAGGGTTGGGCACGAAGTCCTGGTTCGTGGAATTGGACAATAAGTCCTGGCTGAGGGTTGGGCACCTAAGACCTGATTAAGGGTTGGGCACGAAGTCCTGGTTCATGGAATTGGGCAATAAGTCCTGGCCGAGGGCTGGGCACCTAAAACCTAACCGAGGGATGGGCACGAAGTCCTGGTTCGTGGTATTGGGAGTTCCAAGCACAAGCAACAAAGGCACAAATCAAATCCATACAAGGAAAGTGAAGATCATAGAAAATCAAAATATCAGCTTGCTTGTGAGCTCGCTTGCTTACTAGCTTTCTTTATTTCACATATAAAAAAGTAGCACATCCTGCAAGAAAAGGAGGCCCGAGGTAAGGGTTATGTTCTGGTCGTGGACTGGGCATTGAAGTCCTGATCCGGAAGATCGGGCAAAAGTCCAACCGGAGGAGCCGGTTGGCAACTTCTCCTGAGAGCAGTAGGCGAGGGCGAGTTCCCCGGGAAGGGAACATTAGGCGTCGATTCGACCTAGGGTTTCGCGAGAAATCCAAAGTCAGAACCAATCCTTAAGGCTAAGATTATATACTTGATTGTCTTGTTTTTGTGTATCTTACAGGTACTGTTGGGTATGGCTTGGCGAGTTTCCTTAGTGAATACCTAGTCGATCCGAGAGACCTCTCCACATCCACGGATTAAAAAATTAATCCGAGTGGAGACCCGTCTCCCATCAACCGTCTCGTGCCGTATCGAACGATCCAAATTACAACTTAGCCAATTACCAACAATCGGCCTTGTAATTTGCTCGACCGTTCGAAAGCAGAAAAGGTGACGAGTTGATCGCTGACTTTTGTGTTTATGGTCGGGGTCCAGTTAACAATTTATTCATTAAGATTCAGAATCAAAACAATAAACTATCAAACATAAAATGACGAGATTAACGATCATGGCACATAAAAGACATAAGGAAATACAAAGGAGCGTAGAGAAAGATATACCTTCCGATCACCTCGCAGTCTTCTACCTTATGTCCCTCCCTTCACAAACGTTGTGTGGGTGACGATCTACCGCGATCCGAGATCACCAAGAGCTCCAACCAATCCTATCTTCCAACCGGTCAAAACCCTAACCCCTAGGGTTTGTGTCGCCGACCTCCTTCCCTCTCCCTTTGCGCCGCCGACCGCCGGAGCCGACTCCAAGCCCTCCAGACCAGCAGCGCACCTCGAGAGGAAGGTGAAGAAGATGAAGAAGAAGAACCCAAATAGCCTGCAAACCCCTCACTCCCTCAGCCTTGCGGCGCCGCCGCAACCCTTGGTTGCGCCGCCTGCAGCCGGTCGCCGACGCCTCCTTCACCCTCCCTGAGCACCACGCAAGGTAGAGGACTCCCCTACCTTGCTTCTATGAGCCTCTGCTGGAGCTTGGTGGAGGAGGGAAGAAGAACCAAGGAGTCTCTCCTCTTCTTCTTGGTGCGCCGCCGAACCCTAGGAGAGAAGAGAGGGAGGAGAGGAAGAGAGAGCCTTTTTGGGTGTTGGCTCTTGGATTAATTAGCTCTTGGTTTCTTGATCTCATAGGCTATTTATAGGGCTAATGTAGGGACCAAGAGGAGGAGTTGGTTCTTGGCCCACTAATGGATCTAAATCCGATCCATTAATTAAGATACATTCCACTAAAGGATCTTAATTGAACTTCCACACCAACCCCCATATTTTCATATGGGCTCCACATATTATGAGTCGTCCATCCCCCCGTGTTTAAGATCTCGTATGTCCGTTAATTAATTAAATTACTGACAATTTAAATTAATTAATTCTGGATCCTTGATTAGTACCACTCAACCTTATCAATGTGGTGGATCAAATCCACCTGCAGGGTTTAGCACGATTAACCTTTTGAGCTCATCAAAGGGGCATCATCATCCTGACTCACCAAGACACGGATTCCGTCAATAATAATCGACACATCATATTATTAATATTATCTACCAACTTATCGGGTCAATCGATCTAACAGAATAGATCTCGCTCATTGATAAATTAAAGAAATAATAATTAATAATATATGCCCGATATTATTTCGGGATTAAGGGATCGTCCTCCATAATATAAGCTGAGGTTCTATCCAATTATCTAGTCAGTACAAATCGGATAACCTCGGCTTTTGGTTCTGCTCAATGTACTCATAGCACACTAGTGTAGTTATATGGTCAAGACCAACCACACCTAACTACACTACAACCATCCCGATGGGTTGTCTAATTTTATCTCGGTTATGGGCCTCTTATTTATACTAAGCAAGGAACTGATAACACGATATTCCGTGTGACACCACACACCATGTTATCTACAATGCAAAGTAAGTGGACTTCGTGTATGTACTAATATAAATAAACACCTAGTGTAGTCGTGATTCTCTTTTCATAATAAAGATGTTCATATAATAAAAGTCATATCTTTCAGTATACACATCTTATAGGTACCTAGAGTTGGAGGCAAAGCAGGCGAGCAAATACAGAAAACAGGTTGCTGGGAAGACTTTCTTGGGCGCCTGAATGGAATCAGACGCCTGAATGTATCAGGCGCCCTACATGTGTCAGGCGCCCTAGACCTTTCAGGCGCCTGAAAGGAAGTTCTTATCAGCATCGCAAAGTTCGTGATAATGGATGGATTTTTGACCACATAGAGGCGCCCCAAAGGCTCTAGGGCGCCCTGGATGAAGCTATAAAAGGGGCTTCGACCCCTCAACTTAGAGCAACAATCACAACATCATTCTAAGCATTCTGAGTGAAGAAAAAGTGCTAGAGACGAAGCTCTGCGACTAAGGAGGCTCCAAGTGGAAGTGCGCTGCACTTCGGACTTCCAAATCGGTCGGGTCTTCGACTTTTGTTTGGTTTGCTATTCATTTTCAAGTTAAAGTTATTTACTATTGTTTTGCTTGTAACTCTGAACTGTAAGACGAGTTTCACCACCTCCGGAAAGTCCAGAAAGGAGACCACTAGTGGACGGGCGCTACTCGTGATTAGGCCTTGGATGTACTAACCCTGGGGGTTGGGAACCAAGTAAATCCCGCGTGTACGAGTGTCATTTATTTTTCGTTCTTTATTATTTCCGCTGCTACTAACTCTCTTATTAGAACGAACGAACGTCAAAGTTTTCGGAAGAAATTTTTTCGAGTCGATATTCACCCCCCTTTATCGACGGCACTAGTCCTACACCCATGAGTGGTTGAGTGTGACATAACATGACAGCTACTCGCACTCTAGTAACTACTACTACCCATGAGTGGTTGAGTGGACAGAGCAACTAAATGACTGACGACTAGCCCATAAGGAAGCCAATGCTCATCAGCATGCAATCATGCAGATATGGTGCATGATAATAAATGCACAATCAACCAAGTCACAATTATGCAATAGTATAATAAATAAATACTAAATCACTAAATATACAACTAATCTACTAGGTAGGGTGTATTTAATGCCAACTAAATCCTAGTTGCGTTTAATGATTATTCCTAAATATTCGCATACAAGCGGTGCTTTACAGATCAGACAAATCAACAGGTGAGACTGTATGGACATAAATTTGAGTAGTTCAAAGATCAAGCAAAGAAAGTATTAAAGGATGATATCAAAAGATAAAGATAAGGTAAATCAATCCTACTCGGAAACAAAACAAACCATACATTTAAGTTCAATAAAATACAGGATACAAAGGAGAAGTACTTACCTTAAATTAAGTGTATGTCGGATAGAATCCCGTCATGATCAACCGAACGAGTCCGAATCAAGGTCCTGTATCAATGATAAAATTTAGCTATTTATTAAAAATTAAATAACTAAATTAGTACTTAATCTAATTAAGATCAAATTCTTGAATTTAACAACTACAAGAAAACTTTCGACAATGGTGTTATAAGATTAAAAGCTAAACCTCTTCAACTACAATTTTCAACCTAAAACCAAATCAGAAGGGTTCATAGTAGAGTTTCAAACATCACCTCCTCCAATCAAACGTTTACAACAAAAGTTCATACCAAGAAGAAATCAACCAATGACAAATCTTAATCTCCCTGTTAGCACCCAAAGATCCAGCACAACCCTCTCAATTTGCTTTTCCCCTAGCACATGGCAACCCAAAATGGCACCAACCATTCCCATCCCAATTCAAAGCTCGAATAGGAATGGAACACCCAAAACCTACACAACTAAAGGATCTCACTGCCAAAACCATAGTAAAAAAGCTAAAATCTAAAATTCACATAGGGCAATCCCACCCTAATCATAAGAAGGGGTTCTACTACATATCTATACTCAATCCCATTCACAACCAAACTATACGCAAGAGAAAATCCCAAATCTGAACAAAGAATTCCAAATAAAAATCCAGAGATCTACTAGTAGCGTAATCCATGATCAATTCTGGAAGAAACTACACCTTACCTTACTTGCGTTGGCAAAAGGAAATGTTAACTCATGACCGGAGGATGTCCTGGCTTTAGCAATGGCCGTTGACGACGCTGTTTGGCTGGAGGAAAATGAGAAGAAATCATGAGAGGAAGAGATCCCAAGATGGGGAGGGGTCACGGTGTCGGCTCGTGAAGAGAGCTTGTGGCGGCTCCTTCGTGTGCAACGATGCGGGGTAACAGGTTGGCGCCGGGAAATGAGAAGGAGAAGAGGAAAACAGAAGAAGAAGAAGATGAAGAAGAAGAAGGAGAGGGTGCGGCGGTTTTCAAAGCGTCAACGTCATGAAGGGGAGCGTGTGATGATAAGGGAAATAAAGAAAAAAATATTTTTTATAAATTATATCCACTTTTCCAAAAAACCCCCTCCTAATATTAGATATTTAATAAAAAAATCTCCTCATTATCATCAAACGTGGCATACAATGAAGTAGGAGTGAAGTGTTGGTGTGACAAAATTGCACCAATAAGTATATCAAATGTAGGATCGTTTCCG
>JAGFNQ010008461.1:0-115910 GCA_024364735.1 Boesenbergia rotunda
GTCTTGTATGTGGATGACATACTACTCATTGGGAACAACATCCCTTCGCTACAATCTGTGAAGACTTGGTTGGGGACTTGTTTCGCAATGAAGGACTTAGGTGAAGCAGCCTGCATTCTAGGCATTAAGATCTATAGAGATAGATCTAAGAGATTGCTTGGCCTAAGTCAGAGTACATACATTGATACCGTTTTGCAACGGTTTGCAATGCAGAATTCCAAGAAGGGAAATCTGCCAATATCACATGGCATGAGTCTTTCGAAGACTCAAGGTCCTTCTTCTAGAGAGGAGAGAGACCGCATGAGCAAGATCCCTTATGCCTCAGCCATAGGATCTATCATGTACGCCATGTTATGTACTCGTCCTGATGTCTCGTATGCTTTGAGCATGACGAGCAGATACCAGTCAGATCCAGGTGAACGTCACTGGATAGCAGTCAAGAATATTCTTAAGTACTTGAGAAGGACTAAAGAATATTTCTTGATATTTGGAGGCGAAGAGGAGCTAACTGTAAAGGGTTACAGTGATGCTAGCTTCCAAACTGACCAGGATGACTACAGATCGCAGTCAGGGTTCGTGTTTTGCTTAAATGGTGGCGCTGTCAGCTGGAAGAGTTCAAAGCAGGATACAGTTGCTGATTCTACAACAGAAGCTGAGTACATTGTTGCATCTGAGGCAGCAAAGGAGGCAGTTTGGATCCGCAAGTTCATTACTGAGCTTGGAGTGGTTCCTAGTATAGCCGACCCAGTACAGCTCTATTGTGACAACAATGGAGCTATTGCGCAGGCTAAGGAACCTCGCTCACACCAGCGGACCAAACACATACTACGGCGATTCCATCTCATTCGAGAGATCATCGATCGAGGAGATGTGAAGATTTGCAGAGTACCCACAGAGGCTAACGTCGCAGATCCCTTGACCAAGGCTTTGGCACAGATAAAGCATGATGGTCACACTAAGTCATTGGGTATTAGATACTACAGCGATTGGCACTAGTGCTAGTGGGAGATTGTTAGTGAGAGCCCTAGAGCCAATCATATGATGATTACTTTTTGGACTCATTGTATCATATTCTTGTATATATATTTCTTATATATAAAGGCATTTCTTATGATTATTGTACTTATGTGTATTGGTGCCAAATAACTTAGTATAATAACGTCCTTGAGTAGAAGGTTCTTATCTATATCAATCGATTAGTTGAATCGATAGTGAGATGATATAGAGAACACTACTATTAATTATTCCTAGTCAAGTATTAACATTCAAGGACAATGTTAATGCATAGAGACTAGCATGTAGGTCAACATGATGACTTGATCTCACAAGTCATGGATATGAGATATCAAGTTGACACATGGGTATACATTAGAGAATGTATACTGAATGGCCCGCCATGAGAAAGTATCATGGATCGTTATATGAGTGTCATATACTTTCTCATGTGACTATTAGTATGACTATTAGTCCTTAGACCTAAAGTCACCATAGTTCCCTACATAAGGAGTTATGTACTTTGGTTTCGTCAAACGTCACCCGTAACTGGGTGGACTATAAAGGCGATTACTGGGTATGTAACAAATTATGCGGAGGGATGTGAGTGATGTAGATGGGATCTATCCCTCCTATATGACGGGAGAGATATCATAGTCTTGATAGAGTGAGATCACTAAGTGCATGGCCATGCCCAAATAAGCCAATATGAGATATTGAGCTTATTTGATTATAGTGAGTCTACTTGGAGTTCAAGACACCTAGATTGATTGGAGGATGACACGGTCTATGCCTCATGAAAGATCGATCTAGATATCGAGGATAGAAGGACGTTGTCACATATTGTGATGGTCACAATTATTAGTCACATTGGTGATGTTGGATCTCAACATTCTTGTAACTTGGGTAGCAATGATGTGTTGCTAGATACCGCTCATTGCTTATGTTTCTAAGAGGTTAGAAGCATTGCCAACGTTACAAGAACCTATAGGGTCACACGCAAAGAACAAATAGATGGAGAAAAAAATGGAGTCAAGTTTGACTTGACTAAATATGGAAAGTCCATAAAAGGCAAGTTTGACTTGACCCAAATCCAAATCAAGTTTGACTTGACTTGGTTCCACTTCAAGTTAGACTTGACATGGGAGAAGAAATGGAGTCAAGTTTGACTTGACTAAATATGGAAAGTCCATAAAAGGCAAGTTTGACTTGACCCAAATCCAAATCAAGTTTGACTTGACTTGGTTCCACTTCAAGTTAGACTTGACATGGGAGAAGAAATGGAGTCAAGTTTGACTTGACTAAATATGGAAATTCCATAAAAGGTAAGTTTGACTTGACCAAAAGGCCACCTCACCTTGACTTGACCAAGTGATGACTTGGCTTGGTTCCCCCCCCCCCCCCATTTGAATTTGAATTCAAATTGAAAGGGGTTAAGGAAAGCCACCTAATGGCCATTAGTGGCCATTATGGCCGGCCACTTAATGGCCATTAATGGCCATTAAGTGGCCGGCCACCATGGGAGAATAAAAAGGGTTTTTGTTTCATTTTTCCTCTAAGGGGTGTCTTCTCTTCTTCCTTTCCAATTGTTGGAGTTCTTCTTCTTCTTCTCCTCTTGGCCGAATCCTACAAGGTGCTAGCACACCTAAAGGATTTCATCCATCTACTTTTGTTCGCGTGGATACTTCTAGAGGGACGGCACTTGACGTCCTAGAGATTCGACATCCAAAAGGGAGCGAACGGGATTAAATGGGGCACGCATCAAAGGTAAAATGTTTATCCCTCTTTAGATCTAGGAGTAGATCGGGTTTTGAAGCATGTAAACGAGCACTCGTAATTTTTGAAATGGCTTTCTTCGCTCGGATCCTTGCTATTGGGGCTTTCGGGGTTTCCGCGACGCGAAAAAGCGGTTTTCGTGGCCCGAAAAACCCTACATGTAGATGTGGACCCAAGTCAAGAATGATGGTGGAGAGTAGATAATAAGCTAGCTTATGGTAGTGCAAGAAACATGTTGTGTTTGAGTGAGCTCCACTTTCATTGAAATGTAGAATTTAGGAAGAGAGCCACTAAATATACCCTTGATAGGCTTTGAGTGTTTAGTTCATCTCAATGAGTCATGAAGGAGGAAGTATGCTAAGTTGTTAATTTAAGGACAAGATACTAGTCCATTGAGTTTAGATTTTTGAGAATTAACAACCCTAGGTAATTTCCTTTTAATTGCTTCTAACTATGATTGAGAATAATCTAGGGGGATATATCATTAGTTTACTAGTAGCTTGTGTGAGACGCCCAAGAGTAAGTGTGGGGGAGTTGATAACTTCCATTTTGTTACTTCAATTAGGCTCTTAAATCCATGTTTTGATCCATTTTTACATGCTTAATTTAGGATTTACACTAGGTTCCATGGATTAAGTTCATTTTGGCTCTTATTGCAAATCTTTGCATATTTGAGATGTTTTGATACCTAATTCGAATGTGATTTTGTAGGCTTTGAAGGATCATGGACCTAAGTCAAGTTGGATCAAGTTTGAGTCAGAATTTGACTCAGATCAAGGTGATCAAGCATTGAATCAATATGGGCCGTCCGATCATGGAACAAGTAGATCTGAGCCGTTTGTGAGCTTCTGATCAATCCGAGTTCAGGATAGGGCTAATCATGACCCCAGATCGAGATCTGAAAGTTTGAACCAAATCGGAGCAAATCTGACCGTAAGATCAAGCTTAAAGGAGTCTCAACCATCCAAGTAATGGAAGGGAAGATCTGAACCATCCGCTGCAGATCTGATTGATCCGAGTTAAGGAGAAGTAGATCAAAGCCATTGATCAAGATCTAGAAATTTTGGTTCAGATATGAGAATATCTGACTGTTGGATGAGGCCGAAACGATCACAGCCGTCGAAATTCAAATGTTTCAGTTAAAACAGAATTCCCCTCTTCCGCTCGAGCGTCGTTGCCAGATCGCATCTCCAGCTTTTCGTTCGTCTTCATTCATCAATTCCGATCACACGCGGCCACCCAGATCGAGTTCTTCTTCGGATTTCAATTCGTCAAGATCAGTTCCGCGAGAGGTTCACAATCGATTCATCTCTGGAAGCTCAGGCGAGGGTTTCACCATGAGCTCGCTTCATTCCGATCAATTCTTGCTTGATTCCCATCCTTCATCAATCGGAGCAAATCAGAGGGGTTCTCTGATTTGATTCGAGGTTTCCTGAGCTACCACTTGCCATTCCAACCATCAAGGAAGACGGGATCGGAGGAAGTTTCAAATTTCGCATTCAAGCTACGCAAACCAATCAAGGAGCTGATTTTTGTTTGATTCTCGAGCGAGGGGGTTCCGAGCTCGATCCTTGTGTGACGGCAAGGAGCAAATCTTGGTGAAGAACTTGAACTGGTGTCAATTAGTTGTAGATTTCATTTCTGTACTCAATTCTATAACATTTTAGTTGTTTTGTATTGTTTCAGATCGCGTTTCAGCTACTGATCGGTCATTCGACCGATCCAGGCATCACCTGATTGATCACCAGTCCGATCAAGCTTGTATCTGATCGGTCAGCCGACCGATCAGGAAATCGCAACTAAGAATCAACCATGTTTTTAAGCATTCAATTTGTTTGCGTGAATTCCATTTAATTTCTGCAACTTAGCTATAGATTTATTGTTGCTTGTCCCTGAAACTAGTTTAGTTTTTCAATTCCATAATTTCATATCTAATTGCTTGTCTTGTTGAGTTAGGTTTTTACAAGTTACTAGTTTAATTCCTGCTTTAGCCAATTTTATATCAAACTATACCCTCATTCTTATCTACAAAACAAAACCCCCATTCCAATTTGAAAACCCAAATCATTTGATGACAAACAGAGTCAAGCTTGATTCAAACACTCACAACTAGTCCTTGGAAAAATACAACCTGAGACCCCTATTCTACATTTAATCTTGCTAGCCAAGGGTTTTCAGTTTATAAATTTCTAAATTTGAGGCTTATCCGTGACACCTGTTGTGGGCCCATTAATGTGCAGCTGCCGTATCAAATCGAACATCTCATCCTGCTGGCGCTGGAACCCCTGACAGAACTGAGTGATGTCATGTACCTCCTCCTGCATGGTAGTCTGTGTCTCCTGGACACCCCTCTGCTACTGCTGAAAGCCATGGAAGTCCTCCCGGAGGTCGTGAACCTCAAACCGGAGCTGGGAGAACTCCTCTCGTGTAACTCCATCAGCAGGGTCGTCATCTGAACTGGAGGACTTAGGACGCTGCCTCCAAACAATCTCTCCCTGCCTACACTCGATCCCTGCCAAGACAATTGACGTGTGCCAATCTGATCATAGTCCTTTGACAGGTGACGTACTTGACCGCTAGTCGTACGTATACCCCTAGACTGGAAGAACTCGGTCAGGATATGGCAGAAAGGCATGTATATCTTCCCATTCACACTATGGGAAAAATGACAGATAGATGTGAACACATGCAGGGTGACATCAATGTCTAGCCTCATCTCAAAAGCGTACATCATTACCAGGTGCGGTAGTCGAATCCTCGACCGCCCCTTGGTAACAATGGGCAATATGCATTCTAAGACAATTTTATATAGAACATGACTAAATGAACTCATGTTTTTAGCATAAAAAATGCGCTCTGAAATACTACGATGTCGTCCAAAATAATGCATGTGGATCTGATCAATAGTGACATCAGGAAAAGAAAGAGGCTTAACAACCTGTGGAAAATATGTGACCACATTATTAGATGCTCTACACCCCAAAAACATACCTAAAATAGTGGGTGAGAAGGGGATGGTGACTCCTGCTACCATGGACTCATAAAGGTCATTATTAGGATTAATGCAGGTGAGGTTTGCATAGAATTCTTTACATAGATCTAGGTTAATGTCATACTGATAGTATACTAACTGCTTTACCCAAAAGTGAGTGATCATTTCAGCAATTTGTGGGGTCTTTTCTTGAAAATAAGACCTATTGAGGTATCTACAATTCATCAACACGAATTCATTCTCGGTGAATCGTTGTAGACACTCATTAGACCGGAATCGAGGTGCATTCAGGTCTACCTGACCTTGTTGGGATGAACCCTCACCCCTAGACCTTTTAGAAGCCATCCTAACATATGATATGCAAATGTATGTCCCATACCATCCCACAACAAGATAGAACAAGAAAAACCAAGTAAAATAGGTCAAGTTAGTTTCAAATCATGATTTAAATGGGGGAAATTAAGCTGTTCAAAGTTTTACCTTTTTCCCAATCACTTCATGATGAAGTGTGATGCAAATCGGTTTGAAGGAAGAAACTTTTCTAACCCTAGTTGTAGATCCGAGGTGGGAGAAGGCTAAAGAAGTGTTTCTAGGGCTTGGGAGTACCTTAGAATATGAGAGAAGGTCGGGGAGAAGAAGTGTTCGCAGGGGATGGCACATAAAATCCTAGGTTTTGGCCACCCCCGTGCGGTATGTTTCTACTTAAAACTCGCGGATCAGTCGACTGTCCCTGGGGTAGTCGACTGGGAAAACAAACAGAATGTTTCTTACCCGTTGATCAGTCGACTACACCTAAGGCAGCCAACTGGCAAAACAAACAGAAGGTTCCCTAGGTGGAATTAGTCGACTGCCCCTGGGGCAATCGACTGATAAAACGAATAGAATGTTTCCAGTCTCGATTTTACCTGGATCAGTCGACTGGCTATGAGCCAGTCGACTAATACATCAATTTAAGTATCCCAGTCCTAAATTCAGAAATACATAATTAATTCCATAAATCTCCAAAAATTCTGAAATTTCGTGGAGAGATTTGTGGAACCTATGTCTATTTGGGAAAAATATGTTTTCAAACAAAACTACTCTGGATCCCACGATTGGCATAAAATTTAACCCTTCCTAAATTGTATTATTTAAACTTATCCAAAAGCCCTAATTTTGGCCTCTCCTTGATGTATCTTCTCATACCTGACAATTACTCATTTCTATCATTGAATTATATGACATTTACACATTAAATCCTAATTTTTATCAAATATAATTCCATTTTCATCTTTTTCTCCATAAATCTCCTTTTAATGTGTCAATTCCTTAGGATTAAGACTCACCTTAGTCTTCCAACCCCTTTGACACATTTCATAACTCATCTAATCTCTTAGGAGAAAACCTCCTGAGATCCATTGACCATGGATCCCATTTTAGGTTCTAGAGCTCTCCCTTGAGCTCTTAGCCCTAGTTACATCCCTAGGTAACTCACTTACAAATGCAAGCCCACACCGGTATTCCTCCGGTGCTTCTTGACCTTCAACTATGACTCTCTTAACTCTATATACCTTTCTCTTGGTCAAATCCCTCTTTTCTCCTTTAAATGGTTTTTCCTTGTCATTTTTGACCTTTCCTTTACCATAATCATAAGGCATCCTAGAATATGACTTTTTACTGTCGTTTGATCTTCAAGAGTGATATCCTAGTCCCGGTCTATCATTTCTAATATGTTGATCATTAGGTATCACGCCCAATCCCTTGGACCTTCTAATGAGTCTATATAGGTTCTTTTCTAATTTATCAAGTTTTGCCTTCAAAACTTGATTCTCCATTTCTAAATTTCTAACCTTAGTAACATCATGTCTATTTTGATTATTCCTAGATCTACCCATTTTCTTAGGTATGTGTCTCCCTTTCTTAGGGTTGATGCCTTGATTCTTAGATCTAGAAACCCTAGATTTATCATGAATCATGGATTTCTTGGTATTTTGGCACGCAATAGTATTTTATTTCTATCATGATATTTAAAGCCAAAAGCACGCATGGGCAAGCAATCATTATTATTTCTAGCATTTATAAAAGCATTTGGAGCATAAGTAAAGTTAGGGATTACCTTCCTTACCCTTGTAGCTCCCCCTTGATGTGAGCTCCTTTTCCTTTCTTCTTTCTCTCATCTTCTCAAATGCTCCATCTTTTTGAGCTTTCCTTTTCTTGGACATTGAGTGTGGTAATGTCCTAGCTCCCCGCAAGTATAGCACCTAATGTGCTTCTTTTCTTTCTTTTCCCTACAACCCACATTAGATTTAAAATGAATGGACCCGGGTTTAGGGAGTACCTCCTGTTGGAACTTGGATGGCTAGAGAGGGGGGGTGAATATAGCCAGACACTTGAACTTTATCACTTTTCGATTTTCTGCGCTCAAAGGGTTAGTAGCACAGCGAAAGCAATACAAAAACAGAGTATGCAGAATCTAAACCCTAAGTTAAGCACAAGCACAAGAACGCTAACAAAGAGGATTTACAAGGTTCGGGGATAACTTGCCCCTACTCCTTGGTGTGCCCTTAAGGTGGGTGATCCCTTGATCGTCGGCAGATCAAGCCCCAAAAAATCCGGATAGAATGTAACCTCCTTCTTGGCGGAGTAACCTCTCCACAGCGTTTCAAGATAAATGAAGTATTAAGTACAGGAAACACAAGAAGGATCTTACTGAGCACTAAGAACCCCAAGAACACAAGCAAACTTCTCACCGAGCTCCACTCAGCGCAGATCTCACGCAAGAACTCCCTTCTTCATGTCTTCTCGCTGATGGACTCGCCAAGCTTCTTGTTTCTCTTCCAAGTGCTTGAGTATCACAAGGTTACTCAAGAGATGGATCAACATATCAGAGTTGTCGCAAGAGCACAAGTGTTGTAGCAGAGTAGTGATCGAGTATTCTCAGTCTTGTTACTTCTTCGCCACCAAGAGCTTAAGTCTATCCCACTGATCACAGGTCACTGCCATCTCACTGCAGCCTCCAGCTGCTCAGCTGCAACTGCCCATCTACCACTGAGCTCTCCTGGACTCCCTGAGCTTCTCTCAGACGAGTCCCAGTCTGTAACTCCAGCAGCGCTAGGCGTCCGTTGCAACCTGAGATGGAAAACGGGCAAACCTACTCCAAGAAAAGACTTCCATTGACTCTCCTTGAGTGTTTGAATCCATTCCTGTCACCTGCACACTTAATCAGAGCATTAGCACAGCAAATCAAGCAGAGAATCAAATATCAAAGATTAAGAGCAGATAAAACAGATGTGTTCAGACGTGTTCAGACCGTCTGACAGCGCGTTTGAATTAAAGTGATCGGTCATCGGACCGATCCACATCTTTGCTAGGATTCCCAGCTTTCGCAGGCACAAGGCCCTGATCGGTCACCAGCCCGATTAGGCTGCGACCTGATCGGTCACCAAACCGATCAGGAACCCCTCCGACCGATCAGGCTCCAGCCTGATCGGTTATAGGACGGAGTCCGCGACACTTGATCGTTCACCAGAACGATTTGAACAGTATTCCAGATCGATCACCAGACCGATCAGGAGACAATCAGTAAGGTTCCCAAAACCCACTGGATGCTCCCTAATCGGTCACCAGACCGATCAGGAGCCGAGCAGCAAGTGAACTGCATGCTCCCTGATCGGTCACCGGACCGATCAGGAGCCGAGCAGTAAGGTTCCCAACTCACTGTATGCTCCCTGATTGGTCACCAGACCGATCAAACATAGTTGGATCGGTCACCAGACCGATCCACGAGGGAACTTCGTGCCAACTTCCCTGATCGGTCACTAGACCGATCCAGGCAAGGTCAAAACCATTCTAAGTCACGAGAACAAGCCTCCAGCTCATCTCTGACTCATGCTTGATCCCTCGGACCAAGACTCCATGCCCAGCTTCACTCACCGGGACTTCAACCTAGCCCTCTAAGCTAGGAACTGGCCCTCCAAGCCGGGATTTCATCCAACCTAGCCCTCCAAGCTAGGACTTGGCCCTCCAAGCCAAAGTTTCATCACCTAACCTTCCGAGTTAGGACTTTTCACACCTAGCCCTCCAAGCTAGGACTTTTCACACCTAACCCTCCAAGCTAGGATTTTTCACACCTAACCCTCCAGGTTAGGGCTTTTCCACACCTAGCCCTCCAAGCTAGGACTTTTCCACACCTAACCCTCCAAGTCAGAACTTTTCCACACCTAGCCCTCCAAGCTAGGATTTTTCCACACCTAACCCTCCAGGTCAGGATTTTCCACACCTAGCCCTCCAAGCTAGGACTTTCTCACACCTAACCCTCCAAGTTAGGATTTCATCCACCTAGCTTCTCAAGCTAGAACCTAACCCTCCAAGCCAGACTTTCATCAAACCTAGTCCTACTAGGTATGCCTAGTCCATGACCAGGACTTAATCCCAATCATCTTATCAACCTAAACTAAAATCGATGTCAACACCAAAATAACAATCAGGGTCAAACTGCATCAACACCTCCTTCTTACCTAATGGACACTTGCCCTTGTAGTGCCCCTTCTTGTTGCATCCAAAGCATATGATGTGCTCTTTTGATTTGACCTTGATGGAGGTAGGAGCTTTTTCTTGCTCTTGTATGGATGAGGGTCTCTCCTCCCCCTCAATTCTTGAATTTGACACCTCCTTTTCTTCTCTTGATGAGGTGGAAGATCTTTCACTTAATTGTGCCTCTTCACTTGATGAGGTTGACAATTCTTCTTCATTTTGGTCTTCTTGAACCGTTGAACTGTTGGATCGGGTTGGACCGGCTAGAGGGGGGTGAATAGACGGGAAATTTTTTTTATAAAAGTAGAGGCTCTAGTCTTTAAAAAAGAAACTTGGTTGCAACTGAGAACGTTGCTTCCAAGGCAGTGGACGCTCAATAAAAATCTCCTTGTGGCAGAGAAGCCTTACAAAAATAGCACGCTAGACTTTTAGAGTGTTTACAAGAAATGAATTAATTGAATAAATTAAAAGGTTGAAACTCTAAGCCTATTTATAGCCTAAGAGAATAAATCTGGATTGTTGAGGAATTTTCTCTTGGCCGTTGATCCATGGATGTAATCTGGATGGCTGATCTTGGATGGGATTAAACTGCATCCATTGGATCTGATTAAAGGATAAAGTTATCCTTTAAGAGATAACTTTGTCTTCTGCTCGCAACAGATAAATAACTTTATCATTTGCTCGCAACAATTTTAATCATATCTTTTCTTTATCCCAGTCGGTAAGATTGGTGATATATGTAGGCGAGGTTGCTGGTTCGAATCTTCACAGCAACAAATAAAATTCTTTTTGTTTCAGGTGCTTGGTTTGACTTGGTCAAACTGACCAGTCTTTTGGTTCATCTTCTGGGTGATTTCCGGCCAACCGGAGTTAGGCTCACCTGAACCCGACTCCGGCCTTTCGCCCCTCGAGCGTCCTTCCTCCCGGCTTCTCGTCCCTCGGACACCGCGCACGTCCTTCTCGCTCCACCGGCGTACTCTTCCGCAGCTTCCGCGTCCCTCGGATTGTACCGAGCCCGTCGGCTCACTTCCCCGCACAATCCTTCTCGTCCGCTACGTCTTACGCTCGACTTCCTCCGTACCTAAGCTCCTGTACACTTAGCAGAGGGATTAAACATACCAGGACCTAACTTAAATCGGTTGATCACATCAAAATCAACCAGGGGTACTTACAATCTCCCCCTTTTTGATGTGTATCAATCCGAGTTAAATTAGGGTAATCAAAATAAAAAAAACATACATAATAATGTAAACAGTTTAAGTTCAAAAAAACTTAAATTTCAAGTAAATTAAAATTCTACCCCTTAACTTAGTACTATTCCTCCCCCTTTGATCACATCAAAAAATTGGGAAATATAAGTAGGGAAGAAAATTTTTTGAGTGCGATAAAAAATTTTCTAAGTGAAAAAAAAACATGTTGGCACAGATTTTTTAAATTTAAAATGACATATTTTTTTCAAAGTTAATTCCATTTTTTTGTAAAAAAAAAGATTTAAAAAAATCTAATTTTTTTTTTGATAAAATCCACAGTTGATGAGGAGATCCAAAAAAAAATCGAATCTGGTCAAAATCTTTTTCTATCGAATTTTGAAAATTAAAAAAAAATCATATTTCAATAAAAAAAATCTAAATATTTTTTTGTTAAAGTTGAAGATGAAATATGAGTTTGGACAAAAATTTTGAGTTTTAAATTCGTTCATCAAGACCAAAAATGGCAAACCAACACATAAGAGTTTTTGAAGAATAAATTTTAAAAAAATTCGAAAAATTGCTTCAAAAAATATTTTTTAAAAAAATTATAATGAATTTCCCCCTAAACTCTTAATTTTAAATTTTGAGAGAAAAAATATTCAAAAAATTTAAAAGAATTTTCAGTAGATAGACAATATAATTGTGCATAAAAAATAATTATATAATTTTTGTTAGAGAAAAAAAATGTGCACATATATAATAACAAAAAAAATTCAATTTAATACAAATTTAGGAACCCAAAATAAGTTCTTGTCTAGGCGGAATATAGCTTTTGGGCACATTTTTAAATTGACCATTATGATTTTTAAAATACCAATTTAAATTATCAGGAAAGCTATTTTGCTTTTGGCGTAAATGTGCAATATCAAGTTCTAATTTTTGCACTAAGTTTTTCAAATTACCATTTTCATTTTTTAAAATTTCAGAAGAGAAAGTAAGTGCCAATTCATTTTTCAATTTCAAATTTTCTTTTTCTAATCTACTATTAGATTTAAGCAAGGCTTTAACTCCTGCATATAATTGATCATGAGGAAGAAAACAGACCTCACTTACCGGGTCGCTTTCGAAAAGCGAGGTTCTTTCTTCGTCGTCAGTTTCTTCTGACATCTCTCCCCCTTCATCAGTGCTCCCTTCTTGATGATTTGCAATTAACGCAAGTCCAGCGTATTCTTGACCTTCTGATTCCTCTGACGAGGACTCGTCCCAAGTGGCCTTCAGTTTTGGCTCTGAGGTACTTTCATGCAATTCTAGGAATTTCTCCCAGAGCTCTTTTGCCGAGTTGTAATTTTCGATGTGGTTAACTTCTTGCGCGGGAAGAACAGCTAGTAGATGAAATTCAGCTTTGCCATTTGCTTCAAAGTCTGATTTCTCCTTCTTGGTCCATGATTCTATTTCTTTATCCTTGCCGTTGTTGTCTTTAGGAACTGAAAAACCATTTTTCATAATTATTAGCAATTCAATATCAGTTTTAAAAAATACTTGCATTCGGCACTTCCACATCGCGAACTCCCCCTCAAACTTCGGCGGGTAGATTACGGCTCCAACCATTTTTCTTGAAATTGCTGCAGTCGGCGATTAGTCCTTCTGCGGCGACCTTTGCTTTGATACCACTTGTTGGATCGGGTTGGACCGGCTAGAGGGGGGTGAATAGACGGGAAAAAAAATTTATAAAAGTGGAGGCTCTCGTCTTTAAAAAAGAAACTTGGTTGCAACTGAGAACGTTGCTTCCAAGGCAGTGGACGCTCAATAAAAATCTCCTTGTGGCGGAGAAGCCTTACAAAAATAGCACCCTAGACTTTTAGAGTGTTTACAAGAAATGAATTAATTGAATAAATTAAAAGGTTGAAACTCTAAGCCTATTTATAGCCTAAGAGAATAAATCTGGATTGTTGAGGAATTTTCTCTTGGCCGTTGATCCATGGATGTAATCTGGATGGCTGATCTTGGATGGGATTAAACTGCATCCATTGGATCTGATTAAAGGATAAAGTTATCCTTTAAGAGATAACTTTGTCTTCTGCTCGCAACAGATAAATAACTTTATCATTTGCTCGCAACAACTTTAATCATATCTTTTCTTTATCCCAGTCGGTAAGATTGGTGATATATGTAGGCGAGGTTGCTGGTTCGAATCTTCACAGCAACAAATAAAATTCTTTTTGTTTCAGGTGCTTGGTTTGACTTGGTCAAACTGACCAGTCTTTTGGTTCATCTTCTGGGTGATTTCCGGCCAACCGGAGTTAGGCTCACCCGAACTCGACTCCGGCCTTTCGCCCCTCGAGCGTCCTTCCTCCCGGCTTCTCGTCCCTCGGACACCGCGCACGTCCTTCTCGCTCCACCGGCGTACTCTTCCGCAGCTTCCGCGTCCCTCGGATTGTACCGAGCCCGTCGGCTCACTTCCCCGCACAATCCTTCTCGTCCGCTACGTCTTACGCTTGACTTCCTCCGTACCTAAGCTCCTGTACACTTAGCAGAGGGATTAAACATACCAGGACCTAACTTAAATCGGTTGATCACATCAAAATCAACCAGGGGTACTTACATGAACTTATCTCTTTGGGCTCTTCCATTATTTGAACTTGTGTAGGGTTCTCATGATATTTTTCCAACTTGTTCCACAACTCATATGCACTTTTATATTCCCCTACATTACTCAAAACATTATTAGGCAAAATATTAACTAATATACCAATTGCCTTCTTGTTTGCCCTAGATTGTTCTTGTTGCTCCTTAGTCCAATATCTCGGTCGGAGGTTTTTCCCGTGCTTGTCTCTTGGAATTTCAAATGGTTCCTCTAGCACCACCATGCACTCCCAATCCATTCCAAGCCAAGTCTTCATTCTTGTCTTCCAATAATCATAGTCTTCATGATCGTAGGATGGTGGCGTGTTGATATCATCCCCCAACTTATCTTTCATCATTTTTCTCCTCTAACTTATGCTCCTTTGGTGGTTATTCCAATAAGAGCGGTCATTCGCTCTGATACCACTTGTTAGATTGTTTACATCTTACTAGAGGGGGTGAATAGTAATTTTTGATTCTTTCTTCCTACAAGGTTAGTTGCGCATACGGAATATACTAAAACAAAACTAAACTAAACTAAAATAAGGAAGAAACACACAAATGTACATGGTTCGGAGATGATACTCCTGCTCCACGGCTGCCCGTAAGGTGGGCGATCCCTAATCCATCGGTGGATGATTCCCCGGAGCATCTCCGGCTAGATTGCGTAGCTCCTTGTGGGTGGAGAAACCTCTTCACAACTCTTGGACACTACTTGAGCAAAGAAGGCTACTAATCCACTCTATCCAAGCAGATTTCCCCAAAGAACAGTAGCCTTAAACGAGCCCCTTTAAATAGAGCTCGAGTAGTAAATGGTCGCTACCAGTCGACTGCCCCTGGGGCAGTCGGCTGGTCCCACTCAGATTCGACCGTTACTGCCAACGTTCGAATCCCCAGCTGTTACCAGTCAACTGCTCCTGGAGCAGTCAACAAGTCCCCTTCTAAGCCTAGGGTTTCCTTCCCGAGTACATTTCTCTCCGCATTCAAACCATCCTGGCTTAGTTCCTGAGTACAAACACTCACACTCAGACCCTCACGACCTGGTCGACTCTTCAATCAGAAGTCTCGATCTGTTGCCTTCACGCCCTCTTCGTCTTCGGCTCCCGTCCCTCGGATGCGCACACAAGCCTCCAACTTTCCTCTATGTCATCCTTTATGCATGCCTCGAAGTCCGCGTCCCTCGGCTCATCGTCTCTGCCCATGGTCCCTCAATGCACACACAAGCCTCCAGCTTGCCTCTATGTCACCCTTCACCTGAAGACATCCAACCAAGTCTATGTGTACCTGCACACTCACATACGCATATTAGTCCAACAACAAATCCTAACTTAATCATATTGACCACACACATCAAAATCATGATCCTCCAGATCATACTTGGGTCGATTGCCCCAACACGTACTACTGAGCAAATTTGGATCACATACAAGTGAAAATCATAATCCATATATACATGTCAATTAAATACAATAAATCATAGCTCATACAAATGCAGCAATCACAAACAAAATACACAATGTATAATATGCACATGATACAACGAACTGATCTACACACACTCCAATTATGGCTATATTGGGTACTCAGGTGGACAAAATACAAGCGCCCAACCCCTGTGGCTATGTAGAAAAGTCCAACACCTATGGCTATAAAATCCCAAAATCACCTGTGGGAATCCTAGCACTTGAGGGGTGTCAATTGTTCACATATAACTCTAGCTGAGCATGGGACAACAGAAAATGTGACCGACGACCTATCTTAACTAGAAGGGAGTTAATATTCGTCAACATGCAACAATGCAACATGGTGTATAATACCAACGTACCTAATCTCAATCAGGTCAACCATCACATAATCAATACGAAACACATGTATCAAATCAATACCATAATAAATAAATATCACCTAAGCAACTGAGTAGAGTATATCTAATATCAACCACATCTTAGATAGATTACATGATAGTTCTAAAGTACTCGCATACAAATGGTACTCTTTAGATCATAACATAATAAACGAGACTGTATAGATGAAATCCTTGATTAACTCAAAGGTCAAGCAAAGAAAGCGTCAAGCAAGAAAGATAAGTAAAATGAAGTTACGGTAAATCAACTTACTCAGAAAAATAAAATAAAACTATGCATTTAAGATAAAATGAACTATATAACCAAAGGAGAAGTAACTGTCTCATAAATGAAATCTACGTATCGGAGAAAATCTTCCACGACCAACCGTGCGAGTCCAAAAGTCAAAGTCCTGTATCAAGAACAAAGTTTAGCTATCATACAAATAATATTTAGCTAAACTAAATACAAGCTATATTAGGATTAATCTTAATTACAACATTTGTTTAATTAAATATTAAACAATGATTGGTTCCTTCTAAACCCATTAACGAGATTAATTAGGTCATTAAGTTAAACCTTAAAGCCCATATGTGGTTTATAACTAAACTCAATTTCAATCCTTGAGTTGAAGCAGCATGCTCTTGCTCCTATCTACTGACCAAACATACATATTATATACTAAATCATACTCTACAACCCAAGGATTATCACACGACATAATTGAGATGGAAATCAGTGAACTCCCAAAAGCAGAACCATGCTCATAAGCAGCACATGGCAAGAGGTCTCTCCATCTGATACCAACTTAAAATTCCAATCAAAAGAGAGCTCGCGTCATGGAGGGACCAAAAGAATAACCCTACAGCCAAACCAAAATCCCAACAGATCTCCAGAGAGGTAAGCAACAGAAATACAAAGAAACAACCAACGACACAAAACAGGACCATTCCACATACAAATCAAATTTGAAACTTACCACATAACATCACATACCTAAGCTCACGCAGATCACCTCTATCCCAACTCAAAAACTCAAACCAAAATTCCCAAGTAGACAACCCTAATGAAACAAAATGTCACAACAGCAACATCATAGCCTCAACCGAATAGTAGCAACAGAATCAATTCCCACACATGATCACTATTCGAAAATGATAATCCAAATCAGAAACTAGTTCCACTATACTGATCTAAATCAAAGTATCCTCAATTCATCCAAGATCAAATAACACAAACAATCCTTACCTAAAAACCCACGCATGTAGATTTCCTCTACCCCCTTCTTTTTCGATTTGATGAAACCCAACCACCATAGCTAACCTCAGACAAAGATCCTCCTCTCTAATAAGCCCCCAATCCAGATCGACACAAGGAAGAGAGGAACTATAACAAGAGATTGATTAGGGCTCGGCATGAGGCAACCATTGCTTGTGGCAATCGGTAGAAAACACAACCACGAAAAGGCAATTGGGGAAAGGAAAGACAAAACAACCACAACACTAAGCCCTTACGTAGTTGTAGCCAGAGAAGAAGGTTTGAGGTGTCGACTCCAGCAATGATCCCATCACCTGGAGAGCAAGAGCTTGTGGTGCGGTGTTGAGTCAAAGAAGGCGACTACTTGCGATGCGCCGAGGAGGAAGATCAGTGGTGGTGGCTTGATGGCTCTGGATTTGGGTGGCGACGATGATTAGAGGAAGAGAGGGAGATCAGCGCGTGAGAGAGAGATTTTAGGAGAGAGAACGACATAGCTTTGGGACTTGGAGACTGGTGACCATTGCCCACTAGCGATCGGGAGGCGCCGAGGATCAAGCGGTGAGGTGAGATCGTGAGGAGATGAGAGTCAGCGAGTGAGAGAGAGGGCTCAGGCGGGATTTAGGTTTTAAAAGGGAATAAAGAAAAAAAATAAGAAAATGAATTAATAATTAAAACATTTCCTCCATTATTTAGGATAGCTAAATATGCTTCCTCTTTATCTCATTTATCCCCGTAAATTTCAAAAAGATACCAAAACATCGAGAAAAATTTCTATAAATTTTTATAAATTTCTACAAGGTTATATCCGGATTTAACCTCTTGGAATTTAATTGCCATATTTTACGTTCTCCCCTATTAATAAAAAATTGATCCCCAAATTTACTACTTAAGTGCGGTGGTAAACAATACCATGTTTAATCAGTTCGAGTACTAAAGAACACTACACGCACTAGGTGACCAAGTAAATCTGTTAGTCTTTGACACTCTCTTTGGGTTACGAGTACACTACACTCCGACTACATCAACCCAATGTCCTGCCTTCACTAGTAGGCACACCCAATGCTAAGATACAATATCCTCAGTGTTCGTCACACTGTTCCGGACAGTTCAAATGCATCCTCGAGATACTGTTGGTGCAAGTGCAACAGTTATACACATTCAACCTCTAATGTTTCAATGTTTGACAATATAAGGTATAGTCAAAGTGATCAAGGGTAAACCAAATAGGACCATATGTTTGGTAGGGTAAACCCAGGTTTGATCAGTTTGACAAAGGGTTAGCCAAACAGGATCTGATATTTGACAGAGTGAATAGAACCCAAGGTTGGTCAGGTTGACCAAGGGATTCAACCAAACCAGACTTAAGGATTAGGACTATACTTACCTGAAGGTTGGAAGAAGTCTAGTCAAGATTAAGATAACTAGCAAAGAAGTGATTATGATGGAAGAAATCCTAGTGAATGAAGCTAGGTTCAAAGAAACCTTGGTGAGTGAAGCTGGGTCCTAGCAAGGGAAGCTAGGTGGAAGAAATTCTAGTGAATGAAGCTAGGTGGACTAAGTCCTGGTAAGTGAAGCTGGGTCCTAGTGAGTGAAGCTAGGTGGACTAAGTCCTGGTGAGTGAAGCTGGGCATGAAGTCTTGGTTCGGGGGACTGTGCACTATATCCTGGTCGGGGATCAGACAAAAGAGTCTTAGCTGAGTGAGGATTGCGGACAGAAGTAGAGACGAGTCGAGGTCGGGCGTCTCGAGATCCGAGTTCTCGAAGACCGAGCAAAAGTCCAACTAGAAGTCTCGATTGGCAAAAGCTTTAGTCGAGTGAGAATCACGGACAGAAGTAGAGACGGGTCGAGGTCGGATGTCTCGAGATCCGGGTTCTCGAAGGCTGAGCAAAAGTCCCACCGAAGGTCTCGGTTGGCAAAAGATAACTTCTCCAAGGTGTAGTAGGTGAGGGCGCGTTCCCTGGGAAATGGAGCATTAGGCTTCGGTTCGACCTAGGGTTTCAAGTGAAATCCAAAGTCAGTACCAATCAATTAAGACTAAGATTATTTGTATATTTGTCTTGTGTTTGTTGTCTTGCAGGTACCTGGAGTTTGAGGCAAGATAGGAGAACAAATGCAGGAAAAGCTGACCTGGGAAGAGGCCTTCCTGGGTGCCTGATTGGTATCAGGCGCCCAAGAGATCTTTCCCAGGCACCTAGGAGCTTCCCAGGCACCTGGGAAGGCCAGGTTTATCCAAGCTACGATTTTGGTGCTGCGATGATGTTTTGACCGCGACATGGCAGGCGTCCAAGAGCCCTCAGGCGCCCGAGAACGTAGTATATAAAGGAGTTCGACCCCTCACTTCAGAACAACACTTTCTACATCCGCAAAAGCATTTTGTGTGAAGCAAGCGCACTCAAGTCGAAGCTCTATGACCAAGTAGGCTCTAGGAGGAAGTGTGTTGCACTTCAGACTTCCGGATTGGCCAGATCTTCAATTTCCGTTGGTATGCTTTTAATTTACAAAGTTGTACTTGTTTTTATTATTACTTCTTTGTTTGTAATTCAAACTGTAAGACGGGTTTCTCTGCCTCCGGAAAGTCCGAAAAGGAGTCCACTAGTGGACTCACGTTGAGTACTTAGGCCTTGAATGTACTAACCCTGGGGGATTGGGAACCAAGTAAATTCCGCGAGTCTTTCTACTGTTGTTTGTTTTGTCTTTCTTTATATTTTCGCTGCGTACTAACTTTGATAGAAAGACGATCGAATGAAGTTTTCCGACGAAATTATTCGAGTCGATATTCACACCCCCCTCTATCGACCGGCACCGATCCTACAAGTGGTATCAGAGCAGGAAGCTCTTCACCGGACTAACAGCCGAAGGAGCAACAACACCAAAAATTCAGGGGGAGCAAGGGTGAATACAGGTATATTTTAAATTATGTCAATTTTTAAGTTCTATATTATTTGTTTTAAGTGTAGGGAGAGAGGACACTGTAAAAACTAGTGTCCTACTTGTAAGAGTCGTTCGTCACCACCGGCGGCAACGAAGGTACCAGCACCAGGAGTCCGGAGGGACAAGAGTCACATCCATTGATTGAAATGTCAAAAGCAGGGACACTACAAGAACCAGTGTCCAACCACGGTAAAGGAGGTACGGAAAGTAAATTTTTGCAAAAATATTTTTCAATGTCCTACAAAATTAGATCTTCCTACTAAATTAAATTATTTGCATAATGAGTTAACTATATTGCATGACAAATTAGCTAGTAATGGATCCAACATAGATAATAGTAAAATACCAAATATTAATTCTTTAATCCTTAATATTAATGCTAGAATTTTTGAAATTAATAATAATACTTTAATTTTAATATTTCTGATAATGTTAAGGATGATAATAATACTTAATTTCTAATATTTCTGATAATGTTAAGGATGATACTAATACTTTAATTTCTAATATTTTTGATAATGTTAAGGATGATAATAATACTTTAATTTCTAATATTTCTGATAATGTTGAAGATAATGTAGGACCGGTGCTGTCGATAGAGGGGGGTGAATATCGACCATAAAAACTTTCATGGAAATCGTCTTTCAGATCTTTGTTCTAGACTCAGAGTTAGTGCAGTGGAAAATATACATAACGAAGAAAACAAACAACACAACGCACACGAGATTTTTTACTTGGTTCCCAACCCCCCAGGGTTAGTACATCCAAGGCCTATGCACGGGAACGCCCGTCCACTAATGGTATCCTTTCCGAACCTTTCGAAGGCGGAGAACCCCGTCTTACAGTGCACGATTTATAATCAAAATATTAAATAAATGTAAGTGCAGAAAGTAAATCAAACCAAATGAAAAGAATTGAAGACTCGACCGATCTGGATCTCCGAAGTACCGCGCACTTCCTACCGCAGCCTCCTTGGTCACAGAGCTTCGTCGTTAGCGCGTTTCTTCTGTTTGGAGTGCTCAGAATGATTCTGGAAGTTGTGTCTTGAGCCTTGGGGTCGAAGCCTCTTTTATAGGCTTTACTAGGGTGCCTGTGATCACCGGGGCGCCTCAAAGGGCTTGGTCAAACCTTATCTCCACGCCGAACTCATCGCAACAGATAAACCTCTTGACCAGGGCGCCCTGGACCTCCTAGGTGCCTCAATGAACCCAGTCAAAGCTTATCTCTGCTTCGAACTCGCAGCAGCAGATACAGCTTTCAACCAGAGCGCCTGTATCATCTGTGGCGCCTGAATGGAAGCCTATTTTTCTTCCTTTCACTGAGGCACCCCAGTTGATGGGGGCGCCTAGCTCCTTTAGGGCGCCCCATTCAATGGGGGCACCTAGCAGGCTAGCTTCCAGCTTCATTGTGTGTTGTTTCTCTGCTTTGTCTTCCATTCTAGGTACCTGCAAGATACACAAATACAAAGCAAACACATATACAACCTTAGTCTTAATGACATGGTTCTGACTTCGGATTTCCGCGAAACCCTAGGTCGAACCGACGCAAGTTCCCACCCCCGGGAACGCACCTTCAACCTACTCCTCTCAGGAGACAGTTGCCACCCAGTCTATTCGGGTGGACTTTTACTTAGCCTTCGATACTCTCGGATCTCGAGACATCCGAACCTCGACCCATCTCTACTTATGTCCTTAGTCATCGCTCAGCTAAGTTGATAAATCCCTCCGACCAAGACTTCGTGCCCAAGCCCTAGGTTAAGGACTTCGGTGCCCAACCCTCGGCCAGGACTTCGTGCCCAATTCCCTGAACCAGGTCTTCGGTGCCTAACCCTCGGCCAGGACTTAGTGCTCAATTTCTCGAACCAGGTCTTCGTGCCCAACCCTAGGCCAGGTCTTAGTGCCCAGCTTCACTCACCAGGTCTTAGTGCCTAGGTTAACTAGGACTTTCGTTCACTTTGTTACACCTTTCTTGACTAACCCTTCCCTTGTTCAATGAATCACTAACTTAAGTATATTTTCAAACATTGAAATATTTAGAGGAGGACATCACTGATGCAACTTGCATCAACAATCTTCCCCTTTTTGATGTTGGACAATATCTTAAGTTAGATTGGATGAAAGGGCTAAACTTTGGGATAAAATGAAAAAAAAATTCCACTCACTCTCCCCCCTTTTTAAAAAAATATTTTGATTTTTTGATCCTTTGGTAAGAGAGTAAAAAAAATTCTAACTTAAGCACACCTCTCCCCCTTTGTCATACATCAAAAATTACCAAAACACTTGCACCAACAATGAAAATATTTTTTTTTCATTTGAAAGTACTTAGTATAAATCGTTGAAAGCACGTTATGCATTTAAAAAAATTGTACTTCGGAAAATATTGTGCACTTTATAAAAATATTCATATTTTATAACAAACGCACTCATAAAAGATTATGCAATTAAAGCACGTTATGCATTTTGCAAAAAAATTTATACTTCGGAAAATATTGTGCACTTTATAAAAATATTTGTATTTTGAAAAAAATTTTGCACCTTTTGAGAAAATACTAGTATTTTTGAGAGATGTCTGGAACTTTTCAAAAAAAATGCAGTACTTTTGAAAAATGCATAACTTTTGAAAGAATCCTATTAGTTTTGAAAAGTGCAAGTACTTTTGAAGAATGTTATGAGCTTTGAAAAATGCATGTACTTTTGAGAAATATTATGATCTTTGAAAAATTAAGTACTTTTTGAAAAATATTAGTAAATTTTGGAGAGTACATGTACTTTTGAAAAATATTAGAATTTTTGAAAAGTATAAGTACTTTTGAAAAATATTAGAATTTTTGAAAGGTATAAGTACTTTTAAAAAATATTAGAAATTTTGAAAGGTATAAATGCTTAGAAAAATCTTGTTTTAAAACATAATATTTTACTTGACTTGGTTTCTTTTCCAGTCTGACACAATCCTAGGAAACCTTGTTAACTACAAGGACATTTTCCTAAGTGTCTTAGGACTTTGTCAGGTTTAGGGGGAGATTCAATTTAAAAGAGCCATTAGATTTCAAAAAAATATATTATATTTTCAAACACTATCTTTTAAAAAATACTTTATTTTGAAAATATAATATTCCCATTTTTTCAAAAAGAATTATATTGAAAATCTTTTGATTCTTGAATATTTTTGAAAATGCTTTATCTTGAGTTTGAAAAAAATTCCAGGACACTTAGGAAATTTTTCCTTGTAGTTAACAAGGTTTCCTAGGATTGTGTTAGAATGGAAAAGAAACCAAATCAAGAAAATTATTATTTTTCAAAACCAAAATACATTGAAAATATTTGTTTATGAAAAATTTCTAAGACACATAGGAGTTTTCTTGTGGTCAACAAGATTCCTAGGATTGTGTCAGACTTAGAGAAGTTCAATTTTTTTTTGTATAATGTTTTTTTAAAGTACTTAGTGTCTTTTAGAATATTTTCTAAACACGTACTTAGTTTTTTTTCAAAAAAAAAAGGGAAGAGTTTTAGAAAATCATATTTTTTTAAGAAAATATATATATCTTAAGTATTTTCAAAAGGAGAGAGATTATCTTAAAAAGGGGGAGAGAAGCTTAAGTTAGAATTTTTTTTTTCAAAAATCTTATTGCTGGTGCAATTTTTTCGCATTTCCTTTTGATGTGTGACAAAGGGGGAGAGAGACTTAAGTTAGATTTTTTCGATTTCTCCCAAATGTTAAACCTAGAACCCAATAACACTTAGACTTAACCTAACTTAAGATTATTATCAAACATCAAAAAGGGGGAGATTGTTGGTGCAAGTGCATCAGTTATGCACAGTCAACCTCTAGTGTTTCGATGTTTGACAATGTAAGGTATAGTCAAAGTGATCAAGGGTTAAACCAAACAAGACCTATGTTTGGTAGGGTAAACCCAGGTTTGATCAGTTTGACAAAGAGTTAGCCAAACATGATCTGATATTTGGCAGAGTGAATAAAATCCAGGGTTGGTCAGGTTGACCATGGGATTGAACCAAACTGGACTTGAGGTTTGGGACTATACTTACCTGAAGGTTGGAAGAAGTCTAGTCAGGATTAAGATGACTAGCAAAGAAGTGATTATGGTGGAAGAAATCCCAGTAGTGAAGCTAGGTTGAAAGAAATCCTGATGAGTGAAGCTGGTCCTAGCAAGGGAAGCTAGGTGAAAGAAATCCTCGTGAGTGAAGCTGGGTCCTAGTGAGTGAAGCTAGGTGGACTAAGTCCTGGTGAGTGAAGCTGGGCACGAAGTCTTGGTTCGGGGGACTGAGCACTAAGTCCTAGTCAGGGATCGGGCAACGGAGTCTTAGCTGAGTGAGGATTGCGGACAGAAGTAGAGACGAGTCGAGGTCGGACGTCTTGAGATTTGAGTTCTTGGAGGCCAAGCAAAAGTCCAACCGGAAGTCCCGGTTGGCAAAAGCTTTATCGAGCAAGAATCACAGACAGAAGTAGAGACAGGTCGAGGTTGGACGTCTCGAGATCCAGAGTCTCGGAGGCTGAGCTAAAGTCCAACCGGAGGTCCTGGTTGGCGATAGATAACTTCTCCAGGGTGGAGTAGGTGAGGACGTGTTCCCCGGGAAAGGGAACATTAGGCGTCAGTTCGACCTAGGGTTTCAGGTGAAATCCAAAGTCAGAACCAATCAATTAAGACTAAGATTATTTGTATGTTTATCTTGTGTTTGTTGTCTTGCAGGTACCTAGAGTTGGAGGCAAGATAGGAGAACAAACGCAAGAAAAGCTAACCTGGGAAGAGGCCTTCCTGGGCGCCTGATTGGTATCAAGTGCCCAAGAGACCTTTCCCAGGCTCCTGAGAGCTTCCCAGGCACCTGGGAAGGCTTGGTTTATCCAAGCTATGATTTCGGTGCTGCGATGAAGTTTTGACCGCGACGTGGTAGGCGCCCAAGAGCTCTCAGGCACCCAAGAATGCAGTATATAAAGGGGTTCAACCCCTCACTTCAGAACAACACTTTCTACATCCGCAAAAGCATTTTGTGTGAAGCAAACACACTCAAGTCGAAGCTCTATGACCAAGTAGGCTCCAGGAGGAAATGTGCTGCACTTCAGACTTCCAGATTGGCCAGATCTTCAATTTCCATTGGTTTGCTTTTAATTTACAAAGGTGTACTTGTTTTTATTATTACTTCTTTATTTGTAATTCAAACTGTAGGATGGGTTTCTCTGCCTCTGGAAAGCCCAGAAAGGAGACCACTAGTGGACTCACGCTGAGTACTTAGGCCTTGGATGTACTGCCCCTGGGGGTTGGGAACCAACTAAATCCCGCGAGTCTTTCTACTGTTGTTTGTTTTGTCTTTCTTTATATTTCCACTACGTACTATCTTTGATAGAAAGATGATCGAACGAAGTTTTCCGACGAAATTATTCGAGTCGATATTCACCCCCCTCTATCGACCGACACCGATCCTACAGATACAAGTTCCATGCTTATTGTATAAAAACATCCTAAGTCTGTTTCCCACAGAAAAATATCCTAAGTCCTGATATGTATATAGGAATCACCTAGATAAATTGCAAGGCACGGTCAACGTGCCTCCCAAAGTAAGTCCTCCTAGACAAGATATCCCACAATCTACCATGGAAATAAGGTATTGCGTTCTTATCCCAAGAGAACATCGTCTACTGCCCCAAGGCTACCCTACTATAGAGAAAACTGAAAATACTAATCTCTGGCCTAAGCCTCCTTTAACTCAATCGACAAAAGTGTCTGAGCAACCCAAGACACCAATCTGTTGGTGCAGGAAGCACCATATTGAACCTTATTTGGATATTGGCAAAGGATTCAAAGTTAAGTACTATTGGTGCTCTAACGATGTTACTCAAGTGTGCAGGAAAAGTCCTAGGAACACTAGGCACGAAGTCCTGGTTCTAAGAATTGGGCAATAAGTCCTGGCCGCGGGCTGGGCAACTAAGTCCTGACATAAGGTTGGGCAATAAGTCCTGGTCATGGACTGGGCACTAAGACCTGGCCGAGGGCTGGGCACCGAAGACCTGGTGAGTAAAGCTGTGCACTAAGTCCTGGTCACGGATTGGGCACGAAGACCTGGTGAGTAAAGCTGGGCAAAAGTCCATCCGAAGGAGCCAGTTGGCAAAAAGGTAAATTCTCCTGAGATGAGTAGGTGAGGACGCGTTCCCCGTAGAGGGAACATTAGGCGTCGGTTCGACCTAGGGTTCCATTTAGGAGACTCAAAGTCAGAACCAAGATAGCTACGGCTGTAAATATTGACTAATACTCTTGCTTTGTTTGTTTTGGAACTAACCTTGGTTGCAAGGACCGAAGGAGTGTGTTTCTGCAGCTCAGAACGCCCCAAAGGAAAGGGGTAGGCAACTGGGCTAGGCGCCCGGGAGGTCCCGGGCGCCCAAGGTCAAGCCAAAACAGCAATGAAGCAAGACGCTTCGAAACCACAGTAAGCTAGGCCCCCGGAGGTCCGGGGCCCTAATGTCAAAGCCAAACAAACCATCGAAGCAAATCATCCACGAAGCCACTGGACCAGGTCAACTAGGCGCCCAGGAGGTCCGGGCCCCCAGTCAGACCAGGGGCCGAATCAAAGGGGATAAGCGCTGACCGAGCTCGGATGGAGGTTCTCGAGCTGAAGGCACGTGTCAGGCCAGGCGGCCCCCAGGAGCACTATAAAAGGGTGCTCGACCCCAAGGCTTCAACATCACTGCTTTCTAATGCTCCAAAGCTTTTCGTTCAAGCGCTACGCCCCTGCAAACTCCGACTTCAAGATCCCAGCGCTGACGACGACCCTCTGCTCCGAAATACGATCCACATCGGGCGTCGGTAACGAAAAGTGTAGTATTTCATTTCCTGATAATATTTGTACTTATCTTGTAAACCTTTTGCGCGATTATAGTATTGCCCAAAGTAAACAGTCAAGGACCGTGGGCCTTGGAGTAGGAGCCGACTGCGACTCCGAACCAAGTAAAAATCTACTTGTGTTCCTGTGTGATTGATTTATTTCCGCTGCGTATTTACTCTTTCTTAATCTGAAAAGTTTTAACGATATTCACCCCCCCCTCTATCGTTTTCTCGATCCAACAAGTGGTATCAGAGCGGGTGGCTCAAATTTGGTGCAACCACCAATTTGAGAGTTTTTTTCGATTTATGAATTATTTTAATTTTTTTATCTTTCTCGTTAATCGAGTTGGTGCACACCACTCGATCTTTTTTCAATAAATAATATTTGCACCATCAATTTGAATTTCATCTTTTCACCATTCATTAGAGTTGATAAAACGATCAATTTTTAAAAATTTATAATAAAATTTTTTGTTATTATTATTTTAATATTTTTTTTCGAAATTCATGCTACCTTAATTCGAGCAATCTCTTTTAACTCCTATTTTCCCCATTAATCAAAATATTCATTTTCTAAAAATTTGTCTCAAACTTTTTATTATTTTATTATTATTCTAGCTCAAAATTCGATCAATATTTTTTTTGAGCTATTTTTTCTCTCTCCCGCACTACTAATCCAAGATCAAGTTTTGGTACATTTTTGGTGTTTCTTTTGTGTACAAGGTTTAAACTAAATGGTCAGCCAAGAGTGGAACAGTGCCCATCCACCGCTATTCTCCGGCGAGAACTTCAATTTTTGGAGAAGTCAAATGGAGTCTCTTCTGAAAGCCCACATGGACTTATGGCTGATCATCCAAACGGGATTCTTTTTTCCAATAGAAGATGAGTTATCAATCGAGTGGGACAAACTGGATGAACAAACCCTCAACCAAATCGAGACCGATGCAAGGGCAACTGCAATCCTACAATGTGGCCTAACTAAGGAGCAACTCAAACTAGTAGGTCCATTCAGATGTGCTAGAGAAATTTGGGAAAAATTGATTAACCTTCATCAAGAGATCTCAGACGAAGAAGAAAATCACCTAATGCACTCTCGATCCAAGCACAGACTGCCGAGTCAGAGTCTGAACTCGAATCCGAAGCCGAATCCAAACCAGAATCAGAAGATGAGTCTAGATCCGAGGCGGCAAGAATCAAGGGGGAGATTCCCAATAAGGAATCAAAAGGTAAATTTGTAAATTCAAATTTGAAAAATCATGTAATTTGTTACACATGCAAGGAGAGAGGGCACTACAAAAGTAAGTGTCCTACTCGTAAGATACGAACGACACCATCAACGGCAACAAAGGAACCAGTTCCAAAAGCACGAAAGGACAAAAGTCACATCCAATGCTTCAAGTGCCAGGAGTTTGGGCATTACAAAGATGAATGCAAAGATAGAAGAGCCAAAGAGCCAGGACAACCTACCAAGATGGGTAACTTTAATTTATATGAAAATCCACTTTTTACCATGAATGTTGATAGTTTACTTAATCTGTCTTGGTCAAATTTAGATATGGATGCATGCTTAAATAACTTAATGAAATCATGATATTAATAAATTCAAATTTCAAAATGTTAAGACAAGAAAATGAGACTTTGAAAATTAAAATTGATATACAAGAAAAACTAATTAATAATCTTGCAAACTTAGAAAATCCAGAAATTTCCCCTCATTATAATTTTACTTAGCTTTTTATGCTTGGATTTAGAATTGGATAGTTTAAGGATAAACGATTTAATTAAAATTTGAACAGCATAGTATTGGGTGGAGGTGAGATGATAGTACGTTAGGGAAGCCCTTCTAATAAAGTCAAGTATGTCCTACTTGGTCTGTTTAGTCTGGTGGAACTAGCCGAAGCTACCGATCTAAGACCCAAACTAGTTAGACCAAAATCTTTCAAGGAGTAACTTGAAGATGAATTTTCTATAAAAGGCTTTGTCAAGGAAAGGGTTGATGATCCAATAAGGCTACGGGCAAAGAAGGCCTAGTGCCTCGCCAAGACCTGGAAGCCAATTATAGAAAATCAAATTCACTTTACTATTGTCAGATTTGAATCTAACACAAATTTTAAGTAAATCATAGATTTAACACTAATTCGAAGATAAAAATAAAACATCTCACAAAACAGATAAGGTAACCTGTTTTGTCATGTAGAACTGGGTGAGATGTCTAAGACCTAATAATGTAGTTCAATACTTTTTCAAAATCAACTCAATTTTTTTTCTAAAATTAAATCTAAATTAACTCTATATGTTTTCCACTCAACATTTTTCAAAAATTGAATTTCATTTATTTTCAAAATTAACTCATCAAACTAAGTCTTGATTGAATGATAACTATGATCTAGGATTTGATAACTATGATCTAGGACTTGATAACTATGATCTAGGACTTGATTAACTTAATTACTGATCAGTCAAACTACTGGGTCAACACTGAAGTCCCTTAAGGAACTTAGATAGAGTCGGACGATGTCAGATACAGGAGGAGTTTTTTTTTTAAAAAAATTATATTCAGATGTTTCAAAAAAAACCTTGTGCTTTAAAACCATTATCATTTCAAAATGTTTTTCAAAACCGAGGCTTATGCTTTAAAAATTATTTTCATTCCAAATTGAATTTTCTAAAATTATCTTCTTGAAAATTACCATACTGTTATTCAAAACTATTATTTTGATTTTAATAAACCCTAATGACACAGAGGAAGGTCCACTTCATGATCTACAATGACTCCTAGGATGTGTCAAATTTAGGGGAAGTCTAAATCAAAAGAAGATTTTCTGACAAGTTTTTTTTGGCAATTATTTGTTTTGAATTATTAAATAATTCTTGTAGTCTGAACCAACCCTAAAGACTCAGAGGAAGAGTACTTGTGGTCAACAAGCTTCCTAGGTCTGGGTCAAGTTTAGGGGGAGGTCAAACTGAAAGAATTACTAATTTCAAAATAATATGTTTTCATGTACTGCATTATTTAAATCCGTCTGAAAACATAAGGGAGTTTGTTTAAATACTTTCATTTTTTAAAAATATTTTTGGAAAATAATATTTACTTGAGTTTGAGGAATTTCCAGGACACTTAGGAAAATATCCTTGTAGTTAACAAGATTTCCTAAGATTGTGTCAGACTGGAAAAGAAACCTAGTCAAGTAAAATATTATATTTTTCAAAGTCTAATATTTTTCAAAAAGCACTTATATTTTTCAAAGTCTAATATTTTTCAAAAAGTACTTATATTTTTAAATGCTAATATTTTTCAAACAGTACGTATATTTTCTAAAATTGCAAATATTTTCCAAAGATTGCATAATATCTTTCAAAGTTACTTATATTTTTCAAAAATGTACAATATATCTCAAAAGTACTTGGACTTTTTTCTAAAGTATTTGCATTCAAAACAAGTAAACTCATTGATTAAATATTTTTTTTGTTGCTTATCATGCATGGACTCAATAAGAATATACACTTGACTCCAATTCTGTTTTTGAGCATAATTCTTCATTCTTTCAAAACTTTGTTACTTAGAAATTATCATAATTCTTGACATTATATTACTTAGGATTATTTTTTCGCTCAAATTTTTACATTCAAGACTCATAAGCTCTGATACACAAATTTTAAATTTCTTTCAAAATATATATTTTTTCGAAAGTTCTTTATTGATATATGGCCAAGGGGAGAGTAGAAAAAGTGAAAATTAAATTCTTCCTTAAACTTTTCCCCCTTTTCAAAGAAAGTTTATCTTAGAAGCTCTATTTTTCTACATAGGCTTTATTTTCAAAATTTTATCCTTTAGAAATTTCTATTTTTCTTTATCTTGAGGATTAAAAATAAGTGGCTAAAAGTTCTGAACTTAGACTTAAATCGTGCTTAGAATCAAATATAGTTCTGAACTTAGACTTATTGATTAAATGCTTTAAGTTTTGCATATCAAGCTTGGACATAGTAGAAATGTCAACTTGGTTTAACAAACTATTTTTTAGCATTAATCCTTGCTTAATAACTTAATAATATGTTACATGTTCCCTATCATTTATGTTTTTTAACACTTGATATTTAAAAAAAAACTTTTTCAAAATTCATTTATGATTTTTTTTCTAAAGGGGGAAAGCCGAAAAAGTAACTTAAAAAATTAAAATTTTCCTTAAGTTATTCCCTTTTCAAAGAAACTTTATTGAAAACTTCGAGTTGCTCTTAACTAAGAATTTCCTTTGTGATACTTAGAAGTTTTTCAAAATACTTTTTCAAAACTGAACTTAGAATTATTTCTTTCAAAAGTAATGAACGTTTTCATACTTAGAACCTTTTTCAAGAGTTAACAAAAATTCTTTCAAACTGAAAAATTACATGTTTCTTCAAAGGGAAAATTTCAAATCAGGGGGAGCTTATGCAATGTTTCAATGTTGCAAGGTTTTGTAACATGTTTTGTTTGAAAACTATTTTTGAAAAAGTTGTGAACTTCTTTACTTAAATTTATTTTGGTAAAACTCAAAACTCTCTATTAAAAACCTTGTTCACCCATGTATGTTTTTGATATATGTCAAAGGGGGAGGAAAGGTCAAAGTTAAGTATTTTATAACACAAGTATTTAGGGTTCTAGGGGGAATATGAGAAATAAATGATTTTTTTTTTCAAATCTACATTTATTCTGTTCATAACTGCTATACTTCATTGATTTCAAATCTACACTTATTCTGTTCATAACTGCTATACTTCATTGATTTCAAATCTACACTTATTCTGTTCATAACTGCTATCTTCATTGATTTTTATCTTATTTTCTTAACTGTTATAAGTTTTTACTTAACTTTGAATTGTGTTGCCATAAATCAAAAAGGGGGAGATTGTTGGTGCAGGAAGCACCATATCGAACTTTGTTTTGATATTGGCAAAGGATTCAAAGTTAAGTACTATTGGTGCTCTAACGATGTTACTCAAGTGTGCAGGAAAAGTCCTAGGAACACTAGGCATGAAGTCCTGGTTCTAAGAATTGGGCAATAAGTCCTGGTCGCGGGCTGGGCAACTAAGTCCTGACATAAGGTTGGGTAATAAGTCATGGTCATGGACTGAGCACTAAGACCTGACCGAGGGCTGGGCACCGAAGACCTGGTTCGAGGAATTGGGCACTAAGATCTGGCCGAGGGCTGGGCACCGAAGACCTGGTTCGAGGAATTGGGCACTAAGACTTGGCCGAGGGCTGGGCACCGAAGACCTGATGAGTAAAGCTGGGCAGTAAGTCTTGGTCACGGATTGGGCACGAAGATTTGGTGAGTAAAGTTGGACAAAAGTCCAACCGGAGGAGCTGGTTGGCAAAAAGGTAAATTCTCCTGAGAGGAGTAGGTGAGGGCGCGTTCCCCGTAGAGGGAACATTAGGCGTTGGTTCGACCTAGGGTTCGATTTGGGAGACCCGAAGTCAGAACCAAGATAGCTACGACTGTAAATATTGACTAATACTCTTGCTTTGTTTGTTTTGGAACTAACCTTGGTTGCAGGGACCGAAGGAGTGTGTTTCTGCAGCTCAGAACGCCCCAAAGGAAAGGGGTAGGAAACTGGGCTAGGCACCCGGGAGGTCCCGGGCGCCCAAGGTCAAGGCCAAAACAGCAATGAAGCAAGACTGCTTCAAAACCACAGTAAGCTAGGTGCCCAAGAGGTCTCGGGCGCCCAATATCAATGCCAAACAAACCGTCGAAGCAAATCTGCCACAAAGCCACTGGACCAGGTCAACCTAGGCGCCCGAGAGGTCCTGGGCGCCCCAGTCAGACCAGGGGCCGAATCAAAGGGGATAAGCGTTGACCGAGATGCGGATGGAGATTCTCGTAGCTGAAGGCACGTGTCAGGCGCCCCTAGCGAATCAGGCGCCCCCAGGAGCACTATAAAGGGTGCTCGACCCCAAGGCTTCAACATCACTGCTTTCTAACGCTCCAAAGCTTTTCGTTCAAGCGCTACGCCCTGGCAAACTCCGACTTCGAGATCCCAACGCCGACGATGACCCTCTTCTCCGAAATACGATCCACATCGGGCGTCGATAACGAAAAGTGTAGTAATTTCAGTTTCCTGATATAATATTGTACTTATCTTGTAAATCTCTTTGCGCGATTATAGTATTGCCCAAAGTAAACGGTCAAGGATTGTGGGCCTTGGAGTAGGAGCCGACCGTGACTCCGAACCAAGTAAAAATCTACTTGTGTTCCTGTGTGATTGATTTATTTCCGCTGCATATTTACTCTTTCCTTAATCCGAAAAGTTTTAACGATATTCACCCCCCCTCTCTATCGTTTATCTCGATCCAACACAATCAATACTCAAATTCCCATTTGGGAATAATTTCTTTCTCAATCTTGAATATATCAAGACGTCGTCCATAAATGATAACAAATCAATCCAAAGTGCTCCAAGGACACACTAGATTCATCAAATGCACGTAATGGCTAAAGCAAAGGTCTGCCCACACGACCTTACCAAGCACTCACAATGCATGTACCGTACGAAAATGTTATCCTCTATCAACTCCGCCCTGACCCAGAACCAACCATCCATCCCATGATATTTGCAAAGCGAAATATACACCATCAACTCTAAATCAACTGGAGTACCAACCTAAGCCTATACTGAAGATCACTGATCTAAAGGTTACTATCTAACCACAATCCATCATAATCATATACACTGTATACACAACCATAAAAACATATATCCACCAAATGATCCATCAGAAAACTACACACCACCAAAAATTGAATTTCACAATATCCATCGATATATCCTCAAAACACAACATATCATAGAGACTCGGCATTCTCAAATCAACCTCAAACACCCATCAAATTTGATAGTCTACTCAACAATGATAGAGTAAAATAAAGTCATCCACCATAAATTAACATAACACATCACTATCATACTAACTACAGGGATTATATTTTATGAGAAGTTTTCTACAATTTGTGAGATAGACCTGTCATGTACTTACAAACTGTTGGTGCAAGATGCATCAGTGATGTCCTCCTCTAAGTGTTTCAATGTTTGACAATATGCTTAAGTCAGTAATACATTGAACAAGGGAAGGAGAGTCAAGAAAAGAGTACCAAAGTGAACCAAAGTCCTAGTTAACCTAGGCACTAAGTCCTGGTTCATGGAATTGGGCACTAAGCCCTGGCCGAGGGCTGGGCACCTAAGACCTGACCGAGGGTTGGGCTCTAAGACCTGGTGAGTGAAGCTGGGCACTAAGTCCTGGTTTGAGGAATTAGGCACTAAGTCCTGGGTGAGGGTTGGGCACCGAAGACCTGGTTCGAGGAATTGGGCACTAAGTCCTGACCGAGGGTTGGGCACTGAAGTCCTGGACCTAGGGTTTGGGCACGAAGTCTTGGTCCGAGGGATTGAACAACTTAGCTGAGCGATGACTAAGGACAGAAGTAGAGACGGGTCGAGGTTCGGACGTCTCGAGATCCGAGAGTCTTGAAGGCTAAGCAAAAGTCAACTCGGATGGGTCGGGTGGCAACCATCTCCTGAAAGGAGTAGGTGAAAGGCGCGTTCCCGGGGGTGGAAACTTAGGCGTCGGTTTGACCTAGGGTTTCGTGGAAATTCGAAGTCAGAACCTTTTTGTTAAGGCTAAGATTGTATATGTGTTTGCCTTATATTTATGTATCTTGCAAATACCTAAAATTGAAGACAAAGCAAGCAAACAAACACACAACACGGCTGGAAACCAAGCTGCTAGGCGCCCCATCAAACAGGGTGCCTCAATGAACCAGGCACCTCATTGATACAGGCGCCTCATTCATTCAGGCGCCTCCTTCAACACAGGCGCCTTGGATCAAAGGCTTATCTGCTGCGAGTTCGGGGCGAAGATAAGCTTTGACCAAGCCTTGTGAGGCGCCTCCTTCATCACAGGCGCCCTAGACAGACCTATAAAAGGGGCTTCAACCCCTTAACTCAAGACACAACCTCTACAATCATTCTGAGCATTCCGAACGGAAGAAAAGCGCTAACGACGAAGCTCTGCGACCAAGGAAGCTCGGGGAGGAAGTGCACGACACTTCGGAGTTCCAAATCGGCCAAGTCTTCGACCTTCTTTGTTTTGGTTTGTTTTTATGATTCTGCACGTAATTTCCGTATCATTTGATTGTAACTCTTGCACTGTAAGACGGGTTTCTCCGCCTCCGAAAAGTCCAGAAAGGAGACCATTAGTGGACGGGCATTCCCGTGCTTAGGCCTTGGATGTACTGACCCTGGGGGGTTGGGAACCAAGTAAAAATCCCGTGTGCATTTTGTGTCGTCTTTTATTCCGTTTTGTTTTCCATTGTGCTACTAACTCTGAGTCTAGAACGAAGATCCAAAAGACGAATTTTCCACGAGTTTTCGCAAGAGTTTTTATGGTCGATATTCACCCCCCCCCTCTATCAACGGCACCGGTCCCCACACAAACCAGCTTCCCAATAACCAAGCTCATTCTAGGATACTGTCAAGATGTAAAACTATACATATAATGGCAGACTAACACAATCACCAAGCATCTAAATGTCATGATTGTCAATTGACACTCTACTATTCGAAGAACATCCTCTTCGATTCCCACTCAGTCACGATCGGATCTCATAGGTGTTAAGAAGCTAACACCACATCCTCCGCATCTAGGTCAAGATCGCAATATGTCAACTGATCACTTCCATGGTCGGTCTTGACCATGATTTCCAACAGGACGGATTGACTACATGTCATCCGTCTAATAACCAAGTCAACAACTACTTAATAGTTAGCTATGGAAGTAGGTATACAATTCTATTAAACTATGTTATATCTAACCAACTTTAAGCAAGATAGTGAATAAGAAAGATGTCATAATCACAAAAGATATATCTCTTGTCACCTAGAGATCGAAGTTGATCGCCTCCAAGTCCCAACACAACCACGTTCAGAAAATGAATTTGTAAAATTCGAACATATACCCCCAAACTCAGGCATCTGATACCGTAAAGAATCAATATCAGATAGACTCCAAAATTTTTTGAAAAACTCAAGAAAACCTCATAAACCTGGTCAAGTGTTTAGCTCCTAACCTACGTACCTTAAATTTTACCTAGTTTCCAACTAGGTATACCTAGTCCCACTAAGACTTCTATTTGTCTAACTTCTAGTTTGGACTTTGTCAGTTAAATTTATAATCAACCTTGATCTACTTGACTTGTCATTCATACATATTGTCCAAACATCGAAACTCAAACTCGAGTCAACTCAAGCTTAGCCAACCTTGACCCAAAGAAGATTACACCAATAATCTCTCCCTTTTTGATGTTTGACAATATGTTTAAGTTAGTCTAACCCATATGAGCCTAACTCCCTTCTTCATCCTGTGTCAAAGCATAAGTGAGGGGTTTTTCTAACTTAAACATTACATTTTCTCTCCCTTTGAGACACATCAAAAACTCTCTCTAAAGATTCTTTTCTTGCAATGTAACTCAATGAAAGTCTCATACCTTTCATTGTATCTTATACTTAACCTTGAGCACACATCCATCATGATGAAGATTTTCAATCTTCCATTGTCCCCAATGCTCAATGTAGAGAATCTATCTAATCAAATGCAAATTCATGCTTTTAAGGAGAATCTCCCTCTCAATACATGCTCTAACTTCAATCATTGCACAAATATTGATTTAGAGATTCTAAACCTTTGAGCAATTCCAATAATTGAATTTTTGAGGTTAAAAATTCAACTTGAATCTAAACCTCCCCTTAACTTCACATTTTTCACCATAAACCACCCTCCTTTTCTTTTTCACCAAGAGAATTATCCTAATATACTTATACAAGTATTTCAAAGGGTTATAGATTGTTAGATTAACTAAATATGGGTTAATAGACTGAAAGTAGATTATTTTAGTTGAAATCAACAATCCTCAATCGATTGACAACTGTCTTCACTTGATTGAAATGTCTAAATCAATCACTTAATCAATTCAAAATCATTATGTGCCGAGAAACAGGCTTACCAATCGATTGCCTAATCGATTGGTGCGAAGCAAATGATTGGGTAATCAATTACTGAAAGTGAATTTCTAATTTCAATTTCAGACTAAACTTCAAAAATTCTTAAATAATTCTATGATTTTTCAAAAACCATGAAATTTTGCATAGATATTATTTTTGTAATATGTTATTATGGAAAAATAGTTTTCTATGAAAATATCTTTCATTTTCAAAGATTGATACAAAATTAAAAACCATTGAAAACTTCAATGTTTCAGTCTATTTTGTATCTAACTCATTGATTTCTAACCAAAGATAGACTTCACTAAGGTTTTCCAAAATGATTTTGACATGATTTTCAAAAATAATTTTTAACCATATTCTTTGGAATAAATGCACATGACTTGTACACTAGATTTCTCAATGATTGGACTTCATATAATCACTTATTTTGATGAAATTAAAACTCAAATAGATATACTAAATCAACATCTTGAGTTTTGTTCATCCACCTAACATCTCACTTGTATCTAATTTACCTTAATCACTTGTAAGCCATCCTTATAGTCTTAGTGAGATATAAAATATGTTTTCCTTGATATTTTAGGATGATGCATATCTATCTAGACATTTAAACTTTGATCATCCAATCTAGGATGTCAATTGATGTCATTGTCCTTAATTTCAATGAATTGAAATAATGCATGATAAATGACTATGACATACATCGTATGAGTATTTTTAAAAACAAAATTATATCACAACCAAATGATATATGTATGATATGACATATGATATTTCTTATAATTAAATATGCATGTTAAAATATAATGTCATGACATATGATAGGCACACAAACACAACAATTTTAGCATAAAGAAAATACCTAGATTTTTATCTAAACATCATTAACTAATCGCTAAGCCAAAAATATTCCTAATTTACCCTCATCTCCCTAGAAAATGGCAAAACCCCAACATGGCATTTCTTTGCATTCTTTACCATTTGTACCAATTTGATTAAGCTCACATTTTTCAAAAATTTAATTTAGCACAATTTTACTCTTCAAGAGCAAATATTAAATATCAACTTCTCATTTTCAAGGTGTCACATTACGTTAAAAATCTCTAAAGTATCAACTTTATTACAATTGGGTTAACTACCCTTCCAATTATAGTTGACACATTCTAAATTCATCTAGGGTGTAGAGAACATACTCTTAGGAATTCAAAATTTATTGGTGGTCCTTGGATGTTCTAGGTACTTATTAGAGATAACTTCCCTTGATACCTTCCTAGTGACTCCTAACCTTCTTAGAAGTCTTAATCACACTACTCTTATTTAGGTCAACTCTATAGATATCTTCCCTTATAGCCTTAACTTGACTCTTAGACCTAGATTTAATTTCATAACTATATGAAAGTCTATGATATGAGGACACCTTTGTTGGAGCAATCGAGGTGCCCTAGGTTTTGATGTTTGGGAAAAGGTTTAAGTTAGATTTATTATTGTATTTGATATGCATTGTGAGTATGCATGATATAGGTACAACGAGGATAGTTCAAGTGGGATCTTGAAAAATGAGGAAAGTCAATGACTAAGGCTGAAGGAAGCTTCAGAAGACAAGATGTGAAGGATGGAGAGGCATCTGAGAGATACGAGGCTGATGGAGGAGGCTAGAAGGCTAAGTATAGGTAAAGGAAGACCCAACAACAAGGACTGAGGCTGAAGGAAGCTCCAGAAGGTAAGTCGTGAAGGATGGAGATGCATCCGAGGGACGCGAGGCTGATGGAGGAGGCTAGAATGCTAGGTCTAGGTTGGTCGGGTGAGGACGAGTACAGAGAGATTGTACTCGAAGCTAAAACCCTAAATTTAGGATTTGGGCAGTTGACTGATGCTGGGAGTAGTCGACTGATAGAGGTCACAGAAAGATCAGTCGACGGATCTTCTGTATAGTCGATTGATGTCGGTTGAATTCGAACGTTGAGTTATAATATTCGAATTCGACAGCTGGCAGTCGACTGGTGTTAGCACCAGTCGACTGGTAATGGGTAGATCAGGAACGAGCTCTATTTAAGAGAGCTCGATTTGGTTGAGCAAAGGTTGATGAAATAAGCTTGGTTAAAACTTATTAGTAGTATTCCTTGTGCTCTAGAGTTCTTGTGCACTACCAAGAGGTTTTGGTGAGTTTGTGATGAGGTTTCTTCACCCAGAAGGAGGTTGAGCATAGCCAGAGGTTTTTCGGGGCCTAATCCACCGACGAATAGAGATCATCCACCTTACGGACAACCATGGAGTAGGAGCATCATCTCCGAACCACGTAAATTAGTTTGTGTTCTTTCTTATTAGTTTTAATTTATATTATATTCCATTGCATACTAACAATTGTAGGAAGAACCGTGAAAAAATGGGTGATCGGCTATTCACCCCTCTAGTCGTACGATCGACTCCCCAACAAGTGGTATCAGAGCAGAGGTTCGCTCTTGTTGAACTTACCACTAAAGGAGCAAGGCGCTAGAGGAAGAAGACAAAGATGGAGTCAGAACGTTTGCAAGGATGGTATACACGGATCCCACCTCCATATGATCGAAATGATTTTGATTACTGGAGAAAGCGGCTAGAGACTTGATTCCAAATGGATTGGGACCATTGGACCACATTGGAGGTTCCGTTTACAGCTCCAACGGACAAAAAGGGGAAGCGTCTCCGACCTCGATATTGGACCAAGGAATAAAAAGAGGAAGCGAAGTTGGATAAGGAAGTAACAAGAATTGTTTTAAATTTATTACCTTCTTATATTGTGTCATGTGTAGGTGAATACAAGAATACTTATGAGCTATGGAGAAAGGTAATAATTCTTCATGAGAATTCTACACAAGGACAAAAAGTGGAGGAGCCAAATGACAAGGGCTCATTGGTCCAAGAAAAGGAGAAGGATCAATCTGAAGTTGAGTCGAGTTCAACATCCAAAGAGGAGGAGGAAGTGGAATTGTCCACATCCTTAAGTGAGGAAGAAGAAAAGCAATACAAGGTGGAGGAGATCTTGGAAGCTCAACCCTCAACCTCAACTACCGAGAAGAGTGAGAAATCCCACGTCAAATGGTTTGAGTGTGGGGAAATCGGACACTACAAGAGTAGGTGTCCTTCACTCAAGAAGGTAAAAGAGGTAAACCCTAAACTCGGTAAAGTTCATTTAAAAATTAATGTGGGTTGTAGGGATGAAGTCAAGGATAATAAGCATATAATTTGCTTCACGTGTGGTGAGCGTGGCCACTACCACACAAAATGCCCAAGGAAAGGAGAGCTCAAGAAACTGGGGCATTTGAAGAAATTGGAGAAGAAGAGGAACTCAAGTCAATGGGGAGCTTCAAAGGTAAAAGGGAAGGTAATTTCTTATTTAAAATTTAATCTAATTTTTAATTCTTATATGCTTGTTAGAAATAATGTAGATTATTTACCCAAGCATAATCACGGATTTAGGAATAATGATAGAAATAGGGTTAACAAGGTGATGTTAAAACCGAGATTTTTGTGTTACTTTGGAAATTTTCGGAAATAGACCCTAGGGTTTAATTGGGTTTTCGGATGTGGTTGGGGAAGTGAAGGTATTTAAAAGCTAAGTTGGAGGGGTTTTATTGCTAAAACTCAAAGTTAAGGGCGAGATTGTAATTAATTAAACTAGTGGGCTTTTTGCAATTGCCCCCTCACTTAACTATAACCTCTCCTCACCCCGCTGCCCTAGCCCAAAACCCGACGGCCGCTCCCACCTCTCCTCTCTCGCTGCCCTAGCCGAACCCGCAGCCAAGCAACCACACGCCGATCGCCCCTCTCCCTCTCTGAGACCGAAGCACCACACACGCCTCGCTTCTCTTCTCTTCTCCTCCGGCCGCGTGTTGCCCTAGCCGAACACGACGCCATTTGTTTCTCTTCTCATTGGCGAACTCGGTCGACGCCCTTTCGTTCTCCTTCTCTCGATCACAACCGGAGCTGCCCTAGGCTTCTCATTCGCCCGCGTGCCCTAGCCGTAGCTCCCTCTCGACCCACAGTCGAGGCCTGGAGTTTCTTCACCCTCTCGCTCGACGACGACGCAGCTGCTCCAGGTAGGGTTATGGTTTATTCCGGACGAATGAGGGATGCTATTGCTTAGGTGATGGGATTCCCTAGCTTGAATTGACCGGGATTGTTCTCAGGGCATATCAGCTCTGCTGTTCGAGAGCTTCCTGCGGAAGTTGGAGCTGGGAGAGGTAATGGTTTTTCTTTATTAAAGATTATAGCACTTAATTACTTCCAGTAATTGATGAATTAAGGATATTGAATTCTTGAGGGATGGCTGTCGTGTGTTGGTAGGGATTTGAAGTGTGTAGCCATTGGTTTGCTGGGATTTTGACTGCGGTGGACTTGGGATCTATTGTTCCCTCAACTATTGTTGCTGTGAAGGCCTACGAACTGAGGTAAGGTGTTTATTTTACTTTGATCATGATGCGGATAAACTATTGGAATCAAGCTGTGTATGGGTTGAGGGTTGTGATCTTGGTTTGAACCCAAACCGGCAGTTGATTGGACTGGGGTTATAATATAGTTCTATTTCTTTAGTATAGATCTAGCTTGGGTATTGATTTGTGAGAGGAACTGATAGCAATTGCATATGCGCTTACGGTTGGTTGGAATTGCAAACCAATCTAACCTAACCCTAAATCTTAATTACGCGGGGTAATTGGGAAAACCTTTCATTTAATTATGAGAGATTAAATGGAAAGGAAATGGTTAGGTTAACCCGAGCATGGTTTAGGGATTTATTAGCTAGCTATCATTTGTATAATAGCTAATTAAATCTGTCCTTGATACAGGGACTTGATTGATTATTGTTGCTGATTATTGGCGGGTGGTTCTTATCCAGTTGATACGGACTTCATCTATTGGAGGCGGGTACTTCCTGCTTGTTTTCTTAGATCCAGTTTATCTTTATGCATGGCTTGCACTTATTTATGCAGTAGGACCTTGTTTACCTTACCTGCTACCGTTTTGTTATCCTGCTTGATACTTATGCTTGACCCTAGAGTAATCTGATTTTACTTCTATACAGTCTCACCATTTGTTTATCTGAATCTGTATAGTATTGGTAAAAGCATAAGTCTGTAGATATTGATTAGCATGCCATGATATGATTGCACTGGTGGATTCTAGTTATACTTGCATGTGTATCTAGACATGATGTTTGGGTATGATTCATGATTATGACCTATGCATATTAGATTGAGTCATGTGTCGATGACCTGGTAGGGTTTGCATGTATTGGAGTCATGCACCATACCTGCACTGTTTGCATGCCGGCGATCAGCGACTCCCTTGTGGTTGAGCCTGACGTCCTCTGGCACATGTTCTGCACACACGGCCACTCATGGGTTAGTGGATACCGTAGCGTGTGTGCATTTGCTCTGTATTGCTCCGCTCAACCGCTCATGGGTAGTGGTTTTGGAGCGTGGTAGCAAGCAGGGATCCCTTCTCTTCCCATAGACCAGAGAAGATGAGAGAGATATCTCCCCCATATATACATGGGGCGGAGTGTTCACTCCACCAGCATCCTGTCCACTCGGTCACTCAGGAGCAGTGATAGCAGGGTGCGTACAGTGTCACAGCTCTACCCACTCGGCCGACACAGTATCGCCTGTCTCGGTGGCATGACTGGTGTTAGGGGGTGACCATGACATTGCATCATATGCATACGATGCATTGTGCACTTGATTGTGTTTGCTGCATTTATTTGCTGCACTTGTTTGACATGCACATACAGGATTTATGATATATGTGTGGTATACTGACCCTGCACTAGCTCGCATGGTACGAGTCCTCTATATGATCAGGATAGGCTGATTTACTGGTATGTATGTTCAGTTTTGCATATTCTGATATTTCTATTGAGACTGTATCCATGTTGTTTCCTTATAGCTTATTCAGCTATTATACTGCCATGCATATCTATCTATATCCGCAGAGTCCACTTGGACTCACCACCCGTCACCATGATTTTGTTTTCAGGTTGATAGTTCGACGGAGGAGCCCAGTTGCCAGTCCCAGGGTCCCTACTACTCCGTAGCTGGTGCTTCCGCATTCCTTCATTTCTATTCTTCGCATTTGTTATGCATTGTAGTCGATTGTTATGTCACGAGTCTGTATTCGTGCTTTATTCATTCGGCGTTGTATTTTTGAGTCCTCTGTTGGACTTTGGGTGTTTGTTTTGCTGCGCGTCTGCCCAGTGAGCAACTCTGGTGAGTTTTATAGTTTTCCGCTGCATTATTTTTCGTTTTAGTATTCTTATATATCTGTTTTGAGGCCTGAGGCCTATTATTATCTGCGTGGGTTTGTGTGTATGTGTAAATTGTCCGTCGGACAGGGGAGGTGCTGTCCGATTCTATATTGGATCAGCAACTCCGCCGGTCTCGGGGCGTGACAAGATAACCCTAGAAAATCATTACCCAAGGCTAGACCCAATAAGACCCAAACTTCCATGCCTAAGGGGAGGAAGGTAGTAAATGATTAAGGCATTAATCCCAAGCAAGGGAGACTTATGTCTAGGAAAGTGGGTACGTCTAGGAATATCCAAGATGGACATGTTGACTCTAGGGTTAAAACTCTAGAATTGAAAAATCAAGTCTTGAAGGCAAGGCTTAAGGAAATGGAGAGAGTCCTAAATAGGTTCATTATTGGACCTAAGAGACTTGACATGTGTTTGGGTGGTTAAAAATTCAAAAATATCAAATTAAGTACCTCCAAGACCAAGAGAATGTCAAATGCTAGAAAGACACAAGACATTGGTAAGGGAGGAGTAATCAAGAACAAAGTGTCCAAGATTAAAAAGGTAGGTCAAGAATCACCGGAGGTATACCGGTATGGCCTAATAACTGTGGATAAATCACCGAAGGAGGTGACTAAGGTTAAGAACTCAAGGGGGAGCTCTAAGAGTCTATTTGGGACCCATGGTCAATGGATCTCGGGAGAGGATATCTCCCAAAAGTTTAGATGGGCCATGGAGTATGCTAAAGGATTTAGAGACAGATTTGAGTTTCAATTCTTGGGTTTTGGCACATTAGGCTTGAGTTTCATGCAAGAAATATGACATTGGGGTTATATTGTATGAAAAATTGATTTTGATGTATAGATATCATATAAACCAATGCTAGGGATGCATTGTGGGTTGGTATGAGCAGATACATTAAGAAAAAGCCAAAACTAGGACTTTTGATCAAGGTTCAATAAATTATTTAGCTAGTTTGGTTTTGTGTCAATCTTGGGATCCAAGATATATACATTTTTAAATGTATTTTTTCCAAGTAACCACAAGTAGCACAAACCTCTCTACAAAATTTAAAATTTTTTGGAGATTTATGAAATTTCTGGTGTATTTCTGAAATTGGGTTCAATATGTAAAAATAGACTAATATCATGGTATCAGTCGACTGGTGTAGGGTTCAGTCGATTGATAATTTTATGAGTTACCATTCGATAGGGGTCAGTCGACTGATACAAGATGAAATTATTTTCAGCAAAGTCAAAAAGTGTCCAAATGAGTGTAAACCTATGTATAATCTTATAGGAGGTTAATATACAATGTTTATAATCATTAGAGGTTAAAGAATCTAATAATTGGGATATTGTCGGAGCATTTTTTGATGTGTGGCAAAGGGGGAGAAGTGTTGGATTTAAATAGGAAACCAACACACCTTTGCATGAAATCAAAGCTCGAAAGGGGGAGCTTAAGTGAAGGGGGAGCAATGTTGCTCATTTGTTGGCAAAGGGGGAGAAGTACCTTTGTAAGAAAATCCGAGCTCAAGGGGGAGCTTAAGTGAAGAGGGAGCCTAAGATTAGGTTTCATGATTTATGCATGTTCATTGTATTATTTCCCTAATTTAAACAGGTTGTTAAACATCAAAAAGGGGAATTGTTGGAGCAATCGAGGTGTCCTAGGTTTTGATGTTTGGGCAAAGGTTTAAGTTAGGTTTATTGTTGTATTTGATATGCATTGTAAGTATGCAGGATATAGGTACAATGAGAAAAGTCCAAGTGGGATCTTGGCAAATGAGGAAAGTCAAGGACTAAGGCTGAAGGAAGTTCCAGAAGGCAAGACGTGAAGGATGGAGAGGCATCCGAGGGATGTGAGGCTGATAGAGGAGGCTAGAAGGCTAAGTGTTGGTAAAGGAAGACTCAACAATAAGGATCGAGGCCGAAGGAAGCTTCAGAAGGTAAGTCGTGATGGATGGAGAGACATCCGAGGGACGCGAGGCTGATGGAGGAGGCTAGAAGGCAAGGTCTAGGTTGGTCGGGCGAGGACAAGTGTAGAGAGATTATACTCGGGGCTAAAATTCTAGGTTTAGGGTCTGGGCAGTCGATTGCTACTAGAAGCAGTCGACTGGTAGTGGTCACAGAAAAATCAGTTAACTGATCTTCTGTACAGTCGATTGGTGTCGGCTGAATTCGAACGTTGGGCTATAACATTTGAATTCGATAGTTGGCAGTTGACTGGTGTTGGCACTAGTCGACTGGTAATGGATGGATTAGGAACGAGCTCTATTTAAGAGAGCTCGGTTTGGCTAAGCAAAGGTTGAAGAAATAAGCTTGGTTAAAGCTTATTAGTAGTCTTCCTTATGCTCTAGAATTCTTGTGCGCTACCAAGAGGTCTTGGTGAGTTTGTGGTGAGGTTTCTCCACCCACAAGGAGGTTGAGCATAGCCAGAGGTTTTTCGGGGCCTAATCTACCGACGGATAGGAATCGTTCACCTTACGGACAACCGTGGAGTAGGAGCATCATCTCCGATCCATGTAAATTGATTTGTGTTCTTCCTTGTTAGTTTTAGTTTATATTGTATTTCATTGAGCACTAACAATTATAGGAAGAACCGTGAAATAAGTGAGTGATCGACTATTCACCCCCTCTAGCCATGCGATCGAGTCCCCAACAACCTTATCCTTGAACTTGGATTTATACCTCAAACCCTTCTTGTCCATGAATGACCTTTGTTTTCTTAAACCTAAGTTTTGTTCCTTAGACCCTTTGACACTACTTGTCATTTTTTAAGGGTTTTTTCTAGTTTATCAGGTCTTGACCTCAAGACTTGATTAAATCCTCAATTTTGGATTTTTTATGATTGTCTTGGATATTTTCCCTTTTAGTCTTAGAATATGTAGGTCTATCATTAAATGTCAAATTTTTACCCACCTTAGGTGTGATAGTCCTAACATGAAATGACTTATAATTCTTCCTAGAATTATCATACTTTATATTTTCACGATAAATAGCATTATAATTATAAAAATTATTTCTAGCATGCTTTTTATCATGATTTAACTCTTGACTTGAGCTTCTACTCTTTGACTTATCTTTGATGTTTCCCCCTTAAAGGCATTGATTTCGATAGTCCCCTTTTGATTGGATAGGAAGCACATGATATGCACCTTGCCTTTACATACCATGGGACCTGCCTCCTTTGTTTTTTTCCTTCACCTTAGGTGTCACTTGACCCTTCTTCTTAACCAATTTTGTATACTTGCTTTTGTAGTGTCCTCTTCCTCTACACTCAAAATAAATTATATGATTTTTATCTTTATAAATTGAATTTGTTATCCCTTCATGAGTTAAGCTCGAAAAGGTGGCACTTTCTTCTTCCTCATTAAAACGACTTTAGATGATAATACCTTTTCTTGTTCCAATGTTAATGGTATATGCTCCCCCTCAATCCTTGAGATGGATGCTTCTTGAATTTCTTCCTCGGATGTTGAATATCTTTCAATATTTAAGTCCTCATGCTCTTGATCTAAAGAGTCTCTCTATTTAGGTTCATCTTTATTTGGCATTGAGGTTGAAGTTTTATGAAGCTTGGCCAATTTACTACATAACTCCTTGGCTTCTTGAAATGAACCTATCTTGCACAAAATATTGTTAGGTAATGAATTAACCAAAATTTTAGTTACCTTATTATTTGCCTCGGATCATTCAATGTGCTCCTTTGTCATTCCTTTTTCTTGAGAAGCTTTTCGTTGTCATCTATTGGATCTTGAGATCCTTCCATTAGAGTATCTCCATATAAAATAATTTTCGATCCTTGACTTTGAAAGATCGAAGCTTGCAAATTCAAATTATGGAGGTGTTCAGGTGTCATATTCGAATTCATCTTTAAACTCCATTTTGAACATGAACTCCCATGATGATTAACTTTTTGACTTGTTGAAATTAGGGCTCAAATCTTTAACTTCTTCTTCTTTCTCTAGCTCATTGCTCTCTCCTTCGATTAGTCTAAATAAGAGCAGTCTCGCTCTAATATCACTTATTAGAACACGTAGAGAGCTAGAGGGTGAGATGAATAGCTCGCTTCGCTCTTTGATGATTTGTCACAAGGGAAACTTGAAGCAATGCTAACCTCTTAATCTTTACTTGATATTCACCTCCTTAAGATGACTAATCCAAGAATCCACACTGTACACATAACTCCACTATGAACACGCTCCTTTTTGGAAACACTTTAGAGGCGGAGAAACCTTGTACAAGCTCACATATAAGAATACACAAGAAAATACAAACTAGGTTACACAAGAAATAGAAAAACGATTACACAAAGAACCTTGCTTTTCTTTCTTTTTTGTTGCTCGGAGAAGCCTCTTGTAGACTCGGACAGGTAGCAGCACTTCGCTCAGAATCATCTAAGAACCAACCTCAAGTGTTGTGTTGAGTTCTACTTTTGAATCTTTGTGAAAGTCCTTTATATCACACTGATTTAGGGTTCCTAATTGATTGTCCTTACTCCCAATCGATTACCACGTCAGACTGATCAAATCCAATAGTTTAATCTTTGCAATGGCTCTTTTCTACTTTTTCCAATCGACCACCTAATCGATTAACTAGTCTCTTAATCGATCACCTAATTAATTAAGACAATTTCTATTCTCAAGACAAAGGCTTCCAATCGATTACCTAATCAATTGGCATTACCCTAGATTGATTACCCAATTGATCCAGAACATTTCTGTTTTGTGAAAAACAACTCCCTGATCAATTGGTGTAGTCTCTTAATCGATCACCTGATCGATTAATAGTGCTCTTGTTTTCACTACAAGAGGCTTCCAATCAATCACTTGATTGATTGACGTTGCCTTTGATCAATTACCCAATCGATCCAACACCTTTTTGTTTCGTGAGAAAGAACTCCCCAATTGATCACCTGATCAATTAGTATTGGGCTAATTGATTGCTCAAGCCCTAACCTATCTAACCTATGTCTAGGGTTCCCTTGTCTAATACTCGGTCAACCGTGACCTGTTGGGACTTTCCGTTGCGTAGTATCCAGTCAACCTTAATTTGTTAGGGCTTCTTCATGAAGTGTCTGGTCAACCGTTGACTCATTTGGACTTTCCCTTACCTAGTTCCTAACTAGGACTTTTCTCATGCCAAATGTTTAGCTCCCAACTAATCCTCCTTAGACTTAACCTAATCCCCAACTAAGTTTGCCTAGTCCCAGTAAGGCTTTACTCGTGGCAAGTGTTTAGCTTCCCACTAACCCACTTTGAACTTAATCTAGTTCCCAACTAGGTTTGTCTAGCTTCACTAGGACTTCACTCGTGCTAAGTGTTTAGCTTTCAGCTAACCCACCTTAGATTTAACTTAGTTCCTAACTAGGTTTGTCTAATCCCACCCACTAGGATTTACATTTGCTTAACTTCTAGTTATGACTTTACAAATCAAGTATCTACCCAATCTTTAGCTACTTGATTTGTCATTCACATATATTATCCAAACATCGAAATTTAAACTCAAGTCAACTCAAATTTAATTAATTTGGTCAACCTTAACAAAAAAAAAAAAGACATCAATATCCATTATACATAATTTTATCCAACGTTATAAGAGATTATTTTTACTATTCAAATCTATAATTATTAAATTACATGATAATAACTTTCCCATTATCTTAGAACTCCTCAAATAACTGTCTCATCCTTATTCCATTCCGTGCCTTACCACCTATTTGTCTAATCCATTCAAAAGGCTAAGTTTTTAGACGATAAATATATGATAAACCTTTGTGAAAACCTATCCAGAGAGACAACTCAAACATTAGAGATTAGTTTTGTCATATGTATATTTTTTAAACTATAGTTAAACTTTAACCCACTCGCTCAAAATACAATTGGAGTGATTGGTCCATCCCCGGTTCAATATTCAGCCGCACATAGACAAAAGTGCCCTTCGTTGCTAGGCCGTAAATAAGTCCTGCCGAATCTAATTTTAAGATGTTCAAATTTATTTAATTAGGTTATCAATCGAATTGAACGGAAAAATGAGTTAAATCTTTGAAATAATTATTTAAATTTAATTTGATTTATTTTTGATGAGCTTAACATAATTCAAGTTTAATTTGAATTTGGTTCGTTTAGACGTTCTCAAATTTTTAATTTAAATTTGACTTAAATTTAATTTATTTAGATATTATCGAATTCTCAATTCTAATTTAGTTTGAGTTTGATTCATTTAAATATTATTGAGCTCTCAATTTATACTTGTTTGATTATTTAAAATTTTTATTTGTTCGATTGATTATATAATTTAATAATTCAAATTTATTTTATTTATTTAAAAAAATATTTATTAAATAAGAATTTTTATTAATGAACATAATTTACTAAACGTTAACCGACTATATATATATATATATATAAATTTATTTATTTAATTTAATAAATTATTTAAATTTTTTTAATCGATGCTATATATATACACGATGCTATATATATACACACACGATCTCTTGCGCAATCGGGTTACACGTCTCCCATTCAATTCAATTGGCAATGCCTCGAGTGGTGATGGAGGTGCCTCCGTTTGTTTTTTTTTTAAAGTCTGCGAGCATATTTTTTATTTTTTTTATTTTTTTGGATATATTTAGGGTTTAAGATTTTAAGATTTAGGAATTGGATTATAGTGGATTTAAATAATAAGATTTTTCTCTGGGATCAGTCGTCCCTCTTGAGTTATAGTGTTTAAATAATTAATTTTAAAAATTTACGAGATATATTATATGTATTTAATATTTAAGATTTTAGGATTTAGATAATAAGTTATAATAAATTTAAGTTAATAAAATTTTTATTTAGAATTCAGATTATAACGTTTAAAATAAAAATAAATGTATTAAATTATAATATTTAAGATAATAAAATTATTAAAAAAAATTTAAAAATGACTTAGATGTAAAGTATATAATATAATTTTTAAGATATATTAAAAGAAATGCTCATTCAAAAAAATTTAAAAATGACTTATATGTGAACACGCTCCTATCACGTGAAAAGCTCTATCCTGTCGCTCACAGATTCTCTATAATAGATTTTATAGAAATTTTGAAACATGAATAATCTTTTCCTCGTCGATTCATTTACTGTCTTATCCATTAGATTTTATGCAGAAGGGAGTTTTCCGAGCAAATCTCATTAGACTCGAGCTGTGGACAGCGTATAGAACCACAGAAAAAACTGCAACTTTCCCGACCAGATGATATTGCTCAAAGATACTTAGCATCTATTAATAATTTAAATATGCCTTTACATAATTATCAAGTGCGCTGGAGTTGAACGGCAAGACCACATGACACATTTTCCACTGCAAAGCCGGAGGGGTTATACACCTTTTCGACTCATCCTTTGAGCAGCTGTCCACCACCATAACCAAGATATCCTTTCCATTGCTCAATGAAACAATACCAATTTATAGATATATGTATATTTTAACTAGGCTACAAAACCAACCATCAGGTGGCATGGTTTTGTATAGGGCAGTTCATTTTGTAGAAGTAGGACTGTCTTGATGCCATATGACACAAATTGGTAAGCCACTTCTGTTTCACCAGATCTACTTCATATTTTACCATATATCCAACCGCACCACCTTGTTCCTCTCATGGGTTGACTGTTTTCAATCTTTTGGCAGAGTGGATGAAGCCTATGATCACCTGCATCTCATCCAATTGCTGCTTGCGAGTAGATAAAAGATGCGTTAGTTGCTAGGAGCAAGTTGTACACGAAACATCGGGAAGAAGGATGACCTGAGATAGGAGATGGTTTTGCACCCCAAGAATCAATTGTTCCTTTGTAGGGTTGGGGTTGATGTTCACCTGTTCATTAATTGGCGTTAAGCTTAGTTTAAGATAAGGGCTCTAATGAATAGAATATGGTAGAGAAACATACGAGATTGAAGTGCCTCCAGTATTTCCGTAAGGTCGGCGTCCCAAGCTTAGCCAAGTTAAGTCTCTGTTCATTGTTTACAGAGTGTTCAGCATAAGTTGTCAGCAATATACTGGTTTTAAAATTGTGTAACCAAGATGGCCAATACTTAGATTCTTCAGGAATCATGTGAATGATTCAAATGATGAAGAACCACCACCCAGGAAAAATATATGCAACCATACATGTCAAAAGAATTTAAAGATGAACTTTTCTAAAGTTTAAACACAATAGCGGGATACATTGTGAACATATTGAATTACTTAACATGAAATTTACTCACCATTTGATATTTATGGCCATTAGTATGAGAGTCTTGATAACTGCTTTGACCATTTGATTTTCCGAAAGATGTCCATGGCCTGGTATGCCGAACCCTTGGCTTTGTGGGCTTATGTAAAACTAAGCTAGCTGTTGAGACATTATAACAATTAAATTTTAAAACAGGAAGGCACACTGCCACCTTTACTTCTAAATTGCCAAGTGGTATTTAACTAGAGAAAAAAATTATAGTTACCAATTAGTAAACAGTAGGAACTTACAGTAATCGATGTCTTTGTCTCCCATATCTGAACTACTGCAGAATGAATTATCATAATCGAAGTCATCGTTATCTTCATTTCCAGTAGGAGCTTCCAAGACGCTCAATGCATTTCTTTGCAGTTTCACTTCTACCCCATTCTTTAGAACCTGATAAAATGCCAATGAATTGCCTTAATATGAATTCCATCCTTCCTTTTGTGCAAATAATTGCATAGAAAGAAAATAATTCAAACCTTGTCATAAAGTGACTAAGCAAAGGTGTCCAAAACTCAATTCAGGATCAATCATAACTGGTGGTAACTACAATTTGCATCTAATCCATCTCTTCTAGGCGATAGACCTAACTTAGGCACAATTGAGTGCAAAAGCTAAGATAACGCTGATCATGGAGGTTCTCAAAAGTAAGATGAATTGAGGACCTCAGTAACCAACGGCAGCGACATCAATTTATCATTGATGATATGAGTGCATGTGCATCATTATTGGTGAGTGCTCTAGAAATGGTTCTCTAACCATAGTGTACGTCGATTTCAAAGAAAATTCTAGTTGGAGGTCCAATTCATAAAACACCAACGTGACAATACCCCTTCCTGTTATCATCCAACTCGTAATGATACACAAAAGTAGCATGTGGGTAAATCATTGAATAACAAAATTGTAGAGAGTATCTAAGTTGTAATGCATAAGAGAATCACTAACCAACCAATGCCAGCCACCAAGACCTACTGCCTTCTTCACAACACCTTGAAGTCCAACTAAGACAGACTTAGTTCTGTTGTTTCCGGTTACAATGACTTTAGTGTGCCTGGGAAGCACAGAAAGCTCTTCATCCCCACTTTCACACTGTGAAGGAGATAGAGTTGTCCTGACAGAACAAAACTCAGCTTCCATACCTTGCAATAAATTTACAACCTGACATCCAACCAGCTGTGTCACCATCAAACTATTAGCAAGTGAAATATCAGCTGAGAAGCTACCAAAATTCTTTGGAATTAAGAAACTAGAACATTGAAGAATAAACACTCTTTTAATGCTGCTTATAATTGTTCTATTAACACCTACCAGACTTTGGATAGTATGTTTAAGATAGCAAAACAAGTAAAATACTGCCAATTGTCAGTTGCAAGTAACAACACTTCACAAGAAGTCCAATTTTTAGGTGCAGACATTATCTTCCGGAAAAACGCAGCACACGGAAAACCAACAGCAACGCCATCAACATCATCCTAAATAAGCTAACGTATGAAAACTCAACTCAATCCAATTAGTAGGAGACCACAGACAGGGTACCATCCAACGCATTAAAAGATAAATAGCATACTTCCTAGAAGCCAATTCTTTCTCAAAATCTCATATGGTACAGTACTTAATCGATGCTCTTTTGCAAAGAAAAAGCAAACACAAATGATGATTTTAAAAATTCGAAACTAATCTAATTCTACAATCAGAAACTTCGTAGTAAATCAATAATAATAATATAAAAAAAATATTTTTACGATACAATTTTCTCTTCACAGTTCCGATCTACTGCATGATTTAAGAGTTAAAAATGAAAAGGCAAATTTCAACATAGGTATAGGAGGTTTAGTTGTTGAAGGTCCCCCACCAACCCACTCGCCCAGAATATAATACATGAAATGGATCGTTTTCTACACATGCATTAAACCTTGAGAAAAATTCCGGAATCGAAAAAAATCAAACATTGCCATTTCTAATTCGCCCGTTTAAAACTCAACTTTCCGCAAAGGAAAAATAAAAACCAGCATCAATCCCAGAGGTCTAATTCATTTATGTGTCCAAATGCTAAACATTTGAGCTGATCACAAACGCATGCATAAACCACACACAAAAATATCAAGAAATCGAGCAAGAGGATCAAAAGAGTAGAGGCAGCAAAAATTAAAAGGCTCGGTCATTCAATTCATACGACAATGCCGCGATCCAGCGCAGCGAAACACCGAGCTTGATTGAACCGTCGAAATGCGGCGGTTTTCCAACTTAAGAAACAGCAAAGCCGGAAATTTACCTATCAGATATAGGAATTACATAGATGAGCGATCGAACAACCGAACAACAAGAGGATTCGCGAGAATTAAATGTTAAAAGAGAGGAGATCGGGATCTGGGTGTGAAAGAGAGTAGGGTTTCCAGTAGCAGCGGAAGAGGAGGGAAGGGGGAGAAAGGAGTCAAGGACACTTGAGAGAGTGGGCGTTCAGTAAACTAATGCTCGGCAAACTGCCAAATTGGTAAGTAACGTTTCGGACCGGGTTTTAAGGAACGTTACGGTCCGGAGCCGATACGTGACGCCAGGATTGGAACCACCAGTCACGTGACGGTGACTTTGCTGCGAGATGTTCCCGCGGCTCCTCGGCGAGCCGAACCGTAGGACGCCTAAGGGCAACGACAGCTCCACTTTTCCTAATCCAGCTGTCGTGATCAATGCGTAAAGACAATATATTACGTGACCCAAAGGTTACACCAATCTCACATCCAGGGGCCCATGATTCTAGTGGCTGGTATTTTAGTTTGTATGTTTTTGCGGGAGTAGTTGGAGTCTGGATTCCAGCTGGCGGCCACTAGGTGGAGCCCTCTCTCAGTATCTGGAAATAAAATCCAAAGTTGAAAATTTAGGACAAAAGATCTAAACAATTATTTTAAAAGAATATTAATAACTTATAATTAATGTTAAAAAGATTTAATCAACTTTTTACCTTAAAAAATTATTTTAAAAAAAACTACTACATAATTAATTTTAACCCTTAGCCTACTCTAAGAAAACCTTGTTGACTGAAACAGTTAGCATTAATTAGAATCTAAGAAAACCTTGATGAAGGTTTAACATTAATTATGTCATGGAACGATATTAATGCAAACGAAAAAAAATAATGAGACATTCATAGCCATAATGTTTCTTCCTGCGGTAGAAAATTACTTTATAAAAAAAAGATGGATATTATTTTTATTTTATTTATATAATAGGTAGATGGATATACGAATGAATCTGTGAATTATTTTTCATCCAAATCTAATAGGAAAAAAATTTCGTTAGCACTATGATCCGGTCAGGAGTTAATCTGACTTGGTAAAAAACCCGGTTGGATTAGGATCCGGTCGGGTAAGGACAGTCGGGCACACAGGGTGTTAATCTAGCTTGAAAAATGCACTAGGTGCTACACGGATTTGGTCTAGTCGGTGATATCTAGTCGGATAAGCCGGTCAGCTAAACCCGACCGAGAAGGTTCAGTCGGGCCGGACGGGAACCACGTGACCCCTTGAAAAAGGGATACTGAAGGTGTAGTTGACTTCGGGCGGACATCCCGGTCGGATTGGCAGGTACCAGAACGGTTGAACCCACTCAAGTGACTGACCCACCCAAGAGCCATTGATAGTCGAGCGACCGAGCCCCTCCGAGTAACCACTTTCGGTTGGTCGCCCAGATCCGGATGGATTCACAACTACATAATAAGACAAGCCCGGGTGGTCGCACTGTCTGAGTCATTTAATCATAATTAGACTCTCTCAAATACAACAAGATCTTCCAAATCCTCTTATTATGAGGAAAAGACACCTGCCATAATCATATCTTCCCAGTGCATCAAACTTTAATAGAGACAGAAAAGGGGCAGCATGAACAAACTCTTTGGCGACCATGTCAAATCCTCAGGGAAATTAAGGCTGCCAGGGGATCATGTCAGAAGATTGACTTTTATAAGACAAGATAACCCAGACAAGACAGGTGTCCTCCTCCTCCCCTATATAAGGCTCATTTGGTGTTTCAAAAAAGGGATTCTGCAAAATTGGCTTCTCATCCTCCTAGCTTCTTTTGTGCTCTCTCTCTCAGCTTGGTTCTTCCAAGTTATTGGTTCCTCTTGTCCATCTCTAGTCCAACCCTGAGCGTCACAGCGACTCGTCTTGTTCACTGCGTCATCTGAGCGAGAACCCTCTCCGCTTGTTGACAGGATCAAATTTGATGTCATCTGTGAGAATTCTTGCCTGATCGAAAGACGAAGATGGGCGACTCCAACAAGGTGACAATTACACTCTCATAAGAAGTCTTCGAGTTGTTGGTGGCCCCCAAAGCCCAAAAGCTAGCAGCACAACAGAAGACCGATGGTCGTCCGATTCAGGAAGGTCCATCTGAGGCAGCTACCCGCTCTGGAACAGAAGGCGGGGCTCATCTGGGTAGCCGTCCTTGTTTCCCCCCAAGCATTTTTTGGCCCAATGGAGGGTGCAGGACAGTCTGATGTTGGGACTGGGTGCATGTCGACGCGGACACGTATTGTAATTGTTACATAATTACATGCAGCGGAAACGAAAGCATGAATAATTTCCTAAATTATTCTAACACATATCCTAAGCATGCAATGTGTTCACATAATCGTAATATAAAATTTTTACAGAAAAGGAAATTACTCTACGAATTACCTTGCGTAACTTGGAAGAAGGGACGAGATCCAACCGTTAGCGTCCCTTGAAAGCTCCGCCTCTATTCGTATCCACGCCGAGTATCGTCGGGATGACTTCGCTAAGCCACGAGTTTCGTGTTCATGAGAACTACTAGATTCTCCGTGAACACGACGAAAACCGAGAGAGTAATCAAATCGAAAGACTCGCCACTAAGGTTGGCCGAAGAGAAATATCGTCGCAAGGAAGAACTTCGTCGCCTTGATGCTTCTTCTTGTGCTCACGGCAAGAAGAAAGAAAGAAGGCCTATGGCCGGCCAAGAGAGAGGGAGAGAAGAAAAGGAGAGAGCCCAAGCAATTCTTGGATGGATCATCTTCCATGGCACCCCTTGGGTCCTTTATATAGGGAGAGGTTTCTTAATTCCCAAGCAAACCTCTCCTTGATTATGGAATAATTTCTCAATCAATCCATAATCAAGGCTCTCATGATCAAGCTTCTTCTTCTTGATTATGGAATAATTTCTTAATCAATCCATAATCAAGACTCTCTTTTTTTTGGTATGATTATATAAAATTTATAAAACAAACCAACCATTGGTTCATTATATAAAATTTTATAAAACAAACCAACCATTGGTTCATTATATAAATTTTATTAAACAAACCAACTCATGGTTCATTATATAAAAATTTATATAAAATTTATATAACCTTTTATAAAATAAACCAACCTTTGGTATATTTTATAAAACAAACCAAAATAGTCTTATCCTCTTATGGTGGTGGCCGGCCATGACAAGAAGAGAGGAGGCCCCCTTCCTTGGCCAGCCCATCTAACCCCAATTGGATCAAATCCCTTAATGAATTAAACTTATTTAATTCACCCATTAAGTCTTTAAAAGACATAGTCATTCTATGCTTCCGATGCGTCTGAAATAAATTCAGTTTTGACTATTGCTTAGACTTACCAAAAATAGTCTATCTCGATTGGAGAATACAATTCTTAACTCGTTTTAAATCCTTCGAATTACTCGTTATGCGTGTGACCAAATAGGCTTTCAATTTATGTTGGTCGTCCATAATTAACTAATTAATTATAAAACGATCATGAGTGGCACCTAGTAGTACATCATGATCCCTAATTAATTGAAAGATTAACGGTTGACCTCAGAAATGATTCTGAAACCTTTCAGCAGCTATAATGAATCGTGCCCCATTCCTTTCACCATCTTATACCCACTTGGTTCAGGACATGGTCTATGTGTGTCAGTCCCCACTAGGTTGACTACGTCACACCTAGCCCAAGTAACGTTTCCTCGTCCTATGGATTCTAATTACTCTCATGTATTTAAGAGATTCATACTCTGAACATGTCATGCTCTGGCCAGAGGCTTCGAGTAACAATCCGACGATAGGCCTCGGGTATACATCTCCTCGCAAGGAGTGGTGAATCCTTTGTAGGCTGTTCAAACATCTTCGGGCACTTCAGCTTATACCCAATCATCCTGGGTCCACACCTCCTTGGAGATGCTTGCTTAAGATGTCAAAGTATAAGTCTCCATGACAAAGATGACTTGAACACTGCAAGTCAAAGGAACATCGCACTTAAGCTGCAGTAAAAACTTCACTGACATATCTATATGTAGATTACCATATGAAGTTTTACAGCCAGTCACTCCAATGAACTAGTTCCCTTAACTAGCATTCATGTTTATCTCCGGACATCTCAATGTCACCAGCCAGTGAGAATCAGCTGATTAGAGAATAACTCATGCTAGTCTCAACAGAATTGATAGTGTCCGTATTTATCAATTCATCGACTAGGGACAATTTCAATACTTCACAATTGCACATGTAGAGATAATCACTAGTTGTGAATTCATCACAAATTCTCTCATGCTGTGAATTGTATTGCGGACATTCAGTAAATGAGCTTAAGATCTTAATCAAATAATCATGTATACTCAAATAGTGAATATTCATTTATTAAAATAAATGATTACAATCATAAGGCGATTGTCTTAGGACACTTCTCTCATATCACTAACATCTGACCCACTGGAAGTCTCTTCCAGCCGTGCAATACTCGACAAGGGGAAAGCCCCAACTATCCAAGCTCTAGCTGATCGCACTGGATTCCCCTTCTCTAGATGAGTCCTTCAAGAGTCGGTCCCCAAGCACTTTTGACTCCTATCTATTCCAGAATATGGAGGAGTTACAGACCCAGAAGAGCACCTTATGAAGTTCGAGAATGCGGCCCTGCTGCATCAATACACGGATGACATTAAGTGCCGAGTGTTCCTGACCACCTTGGTCGGGCCCCCTCAACAATGGTTCGACAGACTCCCGGAAGGGTCAGTGCAGGGATTTGCTGACTTCAAGAGACTTTTCCTCCAGCATTTTACAAGCAGCAAAAGGCATTATAAGACGAGCCTTAACCTCTTTGCCTTAAAGCAAAGCCCTAAGGAGTCCTTACGGGCTTATATCAAGAGGTTCAACCAGGTCGCATTGGACGTGCCCACGACCACTCTGAAAGTGCTAATCAGTGACTTTGCCCAGGGTTGCAGGAGGGGGAATTCTTCAGATTGCTGATACGCAAGCCCCAGAAAGACTTCGAGAGCCTCATGGGCAAGGTCGCTAAGTACGTGGATGTAGAGGAAGCACAAGCCGCTCGATGTCGGGAGGTCGGGCCTCTATCTGTGGCTCCCCATAGTCAGAAGACCACACCTTCCGGAAGACCCTTCCGTAGTCTCCGAGCCCTGGGGCAGAGACCCGAAGCCAAGCGTGACATAGTTCAGCAAGTGGTCGAGGGGTGCCTCCCCAACAGGTGGCAGCCCTACTGTTTGTTTCATCACGACCACACTCCCAACACCCAAGATTGTTGGTAGTCGGGCGGGGGCAAGCTCGCCCCCGACCAGGGAACTCCTCGAGGGGCATCTCAGGGAGGAGCCCGAGGTCAGGGAAGGTTGTAGGCAGAAAGGTGAGAGTCAGACACCCCGACGACTGCCCCGACAACAAGATAATTATTTCCGACCTCCAACTCCCCTGAGCAAGGAGAAGTGAATGAAGAACAAGCGAACCAACAGAACGCAGTATAGGGCTCGGTTAATGTCATCTCAGGTGGCCCCACCTATGGGGACTCCAACCGGGCCCGGAAGCCTCAGGTCAGGCGCCTGGAGATTCACTAGGTGGGGACGAGCCCTGCTCAAGCCAGAGGACCACAGATTAGTTTCGGCCCACAGGATTTACAAGGAGTAGACTTCCCGCATGATGATGCGTTAGTCATCACCATCGTCATAGCCAACTACCAGGTCCACCGGACCATTGTGGACACTGGTTGTTCAGTCAATATTTTGTACAAGAAAGCATTCGAGCACTTGCAGATTGAAGCCAGTGAATTGCAACCTGTAGCCACACCCCTCTTTGGGTTCACTGGGAATGAGGTCCAGCTGGTCGGCCAAATCAAGTTGGTCATTTCACTCGGGGAGGAGCCCCTGAAGAGGACCCGATGGGCGACCTTCCGGATAGTGGATGCGCCATCGACCTACAATGTCATCCAAGGAAGACCATCCCTCAACGAATTCAGGGTTGTGGCATCCACTTTCTATCTGAAGGTGAAGTTCCCGGTGAGCGATCAGGTAGAAGAAGTGAGGGGTGACCAAAGGGTAGCACGCCGATGCTACGCGGACGATGTCCGAACAAAAGTGTGGAAGGCGTTCTGAGCCTCGCCGGGCAGCTGTAACATGGTGCAGCCCTCCCCTTGGGCTGAGTTGAGAGAACAAAAGGAGGATGTTCAGCTCCTTCCCGACCGAGAAGAAACAAAGGTGAAGATAGCGCCAGAGCTGGAGCCCGACCTTAAGCAACAACTAGTGAAGTGTCTGGTAGAGAACCAAGATGTATTCGCATGGTCGACTCGAGATCTGAAAGGCGTCCGTGCGGAAGTCATGGAGCACAAGTTGCATGTTTACCCTGACGCCAGGCCCGTGAAGCAACGGAAGAGAGACTTCAGTCCCGAGCAAAATAAGATAATTCGGGCCGAGGTGGATAGGCTCTTGGAGGCAGGACACATTCGAGAGGTACAGTTTCCAGCCTGGTTGGCCAACGTGGTGCTGGTGTCGAAGTCGGAGATTAAATGGAGGGTCTGCATCGATTTCAGAGGCCTCAACAGTGCCTGTCCCAAAGATTGTTATCCACTCCCTCGGATCGATCAGATGGTGGACTCCACGGTGGGGAGCGAGCTCATCTGCATGCTGGACGCCTACCAGGGATACCATCAAGTGTCGTTGTCTCCCACTGATCAGGAGAAGGTCAGCTTCATTACATCCGAAGGCACTTATTGTTACACAGTCATGCCGTTCGGACTGAAGAACGCAGGGGCTACATATCAACGGTTGATGAACAAAGTGTTCAAGGAGCAGTTGGGAAGAAACATTGAGGTGTACGTAGATGGCATCCTCATCAAATCCCTCCGGGCGGCAGACTTAATAGCAGATGTGGAGGAAACCTGCTTCACCCTGAGAATGTATGACCTAAAATTGAACCCAACCAAATGCTTATTTGGAGCGAGGAGTGGGAAGTTCTTGGGTTACATCCTGATTGAGAGAGGCATCGAGGCTAACCCTAGCAAAGCAAAGGCTCTGTTGGACATGCCACCACCCAGGAACCTGAAGGAAGTTCAACGGTTGACCGGGAGGATCACAGCTCTCTCTCACTTTATTTCTCGGTCGGTCAATCACAGTCTACCCTTCTTCAAGATCATGCGCAAGGCCACTAAGTTTCAATGGGATGCCGAATGTGATCGGACCTTTGAAGAATTGAAGTCTTATATTGTGAGTTTGCCTGTCTTGGCCAAGCCTGAAGAGGGAGAGATTCTATATGTATACCTTTCGGCCACGAAGGGAGCGGTGAGTGTAGTGCTTGTAAAACAAAAGGAGGCTGAACAACAATCCATTTATTTTTTTAGGCATTTGCTGAAAGAAGCCAAGTGTAGGTACAATACACTCGAGAAGTTAGCTTATGTTCTTTTGTTGGTTGCTCGGCGCTTGCGCCCTTACTTCTTGGCTCATCCCATTCGGGTGTTAACCAATAGCACCCTTGGAAGAGTATTGGTCAACCCGGAGGCTTCTGGTCAAATGATCAAATGGACCATGGAGTTAAGTGAGTATGACATTCAATACCTACCTCGGACTGCTATTAAGGCTCAAGCGTTAGCCGATTTTCTTAACGAGCTTCACACTAAGGAAGAAGAAGAAACTTGGAAAGTCTACGTGGACGACTCTGCCACTCGGTCGGGAAGAAACATCGGGGTTCTCTTAATTTCCCCAAAGGTGTTGGAAACAAGATAGCTAGAGAGGGGGGGGTGAATATAGTCAATCACTTTTTCTTGGCACTTAACAAGTTTCCTGCACTCAACTTATCAGTAGCATAGCGGAAGAAGCAAAGGAAAATGAAACAGTGCAGTAAACGAAAATAGAAATGAAAGCAAACAGAGATAACTACCAAGATCGCTAACAAGAGGGTTTACAAGGTTCGGGGATAACTTGCCCCTACTCCTTGGCGTGCCCTTAAGGTAGGCGATCCCTTGATCGTCAACAGATCAAGCCCTGGTTTTCACCGGATATAACGCAACCTCCTTCTCGGTGGAGAAACCTCTCCACGACGTTTCAATCACAGATAAAGTTTAAGCACAAAGAAACAACAAGAAGGATCTTACTCAAACACTTAGCAAGGACAAGAACACAACGAACTTCCCTGAGCTCCACCCAGTGGCGATCTCACGCAACCCCCCTCTTCATGTCTTCCCACTGTCGGACTCCAAGCTCCTTATTCTCTCCTTCAAGCGCTCAAGTAATGGATGATTGCTTCTCGATCGCTTGCTCAAATTGATGAAAACTTCAAGAACACAGCAAGCAAGTTGTGGAGAACACAAGGAGCGACAAGAACACTAGTTTTCGAACTCTGCTTCCACGAAGCCAACTTCCGCCCTTTTGATTCTCCACACAGCGCCAGGTGACAACATCCTCCGTAGCCTCCAGCTACCACGCTGCCAATGCCAGCTACCACTGATCCCTCTCTGGTCTTCCTGAGATCCCCTCAGCCAAGCCCCAGTCTCGGCTCCAGTCTGCAGCTCGGCCGTTGCAACCTGAAATGGAGAATCGGACAAACCTGCTCCAAGGAAAGCCTCCATTGACCTCTCCTTGAGTGTTTGAATCCTCCCCTGTCACCTGCAACTTAATCAGACTGTTAGAGCAACAAATCACACAGTAAATCAAATATCAGAAGCAAACAGCAGCGAATCGGATACGATCAGACGCTCTGACCGCGTCTGACAGTGCAATTTGAATTAAAGTGATCGGTCACCGGACCGATCCAGGGCTTGTGGGTCGGTCACCAGACCGATCCACTGCTTCGCTGGGATTCCCAGCTCTCGCGGCTATACACGCCTGATCGGTCACCCGACCGATCAGAGTGAAGCCTGATCGGTCACTCAGACCGATCAGGACAGATGAACAGTGATTTTTTTAATCAGATCCAAAGTCCCTGATTGGTCACCGGACCAATTCAGGACTTGATCAGAAAGGGAACGAACTCACCGTCCGCTCCCTGATCGGTCACCAGACCGATCAGGGGTAAGGCAGCAAGGAAGCAGCCTGCTCCCTGATCGGTCACCGGTCCGATTAGGAGCCACATAGTAGGTTCCCAACCTCACTGTGCGCTCCCTGATCGGTCACCAGTCCGATCAGACATTGCTGGATCGGTCATCAGACCGATCCACGAAGGAGCAGCGTGCCAATGTCCCTGATCGGTCACCAGACCGATCCAGGGACTCAAACCTAGCCCTCCAAGCTAGGGTTTCATCCACCTTAGCCCTCCAAGCTAAGGATTTTTCCATCTAACTCTCCAAGTTGGGAATTTGCACCTAACCCTCCAAGTTAGGATTTTTCACCTAGCCCTCCAAGCTAGGACTTTTCACCCAACCCTTCCAAGTTAGAACATCATTCAACCTAGCCCTCCAAGCTAGGCACCTGACCCTCCAAGCCAGGACTTTTTCACCTAATTCTCCAGGATGGGAATTTGCACCTAACCCTCCAAGTTAGGACTTTTCACCTAGCCCTCCAAGCTAGGACTTTTCACCCAACCCTTCTGAATTAGGTCTTTTCCAACACCTAGCCCTCCAAGCTAGGATTTTTCACACCTAACCTTCCAGGTTAGGATTTTCCAACACCTAGCCCTCCAGACTAGGATTTTCCATACCATGTCTGATCCCTGATCAGGACTTAATCATAATCAAACATCATCCACCTAAACTAAAATCGGTGTCAACACCAAAACAACAATCAAGGCCAGACTGCATCAGCAATCTCCCCCTTTTTGTTGTTTGACAACCCGATTTTAAGTTTAGGGATTCTTAATCAATTTTTCAAATTTAGAATCATAGGGGAATCCAGATCCTCCCCCTACAACATGATCATCCTAAACTTAACCAACCACACTCTCCCCCTTTGTCGAACACGAAAAGGGTCTAGACGGGCTGTTAAGTTCAACCATACTCCTCCTCAACCCTAGGGGTATCCCAAATCAACAAAGATGTGATAGGTTGTTGGATAACCATATGAACACATGTGAAAAAGGCAGAGCAAGATATAGCAATCACATGCATCATATGAACACGAAGTATCAACTCACAAAGCATGCCATAACATTCATATGTATCAAGTAAACATGACATTATAAGCATGAACATGGCAATGTAGCAAATATGCAGATCATAGTCATATAAACAACATGGCATCAACAATAGACATACTAAGAGTAGATAAGCATGTGAGGCAAAGTCAAACAAGTCAAAGCATAAAATATCCAGACAAGTAGCAAGATACGTGTGGCACAAGGCCACAATAGGCAAGTCAAGGGGCATACAGCCCAAAAGTCACACAAATCATCCACACAGACCACAGAGAAAGGTAAGAAACATCCAAGCTCAACCATCAGCGGGAGGGTCGTCATCGTCCACGAGATCATCCATCGTGGTATCAGTAGGAGCAAAAGACCCTGGTGCAGTACTCGATGAAGGTGCACCTCCTGGAAATGTGTGGCTGCGCCACTCATCATACCATGTCTGCTGGAGGGTACGGGTCCCCGAGACCTCAGTCTCGATCTTGGTCAGTCAGCAATCAAGGGAGCGAAAACCTAACCGAAACTCCTCGCGATCTGTCTCCCTCAACTGAACAAACTCCTGTAGCGTCTGATCCAGCTCTGAGATCTGCTAGCGCAGATCTGGATCCGGCTCGTCATAGTCATCATCATCAGTAGCAGCGGCTGGCGGCTGAACCTGTGGACCTCCCCTTGGTAACTCACCAAGAACCCTACCATCTTTCCAAACCAACATCCGATCGGGCCCCCGAACAATGATGCCGGACTTGGCGAATGCTCGTCGGCCAAGTCTGCAATCCTGTCGTACTATAGGCATCATCCGGCCCTTGGTGACATCAACACCGACTGACATGAGCCAGTCAGTGATGACGTGACCAAAAGGCATGTATACTGTGCGGCGGCTGGGCTCTCGATAAGATAAGATGGACTGGAAGATGCTCTCCATGATATCGAAGTCCAAACGGCGGTGCATGCCGTAGAGCATCAGGCAGTGATAGGGTCGAATCTCAGCTAAAGGTTTGGAGGTGATTGGGAGTATACAATTCATGATAATCTTGAATAATATGTAGCTAGTGGGAGAGAGACGTAGAGCAGCAAAGGTAAGAAAGTCAGGGCCAAGCTCATCAAGACCGTCTGGGCGGGGACGACCAAAGAAATACTGATGGACAGAATCAGGGGTAACATCTGCAAACGGTGCTAATAGAGGATTAGGAAGCTCGGGATAGATCAAATACATATTCGGTGATCGTCGGCCACCCAGAAAATCGGCAAGTATGTCATAGGAAAAATCGAGAGTCCGTTTGGCGACTCAAGTAGTAAACTCGAAACCGCCTTGAGGACCCTGCTGAAGGTTATTGTAAAACTCCGAGACTAGGTCATAGTTGATGGTTCGCTCTAAGGATAGAAGGAAACCAAGATTGTAACGCATGACTATCTCCATGACTGATGGACAATACTCAGTCAGGAAAGGAACATCTATGGATCGACAGGGTAGCATTTTGAAAGTCCTTGATTGGAAGGACTGCTCACAGGTGGCGTTTGGAAATCTAGAGCTCGAAGAGGGCTGTGGCCTCTTGGAGGGGGTAGAGGAAGAGGGGGCTTTCCCCATGGAGCTGCCCTCTGCAGCCTCTTTGCCCTTGGAAGACTTTCTAGCGAGTTGAATTGATCATACACAGATAATGTGAATCAATTGATCAAGATGGACATAAATTGAATCATAAATTCAAAGATTGATCATCAAAGGTAAGACCCAATCATAGGTAGACATTAGATCAAGATCAAAAGAAAAAAAATGAGATGAAAAATTGATTTGATCATTTGATGAGAAAGTGAGGTCACGACAAATACAAGAGGGTCACGACACCACACCAAGAACAACACCAAACCATGGTTAGCTTCAAAACATAATTTTATGAACTGATTGGCAAGGAAAATTGAAGCCAAAAACTCACTTTGGTGCCATTGAAGAGATTCCTGAAGTTTTAAAGGGAAAAACGCTTGCGCAGGAATGACTCTCGGCGCAAGAGACGAAACGCGAGCCCCTTTTAGCAAGAGAGAAACTCGCAGGAAGACACAGAGCCGGAGGAAACTTCTTAGAACTGCACGCTCACACTCACGCTAGGAAGACGAGGTCACAGGGAACGCTCTCGCACGAAGCAAAGGTTGCGCGAGTGGAAAGTTTCGGCACTAGGGTTTAGCAGTGAAGGGTTTTGGGAGGAGTTAATCGGTTGGTGGATCGGTCCACCAACCAGAAATTAATGCGTCTGAACGGATCACCGTTCGATCTGATGGAGCCCAGACCGATCAGGCTCTGGCCTGATCAGACTGGCCTGGTCCTGATCGGTCTAGTGACCGATCAGGAGAGCTCCTGATCGGTCGGCTGTCCGATCAGGATACGAACAGTAGGCTCGGAGAGAAACCTCTGAGCTCCCTGATCGGTCTGTGGACCGATCACCATAGGTTGCCAGATCGGTCCGGGGACCGATCTAGGCTAGCTCAGAACACTTGTCAAAATTCTGGAAGGTCACTGCTTGCCTCGCTGATCGGTCTGAGGACCGATCACCACAGGAAGGAGCCAGATCGGTCCGGGGACCGATCAGCCCTATGCCTGATTGGTCCAGTGACCGATCAGGGTTCCTGATACCATCTGAAATAAACTGAAACTTTCAGTTTCAGTTTCGTACACGATTTCTCAGGGGATCTGATGACAAATGTCGATTTAGAAAGTGATCCCTCGCCTATAGTTGATCCCTAAGCAAGGATTAAGGGTCCTTATGGTTTGACTCAAGCACTTTGCTCCACCCAAGTGAAGTCAAACTCAAGCAACAATCAAACAAGCAATGTCACCTAGGTTTGTATCAAATTCAGTGTTCCAATCAAGTTTCCTTGATTGGAATGTCCAAGTATGATCATGGAGTCATATACACATATGTTATGCAATGGTTTTCCCCATACTTGGTCACTACCGTGATTATTATCTCGTCAACTTAACTTCTCAAGTGATGCATTGACATTTTGAGAAATTTAGTTGAACCTGACATCTTACCCCATATCTAGCAAACAAAAACGTTTTGGTAACCCTTATAGTTTGTGTGAGATGTTCCCAAAGTTACCCAAATTGTTTCCCCTTAATTTCGAAATAATCATGAAGGGTTTTGAATGCAATTCAACCCTATGAAGCACGACACATTCCCAACTCCCGTCTTAGGAAACTAAACTCATTTTCGGGAAGTGGTTTAGTGAAAATGTCGGCTAGGTTTGACTTGGACTCTACATGAGAGAGTACAATATCTCCCCTAGCTACATGATCTCTAATGAAGTGGTGACGCACCTCAATATGTTTGGTCCTAGAATGATAGACTGGATTCTTGGTTAAGTTAATCGTGCTTATGTTATCACATAACACTTGCACACTCTTGTAACTCAATCCATAGTCCTCTAAAGTATGTATCATCCACAACAATTATGATACACTCTCTCCCATGGCGATATACTCTGCCTCGGTCATGGAGAGAGCAATACAATGTTGCTTCCGACTTGACCAACTAACTAAAGATGACCCTAAGAATTGGCAACCCCTACTTGTGCTTTTTCGGTCCAACTTACATCCAGCGTAGTCAGAATCCGTATAGCCAATTAAATCAAACGATTCAGTACGGGGGTACCATAGACCGACTCCAATTGTGCCTTTGAGATATCTAAAAATTCACTTAATGGCGATTAGGTGAGATTCCTTGGCACAAACTTGATACCTAGCGCACATACCCACAACAAATAGAATGTCTGGTCGGCTGGCTGTGAGGTATAGCAAACTACCTATCATACTTCGATATTGAGTTAGATCAACGGGTTTACCACTCTCATCATTGTCTAATCTTATATTTGTAGCCATAGGAGTGGTTACCTCTTTTGAATCACTCATATTGAATTTTCGAAGCATTTCTTGTGTGTATTTTGATTGGTGCACATGGATACCATCGCGAGTTTGCGTGATTTCAAGTCCAAGGAAGAAGGTCAATTCTCCCACTAGACTCATTTCAAATTCACTCTCCATGTGTCCAATGAACTCATTTAAATAGCCCTTATTATTTGAGCCACAAATTATGTCATCGACATATACTTGGGCTACAAAAATATTGTCACCATCTCTTCGTAGAAATAGCGTAGGGTCTATTTGGCCTCTAACGAAGCCCTTCTCAATTAGGAATGTCGACAACCGCTCATACCAAGCCTGGGGTGCTTGTTTAAGGCCATAAAATGCCTTTTTGAACTTGAACACGTAGTTTGGGAATTCAGTACTCTCAAACCCCGGAGGTTGTTCAACATAGACTTCTTCTCTAATCAAACCATTTAGAAAGGCCGATTTGACATCCATTTGGTATAGCTTGAAGCCACGATGTGCTGCAAATGCAAGCATCAATCGGATGGACTCTAATCGTGCCACGGGAGCACAAGTCTCATCATAATCAAGGCCTTCAACTTGACTGTAGCCCTTGGCTACCAAGCGTGCCTTGTTTCTAATGATTTCTCCCTTATGGTTTAATTTGTTTTTGAAGACCCATTTGGTTCCAATAATGGTGGTCTTCTTGGGTCTAGGGACTAAGTCCCAAACTTGACTCCTCTCAAATTGACCTAGTTCATCTTGCATTGCAATGATCCAATCGGGATCATTTAATGCTTCATCAATTTTTTTAGGTTCAATTTCTGAAATTAGGGCAACTTCATTAGCCTCATTCCGAAAAAATGATCTAGTTCTAACCCCATGATGGATCTCCAACAATTTGGTCTTGGGGATGACTAGAGGCTAATCTAGTTTGCCTAGGAGTTGGTGGTGCTTCTTGAGCGGGTTCACTAGACACAAGTTCAGCCTCAGGATCCGGCTGATCAATGGGTTGTCTAGGTTCACCGTCATCAGACTCATCACCATTAACAACACTTGGAGTTTCTTTCAAACTTAGTCTCCTAAGTTCGAGTTGAACTCCTTCTACATTTTCTGATTGGTCACTTGATTTTGAAATTTCTTCAAAAACCACAACAGAAGACTCTTCAACTAATCTAGATTTCTTGTTGTAGACTCGGTAGGCTTTACTAATGAGGGAGTACCTGACTAGTATCCCTTCATCAGCCTTTGCCGTGAACTTTCCAAGATGATCCTTGGTGTTTAAGATGAACACCTTACAACCAAACATCCTAAGGTGTTTAACCGTAGGTGGTTTTCCAAACCAAAGTTCATGAGGAGTCTTTCTTAAAAACCTATGGATGAGGACTCTGTTTTGCACATAGCAAGCTGTATTTACAGCTTCGACCCACAAGTAACTCGGGAGTGAGTACTCATTAAGCATACTTCGTGCAGCCTCATAAAGTACACGGTTCTTCCTCTCTACAACACCATTTTGTTGTGGTGTTCTAGGAGTAGAGAACTCATGCTTATAACCTCTATCCTGACAAAATTCTAAAAACCTTTGGTTTTGAAATTCACCTCCATGATCACTTCAAATTGTCTTAATGGTTGATGATTTTTCATTTTCAACTCTTCTACAAAAAGAAATGAAAATATCTAAGGTTTGGTCCTTATATTTTAAAAAGTAAGTCCATGTATATCTAGTGAAATCATCAATGATCACAAAGCAATATCTACTTCCATTCAATGATATGATGATACTACAATCAAATAGATCCATATGAAGTAAATCTAATGCATTGGAAGTACTTACAACGCTTTTACCTTTATGTGCAGATTTTGTTTGCTTACCCATTTGACATGCATCACAAACTTTATCTTTCTCATACTTGATGCTCGGTAAGCCACGGACTAGTCCCTTATTGGCCAACTTCCGGATGTTCTTCATGTTCACATGTGCTAGCCTCCGGTGCCAAAGGGTGGACTCTTCTTCTTTTGACATGAAACACTTAGCAGAAACATTAGTAGCACTTTTAAATGAAACTTGATAAATGTTGTCTACTCTTGTTCCTACTAGTACCGTGTCCAAGGTGTCATTTTGTCTAACTAGAAATTGACTTGGTTGGAAGTCAATTGTGTAACCCGTGTCACACAATTGGCTCACACTTAGGAGATTAAATTTCATCCCCTTGACTAGAAGGACATTCGAAATTCTAAGACATTCGGATATTTGAATGTCTCCTATTCCTATGACCTTAAGACTACCATTGTTACCAAATGATACATTACCTCTACTTTTCTTGTGAAGTGTGGTAAACAATGATTTATCCCCGGTCATGTGTTTGGAGCATCCACTATCAACGAACCAAGTTGATAGTTGCTCCCCCTCAATCATAACCTACACAATTCGAAAAATAGAAGTTTTAGGTACCCAAACCTTGGGACCTAAAGCATCAACTAAACATGACTTAGGCACCCATGCCTTGACCATTTTCTTTTGAGTCTTGGGTGTTCTAGATTGTCTCATGTCAGTCCTAGACATGAGAGACACAAATGACGGTTCCTTAGGACGGTAACCAATACCGGCCCTATTGTAAACCGCCCTTTGGGCATTTAGGATCATATCTAGGGTCTTAGAGCTAGTTGAGAATTTCCCAAGAATATTCTTGAGCTTCTCAACTTCACTCTTCAATGATTTGTTCTCTTCTACTAACATGTTATCATGCAAATCATCTACTTCCTCAACCTTAGAGGATTTCAAATTTACAATCTCATGTTTCAAAGATTTAATTTCATCTTCTAGCAATTCAACATACAAATCATCAATGTTATCATCTCTAGATGCCTTCAATTGATCAATTTCTAATTATAATGCTTTAACCTTATTCTTTGATTTCTTAAGCATACTAGTTAAACATGCAATTGCTCTATAACACTTTTCAAGCTCGGGAGAAGTTACCTCTTCATCATCCGAAGATGATGAAGTCGCGTTTGAGGAGCTTGAAGATTCATCACTGCTCTCCTCTCTAAGAGCCATAAGTGCTACATGCCTTGTGCTCTTCTCCTCCTTCTCTTCATCGGATGAGCTTGAGGATGACTCATCCCAAGTGGCATTCAATGCCTTCTTCTTCTTCTTGGATTTTTCTTCTTTCTTTTTGGATTTCTCCTCCTTCTTCTTAAGCTTTGGACATTCATTCTTGAAATGCTCTTTCCTACCACACTCAAAGCAAGAGGCATTAGTCTTATCAAGTTTGGATTCACTAGAGTTACCTCTACTCTTGAAGCATCGATCCCTTCTCATCATCCTTCTCACAAAGTTTGCCATTTTGGATGAAGAAGAGCCGCTGCCATCTTCCTCGGAATAGGACTCGGATTCGGAAGAGGATGAAGATGAGGAGACCTCCTTCTCCTTCTTCTTCTTGTTGGTTCGGTCCCCTGCAACTAAGGCAATCCCCTTCTCCTTGGGGCCTTGGTTAGCCATTTCATGCAATTCCATCTCACAAAATAAATCATCTAACTTTACAATAGATAAATCCTTGGATACTTTGTAGACATCCACCATGGATGACCACAAAGCATTCCTTGGAAATACTTTCAAGACATACCTCACAAGGTCGCGGTTCTTGACCTTTTCATCAATTGAATGAAGTCCATTGAGAACTTCCTTGAACCGGCTATGAAGCTCACTTACCGACTCATTCTCCTTCATGGAGAGATTTTGGAGTTGATTGAGCAACAAGTCCCTCTTTGCGATTCTAGAGTCTCGGGTGCCTTTATGAAGCTCAATGAGTTTGTTCCACAAGTCCTTTGCACTTGTGAAAGGACCAACTTTGATGAGTTGGTCTTTGTTCATGCCACATTGTAGAGTGACAATCGCCTTCGCGTCGGCTTCACTCTTCCAAGTTTGTTCAGCGATCCATCTCCACGACTCAAGCTCTTTGCCTTCGTCATCCTTAGGAGGGGTGAATCCCTCCTTCACCGCGAACCAAGTATGGATGTCCATCTTCAAGTAATATTCCATCTTCGATCTCCAATATTGGAAATCAGCGCCATCGAAGAATGGAGGTCGGGTGGTGGAGAAGCCTTCTCTCAAAGCCATCTTGTTGATAATTCTTGGATGTTAAGCCGTAAACAGAGCCCCAAGCTCTGATACCACTTGTTGGAAACGAGATGGCTAGAGAGGGGAGGGGGGGTGAATATAGCCAATCACTTTTTCTTGGCACTTAACAAGTTTCCTGCACTCAACTTATCAGTAGCACAGCGGAAGGAGCAAAGGAAAATGAAACAGTGCAGTAAACGAAAACAGAAATGAAAGCAAACAGAGACAACTACCAAGATCGCTAACAAGAGGGTTTACAAGGTTGGGGGATAACTTGCCCCTACTCCTTGGCGTGCCCTTAAGGTGGGCGATCCCTTGATCGTCGACAGATCAAGCCCCGGTTTTCACCGGATATAACGCAACCTCCTTCTCGGTGGAGAAACCTCTCCACAGCGTTTCAATCACAAATAAAGTTTAAGCACAAAAAAACAACAAGAAGGATCTTACTCAAACACTTAGCAAGGACAAGAACACAGCGAACTTCCCTAAGCTCCACCCAGTGGCGATCTCACGCAAGAACCCCTCTTCGTGTCTTCCCACTGTCGGACTCCAAGCTCTTTGTTCTCTCCTTCAAGCGCTCAAGTAATGGATGATTGCTTCTCGATCGCTTGCTCAAATTGATGAAAACTTCAAGAACACAGCAAGCAAGTTGTGGAGAACACAAGGCGCGGCAAGAACACTAGTTTTCGAACTCTGCTTCCACAAAGCCAACTTCCGCCCTTTTGATTCTCCACACAGCGCCAGGTGACAACATCCTCCGTAGCCTCCAGCTACCACGCTGCCAACGCCAGCTACCACTGAGCCCTCTCTGGTCTTCCTGAGATCCCCTCAGCCAAGCCCCAGTCTCGGCTCCAATCTGCAGCTCGGCCGTTGCAACCTGAAATGGAGAATTGGACAAACCTGCTCCAAGGAAAGCCTCCATTGACCTTTCCTTGAGTGTTTGAATCCTCTCCTGTCACCTGCAGCTTAATCAGACTGTTAGAGCAGCAAATCACACAGTAAATCAAATATCAGAAGCAAACAGCAGCGAATCGGATACGATCAGACGCTCTGACCGCGTCTGACAGTGCAATTTGAATTAAAGTGATCGGTCACCGGACCGATCCAGGGCTTGTGGGTCGGTCACCAGACCGATCCACTGCTTCGCTGGGATTCCCAGCTCTCGCGGCTATACACGCCTGATCGGTCACCCGACCAATCAGAGTGAAGCCTGATCGGTCACCAGACCGATCAGAGTGAAGCCTGATCGGTCACTCCGACCGATCAGGACAGATGAACAGTGATTTTTTAATCAGATCCAAAGTCCCTCATCGGTCACCAGATCGATCCAGGACTTTAAAACCGCTCCCTGATTGGTCACCAGACCGATCAGGGGCAAGGCAGCAAGGAAGCAGCCTGCTCCCTGATCGGTCACCGGTCCGATCAGGAGCCACACAGTAGGTTCCCAACCTCACTGTGCGCTCCCTGATCGGTCACCAGTCCGATCAGACATCGCTGGATCGGTCACTAAACCGATCCACGAAGGAGCAGCGTGCCAATGTCCTTGATCGGTCACCAGACCGATCCAGGGACTCAAACCTAGCCCTCCAAGCTAGGGTTTCATCCACCTTAGCCCTCCAAGCTAAGGATTTTTCCATCTAACTCTCCAAGTTGGGAATTTGCACCTAACCCTCCAAGTTAGGACTTTTCACCTAGCCCTCCAAGCTAGGACTTTTCACCCAACCCTTCCGAGTTAGAACATCATCCAACCTAGCCCTCCAAGCTAGGCACCTGACCCTCCAAGCCAGGACTTTTTCACCTAATTCTCCAGGATGGGAATTTGCACCTAACCCTCCAAGTTAGGACTTTTCACCTAGCCCTCCAAGCTAGGACTTTTCACCCAACCCTTCCGAATTAGGACTTTTCCAACACCTAGCCCTCCAAGCTAGGATTTTTCACACCTAACCTTCTAGGTTAGGATTTTCCAACACCTAGCCCTCCAGACTAGGATTTTCCATACCATTCCTAATCCCCGATCAGGACTTAATCATAATCAAACATCATCCACCTAAACTAAAATCGGTGTCAACACCAAAACAACAATCAGGGCCAGACTGCATCAACAAAAGGGAGATCATCTCCACCTGGTCGTGCGGTTGGAGTATCGGGCTACCAATAATGAAGCAGAGTATGAAGCCCTCCTGGCTGGGTTACAGGCTACTCGGCACATGGGAGCTGCTCAGGTCATGCTTCACTCAGATTCTCAGCTGGTGACTTGGCAGTTAGCCGGACAGTTTGAGATAAACAGTGAATGGTTGCAAACCTATGCTAATGCATATAAGCAATTGAAAGTCGGGTTTCAGGAAGTACAGATACTCCAAATTATGTGATCCTTTAACTTTACTTTGATGGAGGTGGACACTTCTTCTTGCTCCAACATTGAAGATGGTCTTTCCTCCCCCTCAATCCTTGATATGGAGACTTCTTTGATTTCTTCCTCACTTGAGGATGTGGACGATTCCACTTTCTCCTTCTCTTCGGATGTTGAACTTGATTCAACATTTGATTGGTTCCCCTCCTTCTCTTGGACCAATAACCCCTTTTTCTTGGGCTCCTCTTCTCCTTGTCTTTGTGTCGAATTTTCATGTAGAGCTATCACCTTTCTCCATAGCTCATATGTATTCTTGTATTCTCCTATATTTGACACAATATATGGAGGTAATAAATTTAATACAATTCTAGTTACCTCCTTATTCGCCTCCGCTTCCTCCGTTTGATCCTTGGTCTAATACCGAGGTCGAAGGCGTTTTCCCTTCTTGTCTGTTGGAGTTTCAAATGGAACCTCCAATACGGTCCAATGATCCCAATCCATTTGGAACCACATCTCCAATCGCTTCCTCTAATAATCGAAGTCATCTCGGTCGTATGAAGGTGGAATCCGAGTATCCCATCCTAGCGGACCTTCCGAGTCCATCTTCCTCTAGCTTGTTGCTCTCCCAGAGGTTAGTCCGTAGACGAGCAACCCCGGCTCTGATACCACTTGTTGGGACCTTGACGTACGGCTAGAGGGGGTGAATAGCCGATCACCCATTTCGATCGCGGTTTCTTCCTATAATGTTAGCGTGCGTACGCGGAAATACTAATAACACAAATAAACATAAACGCTAACACAAACCGTTTACGTGGTTCGGAGATAAGGCTCCTACTCCACGGCTGTCCGTAAGGTGGACGATCCCGATCCGTCGGTGGATGAGTCCTCGGAAGACCTCCGGCTAGCTCTTGTCGCTCCTTGTGGGTGGAGAAACCTCACCACAAACTCCCAACAATACCTGAGCACTAGAAGACTACTAATAAGCTCTAACCAAGCTTATTTCGTCAAGGAAACTCAACCAAAAACGAGCCCTCGTAAATAGTGCTCGATACTGTTTTGACCGTTACCAGTCGACTAGTGCTAAAACCAATCGACTGGTCTTTGCGAATTTGAATGTCACAGCCTGACGATTCACATTCTGGTCGACACTAGTCGACTGATGCAAGGATCAGTCAACTGATCTTTTTGTGTTATTCATCAGTCGATTGATCCAAGCATCAGTCGATTGTCACCTAAGGTTTCCCTTCCTGAGTACAATGCTCTCAGTACTCGACCCCTAGGATTTCTCTTCCCGAGTATAATTCTCTCAACACTCGAATCCTCGTGACTTAGCTGATTCTTCATCCAGCAGCCTCGACCTGTTGCCTTCAAGCCTTCTTCGACTTTGGCTCTCGTCCCTCAGATGCATGCAAGCCCATGGCTCGTCTCTCCATGTCATCCTTCGCGTATTCCTCGAAGTGCGCTTCCCTCGGCTCATCGTTCCTGCTTCCAGCAGCCTTGACTTGTTGCCTTCAAGTCTTCTTCGACTTTGGCTCTCGTCCCTCGGATGCATGCAAGCCCACGGCTCGTCTCCCCATGTCATCCTTCGCGTATGCCTCGAAGTTTGCTTCCCTCGGCTCATCGTCCCTGCTTTGTTCATGGTCCCTCGGATGCATGCAAACCCATGGCTCGTCTCCCCATGCCATCCTTCACTGGACCCGAAGACGTCTAACTAAGTTTATGTGTATCCTGCAAACATGCACACTCAAATACACATATTAGATCAACATGAAACCCTAACTTAATCATATTGCCCAAACATCCAAACACATGGTCACTCCGGACCATAGATTGCTCCAACAATAAGTGGGTCTGCTCCCACGCACCCTCCGACCTCGGTCCCGGTCGGGCGTGGCTGTCCACGCTTGGTCGGGTGAACCGAGCAGCGTCCAAGCTCTCACCTCTGAGCGAGTTATAAGTGGGTCTGCTCCCACGCACCCGCCAACCTCGGTCCCGGTCGGGCATGGCTGTCCATGCTCGGTCAGGCGAGCCGAGCGACGTCCGGACTCTCACCATTGCGAGTTATAAGTGGGTATGCTCCCATAAAATCGCCGACCCCGAGGCCGGTCGGGCACGACTGACCTTGACTAATCAGAATGACCGAAGGACATATGGACCTAATTAAGTTATAAGAGAGCCGAGTGAAATGGTTGGATGGTTGAACAAAAGTCCTAACTAGCCCAAGCCCAGTGAGAACCCGAATGACCGATCCCGGGTGTACTTATGCCTTGGAGGGCAAGAGTAATCTCTATTTATGGTAACCATCAAGTCTTAACCCAGGGCGAATGAGAGCCTAAGGGTTTACCGACTAAAGAGCCGAGCTAGGGCCTGTGGGTATTGGTGCCGGCCAGCCGACATGGTCAGCCGAATGACCCAGCGTCCAAGGATAACGGTTTAAGAAGGCTTAAATCAACTTAAGCCGCGTCTTTGATTAATCCTGAGCTTGAAGGAGTGCCGGAGAACGAGGGACCGACTAAAAAGGTAACACTAAAGTCCTACTAAGGAAGCAACCGAGTGGCCGAGCAAAAATACATCAACACAAGAAAAACTGAGAAGGGAAATTAACATTAAGATAAGGCTCGAGGCCATTGGATCGATTACAGGCCCGACAAGCCGAGTCAAAAAGATTAAATTACATTTCAAGTAAAAGGAGGAAAGGCGTCTTCTGGGATGACCTCCTGCACCCGAGTAGGCTTCACCATGTTGGGAGGCAAATCTTCAGGGATGTGCCCAACCTCCTTCAACTGTTGCAGGGTGCTCTCGATGCCATACTTGAACATGATGGCCATCCGGCGAGCCAACTGGTGATAAAAAGGTTCCGACCGGAGATACTCCAGTCGGTGTGCTTCCAGCCATGCCGACTCTCCCTCCTTGTAGGATGCCAGTTCGTCGTTCAGCCGATTGATCTCAGCATCTCGCTCGATTATCTCCGCGTCCCGAGCCACCAGCTGAGCCTCCAAGGCCTTGAAGGCCTCCTCCTTAGCCGCCAACTCTGTCTCTTTATTAGTTAGGGCTAGCTGTGTCGAATGATGGGCAGCTGCCAACTCTTTCAACTGTGCAACCAAAGCCTTGGCCTCGACTGTCTTCTTGTCCAAATCTGAGCGGGCTTGGGCTTGTCAAGTCAAAGCCATTTTCTTCTGGGCCTCCACATTCTCCAGACGGAGATTCAGTTGGTTGATGTCTCGAGAGGCTACTACCAGGGTGGAACGTTCCTCCTCCGCCTGAGCGTCATCCTCTTCCAGTTGTGCCTTTAGAAAGGCAATTTCGGAGTGAAGGAGTGTCATACCCTCCTCGCCGGGAGGGAGGGTGCTGTGGCTTAGCTGGGTTTCCAGCTCTTGCACCCTCTGTTCTGCCGCTTGGCGCTCCCTGGTGTTGCAAACCAGGGACTAGGTGACTACCTGACAGGCCACCCAAAACTGCACAAGAATAAGTGTTAGGAGCAAGGCGAATGAATAGCAAAAGGAAGAGGGACTAACCTGGGTTGCGTCCATGAAGAAGTTGTCGACTAAGTTTAGCGGGCTCCGGTCCTGGGTGGTTATCACCCCCTAATTCCAGCACCTGACCAGCCGACCGTGGAGATTGATTGGTTGCGGTTGTACGACCTGAGTCAGGTTGACTGCTGATGGGAGTTGTAGGTCAATTGGAGGCCGGGGAGGAGACCAAGGCGCTGAGGTGGAAGGAGCCGAGATATCTGGCCTTGGAAGGTCGGTCAGGGCCCCCGAGTGAGGTGGCGTCGAGCTAGAAGCCAGGGCTCTCGTGTCAGAGGGAGTGCGGCCGGGCGGAGGAGTCGTCAGGTCATGAGCCTCCTCGATCAATTCTCGAGCCAGTGACGCGCTCGGGGAAACGGTCACCCAACGACGCTTCCTAGTTAGTCTCTCCGAGGCTGGCTGCTCCGCCTCCGAGTCTAACATGGGTGCCTCCGTTTCTGAGTCCACCACTAGTGGTCTGTCTCGGAATCCCCCACCAGTGGCTCCACTCCCGAGTTGCCCCCAGCGTTCTCTGATTGCTCCGGGCCTCAGTGCTGCGCACTGGTGGCACGGCCCACTGTGCCAGCTCCTCCACCGCTCGGGCGTTTAGTTCTGCCTCATTGAAGTCGAGCTTGTCAGCAAGTATGGCGTTTCACATGGCTTGAGCTACAACACAGAAAAAGCCTTAGTTAGAGCTAAAGGGTTAGAAAGGAAAGTGAGAACTTACCGAAGGAGCCGGGTAGAGTGGTAGGGACATGGCTCAGCCAAAAAATGTACAAAACTGTCTCGGTCAGCAAGCGGCCGGTGTGGAAGCGAAGCCCCCTAATCTTGGAGAAAGCCAGTTGAAACGCCGGCTCTGAGCGATAGCTCTTGGGCATATGTGGCTGAGTGGGTAGGTCCTCTACCCACTCGGTAAGCTAGTTCGGGGCGGAGGTAGTATTCACAAAGAAGAAATGGGTCTTTCATCCCTTATTAGAGGAGGGAACTTTGTTTAGAAAGGTTGATTTGGCTCGGGCCTGAAAGAAAAAGTTGCCCGACTCTTACTTTTTGGGATAATAGAAAAAGTGGAAGACCCTAGGGTCGGGAGGAATGTCGTATGTAGAGAAGATAACTACAATACCGCATAGGATCCGAACGGAGTTTGGGGCTAGTTGGGAAAGTGGTATTTGAAAATATCTACAAACTTCTTTTATGAAGGAATGAAGGGGGAATCTCAGCCCGGCCAATAAATGGTCTCTGAAGATGGCAAAGTAACCTAAGGGAGGTAGGTGCGGTCGGTCGCGGCGAGTAGGAAGGGCCAGGTGGTGGTCATCCGGGATCTGATATTCTGACCGGAGGGTCTCGAGATGGTCATGGGTCAGGGTCGAGATGGTGGTAGTGTACCATAAACCGACCGAAGAGGTTGACTCAGCCATTGGGTCGGGGTCAGGAGCTATAATTATAAAATCAGATAGGCAAGGAAAAGGAGTACCTAGGGGTTGGGTAACCGGAGATGAAGAAACGTAGGTGGTCGAAGCTCGCCGGAGACAACAGAAAGTCATGATTCACGGTGGTCGGGCGGCGGAGGTCAGAGAGGAGAAACAAAGAATGCAAAACGCAGACAAAGAAGGTTAGGTCTGCGAAGAGGTGCATATTTATACTATGGTAAAACTCAGGAAGGTCGTCGGATGCATGAGGTGAAAAGGCGGGAGAAGATCCTGGTCGTCGGTTTCCCACCCTTGTCGATGCTTCGAGACCTTCCTGATGCCACACGAGTCCCTGATAGATGACGCCTCGTTGTCAGGAAGACCAGTCAGGGTGGGACACGTGGTGAGGGTGTTAAATGGTGATATGATGGGGAGATTCGACCCATAATGATTGTGATTCAGGGGCCATAACGGGCACGGGAACAGATAATGACCAGAAGGTGCGACCAGGTAGATAGCCTAGTCAATCGGACTCATCGCCTCCTTCGACTAGACTTGAAAGGGAGGCTTGTGATCCAGTCAGAAGTTAATCTGACCTGGTAGGAAGCCCGGTCGGGTTGGGGGTCCGGTCGGGTAAGGACAGTTGGGCGCACAGGGTGTTAACCTAGCCTGAAAAATGCACTGGGTGCTACACGGATCTGGTCCGGTCGGCGATATCCGGTCGGATGAGCTCGGCCAGCTGAACCCAACCGAGAAGGTTCAGTCGGGCGGACAGAAACCACGTGACCCCCTTGAAAAAGGGATACCAAAGGTGTAGTTGACTTCTGGGCGGACACTCCCAGTCGGATTGGCAGGCACCAGGAACGGCTGAACCCACTCAGGTGACTGACCCACCCAAGAGCCGTTGATAGCCGAGCGACCGAGCCCCTTCAGGTGACCACTTTCGGTCGATCGGCCAGATCCAGAATGGATTTACAGCTACATAATAAGACAAACCCGGGTGACCGCACTGTCTGAGTCGTTTAATCATGATTAGACTATCTCAAATATAACAAGATCTTCGAAATTCTCTCATTATGAGGAAAAGATACCTGCCATAATCATATCTTCCCAATGCATCAGACTTTAATAGAGACAGAAAAGGGACGGCATGAACAAACCCTTTGGCAACCATGTCAGATCCTCGGGGAAACTAAGGTTGTCAGGGGATCGTGTCAGAAGATTGACTTTTATGAGACAAGACAACCCAGACAAGACAGGGTCCTCCCCCTCCCCTATATAAGGCCCATTTGGTGCTTCAAAAAAGGGATTCTACAAAATTGGCTTCTCATCCTCCTAGCTTCTTCTGTGCTCTCTCTCTGAGCCTGGTCCTTCAAGTTATTGGTTCCTCTTGTTCATCTCTGGTCCAACCCTGAGCGTCACCGTGACTCATCTAGTTCACTACGTCATCTGAGCAAGAACCCTCTCTGCTTGTCGACAGGATCACACTCAATTTCATGTGTAATTGAATTTCTCCCAACTCAACTCATGACGAGGCCTCACACATCAACAGACAACAACCTCATGCTATTGCGGTCGATAGCCCCGCGTAAGGTCACCTCATTTGAGGGGTCATCTCGTGCGGCCACGATTGACATAGTTGGCGCCCTTACACGAGGCTATAACTATTTCTTTTTTTCTTTCTTTTTTTTTTCCTTTTTTCTATTTTTTTCTACGATATTTTATCAAGGGTGCATGTTACTTTTCGAATTAACCAAAAACACAAGCTATTTTGATATTTACCAAAAAAATAAATTTTTTTAGTACTCTTTCCATTTACCCTTTTATCATATTTAACTTATATGCATGCAATCACTTTTTCCTTTCCTGTCTCTTTTATGCATACAATTTATCTTCTCTTTTTCTCCTGTCTTCTCATTCCTCTCTATTTTTCATACATTTTTTTTCTCTTTTCTCTTCTCTCTTGTAGATGGATGCATGCATAACATGGAAAAAATATCAGACCCACGTTGGACCTGATATTTTTCATATTAGGTCCGCGTTGGGCCTGATATTTTTCATATCAAGCCCAACATGGGTCTGATATGAAAGCTATTCGACTTTGATAGGATCGTTATCGACTGCAACAACGACGACGGCTGGGACGTCGACCAGTTAGGGCTACGGGAGATTTCCGGCCAACTTTGTCCAGTGGCACATCAAACCATCGATGTTATTTTTGCATTGTTCTTGAAGTTCTCTGCTTTTTAATTTTAACTCAAGTTTTTTTTTCAAAAATAAATTTTAAGAATTAAAAGAAAAATTTATCATCAAATAATTAAAATGAGTTGAAATCTGCATATTTTTTATATTTAGATTTGAATATTAATATTTAAATTAATTAAAATATTTTTTATTAAATTAAAGCTAAAATATCATATCAAACCCACGTTGGGCCTGATATGATTCCATATCAGGCCCAACGTGGGCCTGATATGCAATCCATTTCAAACCCAACAACCCCAATGCATGATCTTTTTAATTCGTCATTATTACATTTTAATACCTTGGAAAAGTTCAAATAATAATGGATAGGATATTTGAACTCCTTGTAATATCAGAAATCCACAGAAATTGAAATTTTTACAATCGGAGCTCTCTAAGTCAAACCAGTTGTTTTGACCAAAACTCACTAATGGACCTAGAGAGCTCCAATTTCACAAATTTCAGTTCCCATGGATTTCTGAGGTTACAAGGAGTTCGAATATGCTATCCATTATTTATTTGGACTTCTCCGAGGTGTTAAAATGTAATAACGAAAAATTGAAAAATAAAATCTAATATTGGACCCATTGAGCCTGATATGAATTATATCATGCCCACGTATGGAATGCACAATGACCCCAATATGTGATTTTTTTCTCGATTCTTCGTTATTACATTTTAACACCTTGGAGAAGTCCAAATAAACAATGAATAACATATTTGCACTCCTTATAACCTCAGAAATCCACTGAAACTAAAATTTGTAAAATCCAAACTCTTTAGGTCAATCAGTAGATTTTGGTCAAAACTCATTGGGCCTTAAAATGTAATAAAGAAAAATCAAGAAAAAAATCTAATTTTAGGCCCATTGGGCCAGATATGAATTATATCAGGCCCAACGACCCCAATGTGTGAGTTTTTTCTCGATTCTCCATTATTACATTTTAACACCTCGGAGAGGTCAAAATAAACAATAAATAGCATATTTAAACTTCTTATAACCTCAGAAATTCACAGAAACTGAAATTTTACAATCGGAGATCTCTAGGTCAAATCAGTGGTTTTTGGTCAAAACCCACTAATTTGACCTAAAGAGCTCCAATTGCAAATTTTCAGTTCCCGTGGATTTCTGAGGTTACAAGGAGTTTAAATATACTATCCATTATTTATTTCGACCTCTCCGAAGTGTTAAAATGTAATAGCAAAAAATCAAAAAAAACTAATATTGGACCAAACATGGGCATGATATGATTCATATCAGGCCTAATGGGCCCAATATTAGATTATTTTTATTGATTCTTCATTATTATATTTTAACACCTCGGAGAGGTCGAAATAAATAATATATAGCATATTTAAATTCTTTGTAACCTCAAAAATCCATGAAAGTTGAAATTTTTGCAATTAGAGCTCTCTAGGTCCTCCGATTGTAAAAATTTTAGTTTCCGTGGATTTCTGAGATTACAAGGATTTTAAATATGTTATCCATTATTTATTTCTACCTCTCTGAGGTGCTAAAATGTAATAACGAAAAATCGAGAAAAAAATCACACATTGGGGGTCGTTGGGCCTGATATGGAACCATATTAGGCCCAACGTGGGCTTGATATAATTCATATCAGGCCCAATGGGGCCAATATTAGATTCTTTTTCTCAAGTTTTCGTTATTATATTTTAACACCTCTAAGAAGTCCAAATAAATAATGGATAACATATTTGAACTTCTTGTAACCTCAAAAATCCACGGGAATTGAAATTTGTGAAATCAGAGCTTTTTAGGTCAATTAGTAGGTTTTGACCAAAACCCACTGATTGACCTAGAGAGCTCCGATATCACAAATTTCAATTCTCATGGATTTCTGAGGTTACAAGAAGTTCAAATATGTTATCCATTATTTATTTGGACTTTTCTAAGGTGTTAAAATGTAATAAGGAAGAATTAAAAATATCACACATTGGGGCTGTTGGGCTTGAAATGGATTGTATATCAGGCCCACGTTGGGCCTGATATGGAATCATATCAGGCCTAACGTTGGCCTGATATGATATTTTATTTTTAATTTAATAAAAAATATTTTAATTAATTTAAATATTAATATTTAAATATAAATCTAAAAAGAATGTAAGTTTCAAGTCATTTTAATTTTTGATGATAAGTTTTTGTTTCATTTTATTTTTCTTTTAATTCTTAAAATTTATTTTCGAAAAAAAACTCGAGTCAAAATTAAAAAGTAGAGAACTTCAAGAACAATACAAAAATAACATCGGTGGATTGATGCGCCACTGGACGAAGCTGGTCAAAGATCTCCCGCAGCCCCAATTGGTCGACGTTTCAACCGTCGTCGCTGTCGCAGTCGACGACGATCCTATCGAAATTGAATAGCTTTCATATCAAGCTCAATGCGGGGCTGATATGAAAAATATCAGGCCCAACGGGGGCCTGATATTTTTCCATGCATGCATCCATCTAAAAGAGAGAAGAAAGAGAAGATGAAAGAGAAAGAAAATGCATGAAAAAGAGGGAGGAATGAGAAGAGAAGAGAAGAAAGAGAAGATAGGTTGTATGCATAAAAGAGAGAGGAAAGGAAAAAGTGATTGTATGCATATAAGTTAGATTTGACAAAATGGTAAAATGGGAAGAGTACTGAAAAATATACATTTTGGTAAATATTAAAGTAGTTTACGCCTTTTGATTAATTCGAAAAATTACATGCGTCGTTTGATTAAAATGCTATTTTTTTTATATCCTTTCTCTCACCTTTCCCTATGTTTTTTTTTCACAATGTAGACATAAATGGGGAGCATATCTAAATGTAGGAATCGTATTATTTAGGTCAAGTAACAGATTCTAAGAAATCACAAGTGACCATTGATAAAATTATTATTTGTAAATATTTTTATAATTCTTTTTTTAGAGAATATTTTTTTATACTTTGCATATCTTGTGCAATCCATCAATATAATAATTTATTAAATATTTTAACACAATATTAAAGTTAAAAAAAATCTAAATATCACATTTCAATCTAAGTGTCATACTATAATACTATTGATAATAAATTAATTGTAATAAAGCTTGTAATATAATTAGGCTTAAAATGTAATTCAGATTATATATTAACTTTATAATTTTGATCACAAACTTTTAATTAACTTTTAAATTTAGATTACATTATATTATAATTTTAAAATTATACCAAATAAAGTAATTAATTTTGTAATATAATCTTGACTATGGTTGAATTATCTTCGTTAAACATAGCCTAGAGTGTTTTTGAAGCTTTTTCTTCTAGCTTGTTTTCCCACTTATTTTTCACAATAAGAACTTCAAAACTGTCACCATCCCACATTGAACACCTATGACCACCATTATTATTGTTTACCCCACACATTGAGGATACATGTTTTGATTTATTAACTTAGGAAAAATAATTTCCACTAAAAATTTTTGTTTAAAAAAATCTCAACTAAACTCATATTATTTCACTTTGTAACTAAATAAAAAATTAATTTTATTATGTTAGATTTAAAATTAAAATATAGATTAACTAAATATTAATTGTCAAACACCAATCTTATTAATTATTATTATTATATTATTATTATTGGAAATATAAAAAATAAAATAAGAAATAAGGATTTGCTCTTTAAAGTTGAATGGTGAAAATATTAACTTATTTTGATAAAACATATAATATCTAATTGGTCATTAGTTTTGAAGCTTAAATTTATAATTAGCATATAACTTGATTAAAAAAATAATTAATGAAATTTTTCAACCTCGGACGTCTCAGGATTCACACTCCATTTAGAGAAAAAATTTCTACAAAATATGTCATAATTGAGGTTCAAATCACGGATGCTTGAGATGATAACTAATCACCCTTCCACTGCACCATAGACTCAGGAGCACATATAACTTGATTAAATCTTATATATTAGGTGAAAGGAATATCATATTATGCAAGGAATACAGTAGCAAAGTTTGTAAATAAGAAAATTTATCTAAAAACAATTAAACAACGATTTATAAATAAGAAATTTTATCTAAAATTTTAAGGAAAATATCCAAGATTGTTTGATCCTATTTTAGAGATTTCAGTATATCCTTCTCTAAGAATGGAGGATAATAAGAAGAGATCCCCTTCTAGGAAATATGAGATGTCAAGGAGAAAATACTTGGATAAATACTTTTAGAAAAGATTTTAACATTCATTTGAATCAACTTTTCACCTTAAAGCGAACTAAAATAAAATATAAATCAATAACTATTCATCCCTAGGTCAACTAATTGAGCACTATATTAAGCCAAAAACTAGATACTCCTAAAATTCAATGTAACTTTTAATCTAATTCTCACCTTAAATTGTACTAAAATATATTATATATTAGTTTAAACCTATGTCAGCTAATTGGTATCAGATTAAGTCAAAATTAAATCACACAAAAGCACAGAAGCAAACTCTTCAACTAAACTTTATTTTGCATGCAAAATAAAATTGGCTCATATTTTAAAACATATTAGTGACTTATCTTATCCGTCTCAAAGGCATTGTTATCAAACTCTTTTGCACCAATTATTTGTTACAATGATTAGCTAATCCAGACGAGCCACTTTTCACCCATCCTCACCCAAATCCACAAGAAACGTGAGATAGATACGCAAGAACCCCCCAAATCTCATCACCACCATCTCCCCCGTCCATTCCTGAACCTACGGTTGATATCAAAACCACCACGCCGTCCCCCTTCCCCTCTTTCCCTTGAGTGCTCGCCAGTGCTCGTTGTGCTTCCTTCCAAGTTTCCACCATCATCAACTTCGCCTCTCCTCCAAGTTTATTGCGTTTATAAGCATAATATTCGTGCTGGCTAAATCCAGACTTCGATTCTTCTCTTCCACTTTAATTCCAATCCAAACAAAAATTTATAGGATCGCATGCAATTTTTTTTTTCCTGGCCTCGATCTTAAGAAGAGATGCGCATAGATTTCGGCTTATTTCGAGACTGTAAAAATCAATTCGAAGAGGTAATTATATTACATATTTATTATTTATACGAATTGGACATAATTAATTATAAACGTGCATTAATTTCATGCAAATTACAGGAAGAAGATGTGAAGTTGTTGCACCGATCACGGCTTCGAGCTTCGACCTCACCGAGGAGTATGCGACCGCCTTCCGCACCGAGTCGTACCACGAGTTCTGGGCGCAGGTGTTGGACTACGAGTTGGAACACGGCGCCGCCCTGAAGCTGCCGTCGTCGGCGAGGAGAGGAAAGAGCGTCGGTGGCTTCCTCGCCGAGAACCTCCTCAGCCCCGATCAGACTGCCGTCTCCGAAATCCTCGGCCACCTCAAGCCGGGTTCCCGCCATCTGGAGACGCGCGCCCTCCTCGCCGATTACTACGCGGGGACAGCCGACGCGTCGCTCCTCTTCGGCCTCCTCTTGCAGGAAATCGACCGAACGCGCCGCCGCTTCCGCCCGCTCAAGGCCGCGGTCCGCTCCCTCATCTCCGGGAGCCGCCCTTCGCGCGACGCCCTCCGAGACGTCGGTGATTACGTGAGCAAATCCGGCGACGCCCGCTTCGATCCTTTCGCCGTGTCTCAGAGCAAGTTCCGGTCGGTTCGGGAGGGGTCCGCCAGCCTGCTCGACCGGATCGAGTCCGGCCGGAAGAAGGCGCGAGCGAAGCGGCAGCATCTCCGCCGGATCAAGCGCGCCGCGGCGTCCGTTTGCGTGGTCGTGTTCGTAGCGTCGGCGTCGATCGTCGGAGCCTGCGTGCCTATCCACGCGGTCGTGGCCGCGGCGGCGCTGCCAGCGCTGGTATCGACCGGAGTGGGCCGTCGTTGCAGGTCGGTTCGGCGGATGGACCGTGGGATCGCGCAGTTGGACGCGGCGGCTCGGGGGGCGTATATACTGAACCGGGATTTGGACACAATAAGCAGGTTGGTGGAGCGGTTGCGCGACGAGGCAGAGCACGCGAGGAGGCTGCTACGGCTGTGCGAGTGGGGTGGCGGCGACGAGGAGGAAGGCGGCGGAGGGAGGCGGATGGCGCAGGAGGTGGCGCAGCAAGTGGGGAGGAGCGTGGGGAGCTTTAGCCGACAACTGGATGAGCTGGAAGAGCAATTGTATCTCTGCTTCATGACCATCAACAAGGCCAGGAAATTAGTAATGAAAGAAATTTTGTTTGCTAATTAATGATATCCTGCATTACCGTCCGTCCGCGATGTGCATTTTTTTTTCTTTATTTTTTTTGAGGTGAAAGCTAATTCAAGGAAATAATTTTCCAAATTTCCCACAAGTCACTTCTATACAAGAGGTGGAAGGCAATCAAGTCGTCATCGAAGTCATGGTACAGTGGTAGGACATTAATTTTTCACTCAGATACTCGACATTTGCAAAGGAGCAAAGGTTGATCTTGAAAATCGAGGTTGACTGTCGATCTAGAATTAGGACAACGTCTTGAGTGTTGAGACCCTCTAATGCTCAAGCCACTGAGAGATAGAGATAGAGATAGAGATAGAGATAGAGACAGAGATGGGAATAGCAAATATGTGAAATAATATAGAATCACATACCCTCTCAACGCATTCGAACTCAGGTCGCTCCCACTCGGGCTCGGTCTCGAGCTTGGGCAGATGTTTTGTCCCCACAACCCACTCGGGCTCAAGCTCGAGCTTGGGCAACCGACCCATTCAATCTCGAGATCAACTTATTGACGTAGTCATGTCCTACTAACCTAGCACAGGCAATCTCAAGATTGACTATTAAGTTGCAAGCGTTAGCAAATTCATGCGGGAAGAAACCCACCCGGATGAAATGAAGACATGGCTAGTCTTTGTGGATGGATCCTTGAATATTGAAGGAAGCACAGTTGGAGTGGTGTTGATTTCCCCAAAGGGTACGAGATAAAGCTAGTTGTTCAACTCTATTTTAAAACCTCCAACAATGAAGTAGAATATAAAACTTTACTAATATAGCTTCATACGACAAAGAATGTGGGAACCACATTGGTCTTAGTTCACTTGGACTAATAATTGGTGGCTCAGCAGGTGAATCAATCCTTTAAGATCAGAGGTGTTTGAAAGGGCCAAAGAATTATTTTTAGAGGTGGTGTTGAAGCAAGTGTCGAGGGAGAAGAATCGTCATGTAGATGAGTTAACCCAAATGACTAGCTCTTTGGGAGATTGGACGATGAGCATGAGCATATCTTAAGTCGAGTTGTTCTCTTAGACTGAACTGTGATAGGAACAAGAAGAGATAGACTAGAGGGCAGAGTTCCTGACATACTTTCAAAGGGGAAACTTACTATTGACCCTATTCGGGTTCAGCAATTGCACCATAAGGTCGCTCATTTTCTGATGTTGGAAGGGATTCTTTATGTTGGTGCAATTGACCCGTGGTTAAGGTTAACCCAACTCAAATTGACTTGAGTTGGATTTTGATATTTAATCAATATGTTAGTTGATTGAATAAGAGTCAAGTAGATCAAGATTAACCTGATATTTGACAAGAAATAGAAAGTTCAAGTGAGTTATGATTGACAAGACACTTGGTAATCGGAAGTCTAACTGGGAATTGATAAGTGAGAAGTCCAAGTGAGTCATGGGTGATCGAAATTTAACGGTCGGAAGTCTAATACGAAGTTAACATGAGACAGAAAGTCCAAATGGGTCACGGTTAATCAGACACTTGGTGATTAAAAGTCCAATAGGGAGTAGACAAGAGGAAAGTCCAAGTGGCTTATGAAGGACTAGACACTTGGCATAAGATGCAAAGTCTAAGTCATTACCGTTGACCAAATATTTGGTGTGAGATAGATGAAGACCAAGTGGAATACGAAGTTAACATGAAACGGAAAGTCCAAGTGGGTCATGAAGGATTAGACACTTGACATAAGATGCGAAGTCTAAGTCATTACGGTTGAGCAAATATTTGGTGTGAGATGGATGAAGACCAAGTGGAATACGAAGTTAACATGAGACGGAAAGTCCAAGTGGGTCACGGTTGATCAGACGCTTGGTGATTAAAAGTCCAACAAGGAGTAGACAAGAGGAAAATCCAAATTGGTCATGGAGGACTAGACACTTGGCATAAGATGCGAAGTTTAAGTTGGTCAAGATTGACCAAATATTTGGTGTGAGATGGATGAAGACCAAGTGGAAAATATAAGATCAAACACTTGGCATGTAGATAAAAGCTTTAACAGGTTAAGAATGACTGGATGTTAGACAAGTATGAAAAGTCTGAATAGATCATGGAGATTGGATGTTAGGTGAGTGAGAAACAGGTAATGAAGGATTAGATGTTAGGTGAGTGTGGAAATCCAAATAGATCAAGGAAGATTGGATGTTTGACATGAGCAAAGGAAGTCTTGAAGGTCAAGGGTGATCGGATGCTAGGCGCACGATGACACAACCGTTTAGGATTGTTCAAATGCTGGGAAATGAAAATACCGATAGATCAAGGTGGATCGAATGTTGGGCAAAGGAAAGTCCTGTTATGTTAAGGTTAAAGTTAATTGGATAATAGCCAAGACGAGAATTTGGCCTAAAAATGGCTAAAATAGGACTAGCAATCGATTGCTAGGCAGTAACAATAAATTGAAAAATCCTAAATGTCAAATCAAGGTTAGGAGGTTCGAGGTGAACGAAAATGGATTCGGGGTGCTCAGGGGACTTGGGGTGCTCAAGTGCTTGGTCATGCACGAGAGTTGCTAATGTTGGTTTCTCGGTTATGCGCATGGGAATCCTCTCCATGTCCTCGGATTAAAATTTTATTAATTAAAACAAATTCGGATGAAGATGAATTACCCAAGCAACCGTTTCATCATCGTACTAATCAACTTGAGTGACCGCTTGAATAAAATTGTTGTTCAAGCAATCTAATTCGCCTAGTCAATTAGCGGCGGAATAGATGATGAATAGATCGTCGGCTTTTGTGTCTATCTTCGGGGTCTATGATAATAAATAACATAGAACACAAACAAGATGCAAGAAAAATATAAACAAGAAATTATACCTCTTGTTTACCTCACGATCTTCTATCGTATGTCCTACCCTCTTCTTGGACGTCGTATGAGCGACGATCTTTCAAGAAATGAAGTCACCAAGAGCACCTTCTTCTTCAACAAGTTTGGTCGAAACCCTAAAGGTGGAGACCTCCTTGTGCCGGTAACCACCACTCCGTCTTCTCTTTGTTGGCGCCGACCAAAGAGAAGGAGAAAGCTTCTCCTTTGCTTGGCCTAGCCGCACGCCCAAGGAGGGAGAAGGAAGGAAGAGAAGAAGAAGAAGAAGAAGTAGAAGAAGAAAGAAAAGTCTTTCTTCCTCCCACAAAACCTAGTCGCAACCCACACCTATTCTCCTTGTCGTCGGCGCCAAAAGAATGATCCTCCTTGCCGCCGACCGGTCCTTCTCCTTCTTTGTTGTGCACGCCCATGGGAGGAAGAAGAAAGGACGAGAAAAAGAAGAAGAATTATCTTCTTCAACCTCCACGCCGTGAGCTCTCCTTCCTTCATCGTCGGCGCCACAACAAACCCTAGGAGAGAGACTTAGGGTTAATTGGTATGCCTTGGTCTCATGACTCATGAGGTATATATAGGCTACAATAGGGACCATGAGGAGGAGTTGGGTCTTGGCCTCCTAATGGATCAAAGCCCGATCCATGATAATCAAATCCACTAAAAGATTATCATTGAACTACCTCACCAACCCCCATAATTAAATATGGGCTCCACCATATTATGTGTACAAATTCTCCCCGTGTTTAAGATATCGCATTCCATTAATTAATTAAATTATTGACAATTTAATTAATTAATATCTAACTCCTTTAGTAGTACCACTCAACTTTACCATCATGTCAGACCAAGTCCACCTACAGGATTTAACATGATGAGCTTTATGAGCTCCTCAAGGGGACATCATCACCCTAATGCATTAGGACACGGTTTCCTTCTATAATTAACGACACACCATATAAATAATATTATTTTCTAATTTACCGGGTCTATCAATTTAACAAATAAATCTCGCCCATTGGTACATCAAAGAAATAGATATTAAGTACATGTGCCCGTTATTATATCGGGATTAAGAGCATGTACACCATAATATCTGAGGTCTGATTCAATTATATAGTCAGTATAAATTAAACCACCTCTATATCAGTCCTGCTCAATACACATAAAGTGTACTAGTGTAATTCTATGATCAAGATAGACTAATACCAAATTACACTACAATCATGCCAATGGTTTGTCTAAAACCATCTTGGTTGTGTGCCTCTACTTATACTCTACAAGGGACTGATAACATGATTTTTTGTGTGGCGCCACACACCATGTTATCTACAATGTAAAGTATCAGACAATATGCACATATATAATAAATATAAAATGCAAATAATGATCATGTGATTCTCATTCCAAAATGTAGATGTCCATACAAAAGCTAGGCTTTTAGTATACATCCTAACAATCTTCCACTTATACTAAAAGACTATGATGCCATTAAACTGCCATACATCTGACTTCCATTCCCTCCACATGCCTATCAAAAACTCTCGCCGAAAGGGCCTTAGTGAAAGGATCCACTAGGTTGTCCTCTGATACAATCTTGGCGACAACAACTTTTCCTCACTTTACGATCTCTCATATCAGGTGGTACTTGCGCTCTATGTGTTTACTTGCCTTATGGGCTCATGGTTCCTTCGAGTTTGCAACTGTACCACTATTATCACAATAAATTTTGATAGCTCCGGGCAAACCAAGAATCACATCCAAGTCCATCAAGAAGTTCCTAAGCCATACAACTTCCTTGGCCGCCTCAGAGGCTGCCACATACTCAACTTCCATGGTGGAGTCCACCACGCATTTCTGCTTGACACTCCTCCTTACTATGGCTCCACCTCCCAAAGTAAACACATACCCTAGGTAGACTTACTTTTATCCCTATCTGATTGGAAGTCAGAATCTGTGTAACCCACAGGGAGTAATTAATTTGCCTGGTAAACTAATATATAATCCCTAGTCCTTTTCAGGTACTTCAATATATGCTTTACCGCAGTATAATGTACCTATCTTGGATTACTCTGATATCTACTAACCATGCCCACGGCAAAACAGATATCAGGTCTCGTACACAACATAGCATACATGAGGCTTCCTACAGTCGAAGCATAGGGAACCACCTTCATCTCCTCTATCTCCTTTGATGTTTTAGGACACATCTTCTTAGATAGAGGTACTCCATGCCTAAAAGATAGAAAACATTTCTTGGAGTTCTGCATGCTAAAATGAGCTACGACAGTGTCTATGTATGAAGATTGAGATAAGCATAACATCCTTTTCTTACAATCCCTTATAACATTGATCTCAAGGATGTGCCCTGCTTCTCCTAAGTTCATATCAAACTGTTTGGACAACCATACCTTTACGTCTGATAACACTTTGACATTGTTACCAATGAGAAAAATGTCATCTACGTATAGTACAAGAAATACCACTACGTTTCTGCCACATCTCTTGTATACACAAGACTCATCCGGGCTTTGAATAAATCCATAAGACTGGATCACCTCATCAAACCGGATGTTTCAAGATCATGAAGCTTGCTTCAATCAATAAATGGACCGATTAAGCTTACACACAAGATGCTCTTTGCCATTCGCAATGAATCCCTCTGGTTGCTTCATATAGATATTTTCCTTAAGACTTCCATTAAGGAAAGCTATTTTGACATCCATCTGCCAAACCTCATAATCCATATGAGTGGCTATAGATAAGAGAATCCGAATAGACTTAAGCATGGCTACCGACGAAAATGTCTACTCATAATCGATACCCTCTTTCTGAGTATACCCTTTCACAACAAGCCTTATTTTGAAGGTTTCCACCTTCCCGTCTGATCCTCTCTTTCTTTTGTAGATCCACTTGCATCCAATGACTTTTACACCATTGAATGGTTCTACTAGCTCTTAGACCTAATTAGAATCCATAGATTCCAGCTCAGAATTCATTGCCTTTTGCCAAGATATCACATCTTTATCTTGGAGTGCCTCGTCATAGGTCTAGGGGTCAGGTTCATGTGCACCAGGGACCAAGTCCGAAGACTCTCCCAAGAACATGAATCTATCGGGTTGTCTAACAACACTCCCACTACGACGAGAAACTATCTGTGTATCCTCAGTGACACGCGGTGCAGTCACTTGTGGTATGTCCTCCTGTACTATTGGTATTGAAGTTGGAACTTCCCCTCTCATCTCCTCAAGAACAATATTACGCATGGGCTTGTGGTTCATCACATAGTCCTCCTCTAAGAATCGGGCATTCGTGCTAACAATCACCCTCTGATCTTTAGGTCTATAGAATAAACCACCTTTCGTTCCCCTAGGATAGCCTACGAACAAGCGTACTTCTGTACGAGATTCCAACTTATCAGCATCTCCCTTCAGCACATGTGCTGGACTATCCCAAATCCGAATATGTCTCAGACTAGGCTTTCGCCCAGTCCACAATTCAGTGGGAGTAGAGAGTATTGATTTAGATGGTACCAAGTTCAAAATATACACTATCATTTCTAAAGCATACCCCCGGAACGAATCCGGTAACTCAGAATAACTCATCATCGATCTAACCATCTCCATAAGAGTCCTATTCCTTCGCTTCGTCACACCGTTCTGCTGGGGTGTACCAGGTGCGGACAACTGGGATTGAATCCCAGCCTCTGATAAGTAACTTCTAAACTCTCCCAAGAGGTACTCACCACCACGATTAGATAGTAATGTCTTGATACTTTTACCTTGACGTTTCTTCACATCAGCCTTGAATTCTTTGAACCTGTCAAAGCATTCAGACTTACGGCGCATCAAGTAAATGTATCCATACCTTGAATAATCGTCTATAAAAGAAACGAAATATTCAAAGCTACCTCTAGCTTGGATAGATATAGGACCACACAAATCAGAATAAACCAACTCTAACACATCTTTGGCTCTATATCCCTCGGCCTTGAAAGGTCTCTTGGCCATTTTACCTTCCAAGCAAGATTCACAGGTTGGAAAATCTTCCACCACTAATGAACCCAAAGGTCTATCAGCTATTAACCTTTGAATTCTACTCAAGTTAATGTAACCAAGTTTTAGATGTCAAAGATATGTTTGGTTTATTTTTGAAGGTTCTTTTCTCTTATTATGATTAGACGATGAGTTATTGATCTCTATTTGCATCGTAGGAGTTTTTGGTTCAAGAGTGTATAAATTGTCAATCAACGCACCAGAACAGATAATCTCTCTATTCCTTTTTATAACAACTCTGTCATTAAAAGAAATAGAATATAAATAATTTAGAAACTGAAATAAGATTCTTTTTAAATTAAGGTACATAAAGATAATTTCTTAAAACCAAAGTTTTATTTCTATCAAACGATAAAATTGTTGGTGCAGGCAGCACCTAAGTCGAACCTGGGTTTTGATAATGACAAAGGGTTAAAAAGATAAGATATTATGTTGATCTAACATGTTCACTAAGTGTACAGGAAAGAAGCCCTAGGTACACTAGGCACGAAGTCCTGGTCGAGGACTGGGCATGAAGCCCTAGCAAGGAGCTGGGCACCGAAGACCTGCTCGGAAGGTGGGCACGAAGTCTTGGTCGAGGACTGGGCACGAAGCCTTGGCAAGGAGCTGGGCACCGAAGACCTGCTCGGAAGGTGGGCACGAAGACCTGGTCAGGTGCATCGGGCAAAAGTCCAACCGAAGGAGCCGGTTGGCAAAAGGTACAATCTCTTGAGAGGAGTTGGTGAGGAAGCGTTCCCCGTCGAGGGAACAGTAGGCGTCGACTCGACTTAGGGTTCCATTTAGGAGACCCGAAGTCAGAACCAAGACAGCTAAGGCTGTATAAACCTAACATTTCTTGCCTTGTTTGTTGTGGAACTAACCTTGGATGCAGGGACCAAAGGAACGTGTTTCTGCAGCACAGAATGCCCCAAAGGAGAGGGGCAGCAGTTGGGCTAGGCACCCGGGAGGTCCTAGGCGTCCAAGGTCAAAGACAAACGAGCAGTTGAGCAAGAATCGCTTCGGAAGCACACTGGGACAGGCACCCTCAAGCTCCCGGGCGCCCTCATGGTCCCGGGCGCCCCGGATGCCTTGGGCGCCCTGGGTCCAAGCCAATCAAGCAATCGAAGCGAATTCAGCCGAGAAGCCAGCAGACCAAGTCAACCGGGGCGTCCCCAGTGTCCCGGGTGCCCCCGTCAGCTCCGAGCCCGATTCTGCAGGGATAAGCGCTGACCGAGCTTCGGATGAGAGTTCTCGGATCCGAAGTCACGTGTCAGGCACCCCCAGGAGTGCTATAAAAGGGGCTCGACCCCTAAGGCTTCAGAATCAATTTTTTCCAACGCCTCTACGCTCTTCGACTCAAGCGCTCTGCTCTGAAAACCTCCAATCTCGAGATTCAAGCGCCGACGACGACCCTCTGCTCCGAAGCATGATCTACACCGGGCGTCGGTAACGAAGAGTTTAATTTTAGTTACTGCACTACAACTGTAACATCTTCTGTAAACATTTGCGCACATATAGAATTGCCCGCAGTAAACGGTCAAGGACCGTGGGCCTTGGAGTAGGAGCCGACCGCGACTCCGAACCAAGTAAAAGTGCTTGAGTTCTTGTGCTGTGTTTATTTAAATTTCCACTGTGTATTCTCTTTTCAAATCCGAAACGCTTTCACGATATTCACCCCCTCTATCGTGTTTTCTCAATCCAACAAGTGGTATCCGAGCGGGGAAGCTCAAATTTGGTGCAAGTTTTTCGGATTTTTTTTCGAATTTTTTAATTTGTTTTTTCGATCGAACTTTTGTCAATAATCGAGGTTGGTGCAACACCACTCGATAATTTCTTTTAATATCTTATTCCCGCACTGCTAATCCAAGACCAAGTCTTGGGATAGTTTTTTTTTGTCATTATTTCAGTAATTACTAAATGGCCATGCAAGAAGGGTTCAGTACAGCCAGACCACCACTTTTCAGTAGGGAGGATTTCTCCTACTGGAAGAGTCGGATGGAAGTCCACTTGAAAACTCAGGTGGACATGTGGATAATAATCCAATCTGGACTAGAAATCCCTAAGAACGCTGAAGGAGTGTCACAATCATACACCGAATGGGATACAACACTGAAAAGAAAAATCGAGGCCGATGCTAAAGCAACTCAACACTCCAATGCGGCTTAACCAAAGAAGAGTTGAACCGGGTGGGACCATTCAACAGTGCAAAGGAACTCTGGGGTAAGCTAATTGAGATGCACGAAGGAACCTCCGACACCCGAATCAGCAAGAGGGACCTACTACTAAACAAGCTGTACATAATCAAGATGAACGACAGAGAATCTACAACCCAGCTCCACGCCAGAATTCAGGAGCTGATGAACGGTCTACACACAATCGGTCACAAGGTAGAAAACTGTGACCTAATCAGGTATACCCTTAACGCTTTCCCAAGAAACACTTTGTGGGCATCTATGGTAGATGCGTACAAAGTTTCAAGGGATTTGTCTAAAATTACATTAGATGAGTTGTTTTCTGAACTTGAATTACATAAGCAGACTAACTGCACACTGGCTGAGAAAGGCATTGCTTTTATTGCAGGTAAAACTGGATAGATAACCAAGAAGAAGTCTCAACCTGCACCCGAGTCTAATTCAGACTCAGACTTAGAAGACAGCGAAGGAGATCGACCCATGCTGGTCCGGCTTGCCCGGAACTACTACAAGTAATTGAAGAATCAGTCCAACAGAAGAAAAGTCAGCCGAAAGAAGGAAGATCCGGCTGAACCAACAAAGAACAAATCAAGTGTGACCTGTTTCGAATGCAACAAGAAGGGACATTTCAATTCGGAATGCCCTAATCTGAAAGAAGCCAAGAAGACAAGAAGAAAGAAGGCTCTTCAAGCAACGTGGGACGAGTCTTCCTCCGAAGAAGAAGAAGAGGCCCCACAGTCGAACCTGCTCACCCTGACTGCTTCGGAAGAAATCAAGACCGAGTCAGAATCGGAACCGGATGATGGCAAACTCACATTTTCAGAGGACGACGAAATCACTGTAAGTGGATTTTCTAGAATTCAATTAACTGAATTAATTGCTTACCTTTCTCGCGACTTGGCGAAAGCCAAAATTTGAGTTGAATCCCTACAACAAGAAGTAAAATTCCTGAAAGAGGGAGCTGACTCTAGATCCTTAACTGAGAAGGTTCAAGAAGGAACCTCTACTCAAGTTGAAAAATTGAGGAAGAGAAATCCTCCTTGAAAACTCAAGTCAAGGACCTTAGAGCAGCATTAGAACGATTCACTTCTGGTTCCAAGGGTCTTGACATGATCCTTGGAAAGTAGAAGTCAGTTCTAAATCGGTCCGGGTTAGGCTATCGAACCAAGGCGAGACAAAGGTCATACTATGTTGTACTGAATCAGTCTAGACCTAAAGTTCAAGCATGGGTACCCAAACTTTGCCTGAACAATCAAACTGGATCAAATCAGTATTGGATCCCTAAGGACAAGATTCACATCTTGCCGAACCATTATCGTGGCTTTAGTCCAGGGGGAGCCAAATTAAAAATAATTTTCATAGTTAAATGAACTTCTTTTCTTGTTTAAATTGCATGATTGCTTGTCTATTTATTTTCTGCAATTTACCATTTTTAGACTTAGGAATGGTTAGATTAAGGACTAAACCGATTAACCGAAATTTGAACGACATAGTATTGGGTGGCGGTGACATGATAGTACGTTAGGGAAACCTCTTCAAATAAGGTCAAGTATACACTACTTGGTCTCATTAGACTGGTGGAACTAGCCAAAGCTACCGATCCAAGACTCAAACTAGTTAGACCAGAATTTTTCAAAAAGTAACTTTGAAAATGAAATTTCATTAAAAGGCTTTGTCAAGGAAAGGGTTGATGATCCAATAAGGCTACGGCCAAAGAAGGCCTAGTACCTCGCCAAGACCTGGAAGCCAATTTTTGAAATTCAAATTCAAATTATTCTTTGTCAAATTCGAATCTAACACAAATTTTCAGTTAATTGTAGATTCAAACACTCTTTTTCAAAATAAATTCAAAACCAAGTGTTTTCAAAATTAATTTAACTTTTTCAAAATAAATCATGATTTTTCAAAATAATTCTGTCACATAAGGCAAACGTGATTGACAACTCTAGAACGGGTGAGATGGTAAAATTTAACTTAACTAAAATTCATTTGATCCCTGTACTGTTGTTTAGTACAAACATTAAATCGTGTAGTTTAGAACGGAGTTGACCTGATTATTGCTTGATTAATCCAGTTAATACTAGTCAAACCATGGTCAAAATAGTCAAACCATGGTCAAAATAGTAAACCATGGTCAAAAGTCAAACTGGTCAACAATACATCAAAAATTGTCAATTCCTACACAGCCCGGGCGCCCGTCACCCCTCGGGCGCCACCCCCTTCTCTTTCACTTCGATCAAGACAGAAAGCTGTCTAAGTCAAGCGCCCGGGCCCTCACGGGCGCCCCCAAGGGCGCCCCCAAGGACACGGTCAAAACTTCAAAAGTTGCATGTGTCAGTTTTTGATCTGACTTCGGGCGCCCGGACCCTCACGAGCGCCCCCATCAAACACCAAGTCACGGCAAAAACTGCTACCCTCTGACCCGGGCGCCCAGGAACTCCCGGGCGTCCGAGCTAAAACCTCTACATAAACCACCCGAAACCCTCTCATTTTTCCACACCCAAAATACTTCTCATCTCTAACTCTTCTCCTTCCAAGGCGACTGAATATCCCTCTCGTTCCCTCGACCACTTCACCACAATCATGCCTCCCCGGATGGCGACTCGGTATCATTTTTTTACTTAGAATTAATTTCCTTACCATCTTTTCTTTTAAACGCATGTTTATTATTTTAGAAAACACCGTGCAAATCAACCAAACCCCGGGACAGAACCTAGCCCTGACCCTAGGTTCCCAACCTTGGAGCTTTGCAATAAATTTGCTAGGACAACGTATAATCCTATAAAAATGAGTTACCTAAATAGGCAATTTTTCACTCAATCTTGTCCGTTGGCCATGAATGTTATCAACTTTTACCAACTAGACAACCTTGTATTCTGCACTCATCCCATTAACACAATCTTATGTGCAGAATTCTACAACAACATAGTTAGTTAGAATGACCAAGGGATGCCCTTGACAATAACACCTTCGTTGCTCAACAGATTTTTTGGACTACGACTCTCTCTGTCCACCTTCTGCTGTTATCCTCCTAGAGATCCTCCGTTTGATGCTCCCTACTCTCACATTGTCCTAGACACTATATACTCCTACTTTTATAGGGATGCTAGAAACCCTTTGGCTAGACGATTTCAGTCTGTTGATCTTCAGGTCCAGGACTACGTTCTTTGTAGAGTTCTAGTCCGCTGCATTCTACCTTTATCCACTAGGGACGTCGCGACCATGCGACCATTCCACACCTTCATACTGTACGCATTGATCCATCACCTAGATATCGACATTGGACTCCACATGTTCCACACGATTCTATATGCGTCCAGTGTTACCACTCAGGGCGGGTACGCACCCCTTACTGCCACATCATCACCTCCATTCTTCATCATCACGGTCGTAACATCACCGATGGAGAGATGACCGCGATGACTGAATTTGATGAAATAGGTTTTAGGAACTTTTCCCTAGCGGGCATAGAGGTCTCGGGTACCGGGGTTTTATCATGGAGACGTCAGCGAGCTGGACCCCAGATCGACTCTGATGAGGAGATAGAGGTCGATGTCGCAGATCTGGCGGCCGAGATTCGAGAACAGATAGACGAGCCTCCACCTCCGACGACTACCGAGATGCTAGCTCTACTTCGGACAGAGGTACATAGTCTGAGAGAGGAAGTAGAAGCTAATCACGCAGAGTATATGGATGCCCGCAGAGCCGATCGAGAGACTACACGGTATCATGAAATGATGTCGCTATTTCGATCCTGGCAGCCCAGCTCATCTGATCATCCCGGTCCTTCCTCCTAGTTCAGATTGACATTGTACGATTGACTGGTTGACTATCCCTACTCAGTAGGGTTGACTTGTATTTGACTGTGGTGTGACTATGCTGGTCCTCACTTTGACCAGTTGACGTATCTAGTTGACTAGTTTCTTTATTATTTGATCTTTATCAGTGGTTATGTTTGGTAGAATAGGTTTACTCTACTTCTGTTTTGATAAAACTGTTTCATTACTTATCAGTTTCTACTTAACTCGAAGAACTTTTTTTTGTATTTTTAAAAACCAATTTTTCGACTTAGTTTTTTCTAAAAAAAAATTACCCCCTTCAAAACTAGGGCTTTTTCGCAAATGGACTTAGCTATGGCCCTAATCCTAGAACTGCATGCACCTATAGATCTAGAAGCCAGCATCTCACAAGCACCTTAGGGTACTTTTGATTGATAACCTAGAATGGGTTGAGATGCTTAAGTCTTTGCCTTGATTCAAGATGCTTAAGTCTATGCATCTACAGTAATTGGGGCACTAAATACCAATAAACAGTAATCAAGTTAAGTGTCAAGCTTTGCAAATCTAACTTGAACAGAACACTTAACTTGACTAACCCTAGCGAAAGCTACTGTTCATAATAGTTAGTATATAGCTAATTGGGTTAGACAGGACCCAAAAGAGAAAATTAGAATTGATTTGGTCCAGTTTATATCTTGAATTGGTTCAGTACAGCATCTTACTTCTTTTGCTATATTGTTTTTTTTTTATTTATGGTAAAGGGGGAGAGATTAGAAAGGAGAGAAGGTTTAATTTAAATTTTTTAAAAACTTTATTTATCTCCTTTTTCAAAAGTAAAATCCCTTAAGTCAATTGCACAAAATTATTTCTAAGTACTTGACTTAAGCTATTTTCAAAATTTCTCTAAGTACTTAATTTAAATTTCACTAATAGAAAATTTTCTAAGTTTAATTTCAAAATTTTTCTTGAAAACTTTCTAAAGTGCTTGGGAAAATTTTTCACAACTCAAAATATGGTAGAAATTCTTTATGTATTAAAATTTCAGTTTTTCTAAGTACTAAAAACTTCAGAAGAAGTTTAGAAAAATTTCCAAAAGTGTGAAAACGAAGTATTGACTTGAAAATTTTCTAGGTATAAATTCTCTAAGTGCAAATTTTCCATGTGCCCAACTCAAAAATTATTTTTGGAAAATAATTTCTAACTTACATTGTTTCCCAACCCAAAATTTTTTTTGGAACATATTCTCTTTTTTGGAAAAGATTCTAAGTGTTGAAAAATAATTTCCCTTGTAGACTTAAAAAGTTTTTTCAAAACCCCGCGAACCTTTGAAAAATCTAGGGGGAGATTCCTTCTAGGGGGAGGAAATGAAATTGGAATTTTACCTGCTCTTTGGTTAAACTTAACTTTTTGAACCAGGTTGCCATAAATCAAAAAGGAGGAGATTGTTGGTGCAGGTAGCACCCAAGTCGAACCTGGGTTTTGATAATGACAAAGGGTTCAAAAGTTAAGATATTATGTTGGTCTAACATGTTCACTAAGTGTACAGGAAAGAAGCCCTAGGTACACTAGGCATGAAGTCCTGGTTGAGGACTGGGCACGAAGCCTTGGCAAGGAGCTGGGCACCGAAGGCCTGCTCGGAAGGTGGGCACGAAGTCCTGGTCGAGGACTGGGCACGAATCCCTAGCAAGGAGCTGGGCACCGAAGACCTGCTCGGAAGGTGGGCACGAAGACCTGGTCAAGTGCATCGGGCAAAAGTCCAACCGGAGGAGCCGGTTGGTGTAACGCTCGCCCTTATATCTACCCTAAAGGTGGGGTTACGGGTCCATACATTCATATCATTTATCATGTTAAGCATGTATATCTAGTAGAAACAATTACAATGCAAGAAGAGTAGTAAGCATGCTTGTTGAGGACTAATTTACCAAGCAAGGTTTCGGATATCAACATGCATTTACAACATAATAGGAAGATCATTTAACTTCATAATTTACTGATCTAAACAAGGTTTGAGCAAGATAGAGCATGGCATGATCTAAAACATAACCTACTGCAAGTGATCCAATTAAACAGCTAAGCATAACATTGAAGGAGAGGAAAACAAGGCATTAGCCAAGGGGCATGGGTCCCGGCACCTATGGGCAGCCGGCCCTCCTCTCAACCCAATCCTCATTTCAAGCATCAATAAATACACTATAACATGGAATCTCAAGTAGGAATGTAGCATGAGTTATCTAGCCTTAGACAAATGCATAAGAAGCATTCATAAGCAACAGGAAATAGGAACTCTATAGCATTTCACTTAGCATGCATACAACAAAAATTAGACATCTAATGATAGTGTCTTCCTCTATATAAAGTTCACATGTATCAGTTAAATTCTAAACTCAACCAAGCATAGAGTTATCTAACATGACATAGGTTCCATATCTCTAACTTGACCAACAGTAGAGTAGTTATAGTCATCACACAATCAGAGTATAGTAATACAACTTGTAATCCTTTAGTGGAAGCAATTTAGATTCTAGACAAAAATGGTAGATAAGAATCCTTCTTTCTTTCCCGAACCATCACCACACACATCCTTTAGCTTTCCCTCTGCCTCTTCCTTTAGTTCAAGTATTTCTTACCGCTATCTGTAACATAAGAAAAACAACATGAAACTAGTAAGCAAAACATGCTTAGTAAGAATCCGGCTTACTCGCAAAAATCCATTTCGATACATCATATCATGTACACAGTAATCAGGATAGAATTATAAGCATCATAAGCATCACATCAAATATTTCTAAGTGCTTTACAGAACAAGATCATCACATAATGAGAAAATGCTTTTCAAAAGGTTCCATAAAGGTAAGTACTTAAAAATATAGTATCATCTAGGTCCCAGTTGTAGTACCACATCAAGCGCGTTCCCTAATGAGTTGGGGTAGCGAGCCACCAATCCAATTAGGGCAGGACCCTTCCGTCCTACCAATGCCATGACCTTTAGTTAACATGTACATTGGATTTTGTTTAACGACCCCCTTCCGAGTCGGGTACACAACTTTCAAAGTAAAGTATCTTAACATGTAATTACATATATATGTATATGCTTAAAGGTACTCCTAATAACATCTTAAAGGGACACACCACTCATCAAGGGTGCTCATGATCCCCTAGGGACACACCACACATTTAGGGGTGCTCTTGATCCCAATTTCCGTAGAGTATCCTTTTTCAAGCATATTATCAAACACATCATGTTCATGTCATAAGGGTGCCCCATGGGCTATAAGGCATGCTTTTATACCTAACAAGATGGATCACATAAATTATACACACATCATATAAGTGGTAGCATGCTTCATGGTTTCATTAAGTACTTCCCAACCCTAGAACCATGGTTGGCCGAAAGTCAAGGGTAGGGGATTCTTTTGGTTTTTCAATCAAGCATTCATTCATGCATTTCTACAAACACCTCAAGTGCACTTCATGTTAACAATTGAAACATGGTTTATACCTCAAAGTGGGGTTAGCTTCCACTAACCCTAAATTACAAGAGGTGGCCGAAACTTGTAGGATGGCTAGGCTAGGTTTTTGACATCCAAATTTTCACACAACATTCACACAAACACTTTATCTACACTACTAATCATGGGAACATAATAGGATAGCAAGCAACCCAAAAGCCCTAGCCTTTCTCCTCTTAGCCGAAAGTTGTAGGGTGGCTAACCCTACTTTTTGTTATCACAACATGATGGGAAGTCATCATACATATGTACCCTAAGTTCCTAGGGGTCTCCTCATGCAACAAGAATTAACCAAGACCCAAAGCTTGGTGGTGGCCGAATGGTTACAAGGGAAGAAGGTTCCCTTTTTCAAAAACAACAACAAGAAGAACATACAAATCAAACAATAGCGATTACACTGCAGGCGAGAGGACACTTACATCCTTGCACTGGAATTTCACCTTCTCTTTAAACCGTAGGGTACCCTAGACTTGGAGGGCAAGTGAAAATCTTTTTTGCTAGAACTTCTCTAAACTCTTTGGCCCTAATAGAGGGCAAGATCTTGGAGGGTCTTCTTCCTTCCAAATTCCCTAGGGTTAGAACCCTAGGGTGTGTTTTTCGAAAATGCAAGGAGAGGGGAAGAGGAGTTTCGGTGGGAGTGAGTGAGGAAGAAGAAGAGGAAGTTACTCTAACTTCTCATTCCCTTATTTATACTTTTCTCATGAAGAGACATGTCTCTTCGCTTCCCTCGATTCAACAAGAATGTTTCTTATTCTCTCTACAAGAAACATTGTTTGGTTCATTGGTTATGACATGGTGAGTGCAACTAGGAGGTTCAAGGTTCAATCCTTGCTTCCTCCTTTCTACCTCTTTTTTTTATCACAATTTGCACTAATCCATATCAAAGCCCATTAAGCCAAATTCATCATGATATTTCCTAATAATTTTTCCTGAATTCATAACATTATTTACATAATATTTTTATAATAATTTCCCATGAATCCAAAATATTATTCACATAATATTTCATAATGAATTCACAATATTATTCACATAATATTTCATAATGAATTCACAATATTATTCATGGTGAAATTTTGGGGTGTTACAATCCTACACATCTTATAAAAAGTTCGTCCCGAACTTTAAACAATTCCCAGGTACTCAAATCGTAAAATTGGGGTGTTACAGTTGGCAAAAGGTACAATCTCCTCAGAGGAGTAGGTGAGGACGCGTTCCCCGTCGAGGGAACAGTAGGCGTCGGCTCGACCTAGGGTTCCATTTGGGAGATCCGAAGTCAGAATGAAGACAACTAAGGCTGTATAAACCTAACATTTCTTGCCTTGTTTGTTGTGGACCTAACCTTGGATGCAGGGACCAAAGGAACATGTTTCTGCAGCTCAGAACGCCCCAAAGGAGAGGGGCAGCAGCTGGGCTATGCGCCCTAGAGGTCTCGGGCGCCCAAGGTCAAAGCCAAACGAGCAGTTGAGCAAGAATCGCTTCGGAAGCACATTGGGCTAGGCGCCCTCAAGCTCCCGGGCACCCTCATTGTCCCGGGTGCCCCGGATGCCTCGGGCGCCCTGGGTCCAAGCCAATCAAGCAATCGAAGCGAATTCAGCCGAGAAGCCAGCAGACCAAGTCAATCGGGGTGCCCCCAGTGTCTCGGGCGCCCCCATCAGCTCCGAGCCCGATTCTGGAGGGATAAGTGCTGACCGAGCTTCGGATGAGAGTTCTCGGATCCGAAGGCACGTGTAACGCCCGCTACTTACGTGAGCGACGCGTTACTTTTTTTTTCTTTCTTTAGTACATTATTGAATATAAAGCGTAAATATAGCAACGGAAAGAATACTAAATCATGAACATATGCAATTGGGTAAAGTTCTTTCTAACTAAACTACTTTAAGCATGTGAATCATAGCATAGCATATTTAATAAGAGAGTATATAGTTCTACATTAAGCATGTATATCATAAAGAACTTCAACCCCAACAAGTAGTAAGCGTAAACATAAAAACTAACACATGGAGTTTATAAGTAGCAACATTAAGTCCATGAGAAATAAGTCCATATGTAAGAGTAAAGACAACAGTAGGATCGTTCTGCCAAGTCACTGCCACACACACACATGCCCTCCTGCTGCTTCCCCTTCTTTAGAAACCTTTAGTTTGATCTGCATCATAAGAAGGTAGACTATAAGCATAAAATGCTTAGTAAGCTCCTAGCTTACTCACAAAATCCGTACATCACATATAAGTAGAAATCTACATCATTTGACTTAAACATATAACATGAATAAATACGTAAAGCATCTAAAGCACATAAGCATAAACACTTAAAACATGAATATATGTGTCGTTATTAAGGACATATTGTTGGGACCGGGTGCATGTTGACATGGATGTGGGTTCGTAATTTTAAAATTAATTACGTGCAGCGAAAGGTTTAGCATAAATAATTTCCCAAATTATTTAACCACACATCTAAGCATGCAACCTTATATTGTGTAGACATGATCATACATTTAAAATTTTGCAGAAAGTAAACTAATTTACTTGTTACCTCACGTAACTCGAAGGAAGGGACGAGATCCAACCGTAAGCGTCCCTTAGAAGCTCCGCCTCTATTCGCGTCCACGCCGAGTTTTCTTCGGGATGACTTCACAAAGCCACGAGTTTCGTACCGACAAGAACTACTAGATTCTCCAAAGGCACGACAAGAATACCAAGAGAGAGATGGGAAGACTAACCACCAAACGAAGAACGAAATCAAGATTCCGGGGAGGAAGGAGTTGTGCCCGCTTCTTCTTCTTCTCACGGAAGCTGCTTGGTGGATGAAGCTCACGACAACAAAGGGGTCCTTTAGGGCCGGTGACACTAGAGGAGGGAGAGGGAGAGAATGAGAGAGAGAGAGGGCTTATTCCTAGATCTCTTAGATTGATTTCCAAGCCTTGCCTTGGTTCCTTTATATAGTAGCCTTTCAATCGCCAAGTCTCCTTTTATGGAATAAATTTTTATAAGAAATTTATCATATAAATTTTTCTATGATTTATTCCATCATGCCAAGTTTTTATCATAAATTAATTTATGATAAAAGCAACAATGTCTCCCTTTTTTTCTTATGGAAAGAAATTTTTTATATAAATTTCTTTATATAAATTTCATTATCATGGTAAATCAATCCATTATTAATTTTATAAAATAAAATAAACCAATCCATGGTTCATTTTAATTTCCATGAAAAATAAACCAAACCTTGGTTTATTATAAAATTTATATCATCCATAATTTTATAAAACAAACCACACTTGGTTAATTTTATAAATTAAACCAAACAATTTGGTTCTCCCCTTTTGATGTGGCCGGCCAAACAAAGAGGGTGGGGAACCTCTTTGGCCGGCCAAACCCAAGCCAAGACCATATGAATTAAACTCATTTAATTCGTCCAATAAGTCTTCAAAAGACTTAACCATTTTATGCTTTCGATGCGTCTCTAAAAAATTTAGATTCGACTTATCTCTCTTGATCGGAAAATCCAATTTTCAACTCGTTTTAAATCCCTCGGATTACTCTTAGTGCTGTGACTAAATAGACATTCGATTTATGTTGGCCGTCTATAATCAACCAATTATAGAACGATCATAAGTGGCATCTAGTAGTACATCATGACCCCCAATTAATCGAAAGATTAACGGTTGACCTCAGAAATAATTCTGAAACCCTTTAGCAGCTATAATGAGTAGTGCCCCATTCCCTTCACCATCTTATACCCACTTGGTTCAGGACACGGTCTATGTGTGTCAGTCCTCACTAGGCTGACTACGTCACACCTAGCCCAAGCAATATTTTTCTCGTCCTACGGATTCTAGTTACTCTCATGTATCTGAGAGATTCATACTCTGAACATGTGATGCTTTGGCCAGAGGCTTCGAGTAACAATCTGACGATAGGCCTTGGGTATACATCTCCTCGCAAGGAGTGGTGAATCCTTTGTAGGCTATTCAAACATCTTCGGGCACTTTGGCTTATACCCAACCATCCTGGGTCCACACCTCCTTAGAGATGCTTGCTTAAGATGTCAAAGTATAAGTCTCCATGACCAAGATGACTTGAACACCGCAAGTCAAAGGAACATCGCACTTAAGCTGCAGTAAGAACTTCATTGACATATCTATATGTAGATTACCATATGAAGTTTTACAGCCAGTCACTCCAATGAACTAGTTCCCTTAACTAGCATTCATGTTTATCTCCGGACATCCCAATGTCTCCAGCCAGTGAGAATCAACTGATTAGAGAATAACCCATGCTAGTCTCAACAGAATTGATAGTGTCTGTATTTATCAATTCATCGACTAGGGACAATTTCAATACTTCACAATTTCACATGTAGAGATAATCACTAGTTGTGAATTCATCACAAATTCTCTCATGCTATGAATTGTATTGCGGACATTCAGTAAATGAGTTTAAGATCTCATCAAAAACACAAACATGTATACTCAAATAGAGAATATTCATTTATTAAAATAAATGATTACAATCATAAGGCGGTTGCCTTAGGACACTTCTCTCACAATACTAACAAACTCCCACTTGGCCTAATGCCAATCGCTGCGGTATCCAATACCACAGGCTCTAACATGACCCTCAAACTTGCTTTGAGGCAAGGCCTTAGTTAAAGGATCCGCTAAATTCCTTTCAGTGGGAATTTTCTCAATTTGTATATCATTCCTACTTATAATCTCTCTGATCAGATGATAGCGGCGAAGCACATGTTTGGATCACTGATGAGACCTTGGTTCCTTTGCTTGTGCAATAGCTCCATTGTTGTCGCAGTAAACCTGTTAGTGATATGAGAGAAGTGTCCTAAGGATATCGCCTTATGATTGTAAACATTTATTTTAATAAATGAAAATTCACTATTTGAGTATACATGTTTGTGTATTTGATTGGAATCTTAAACTCATCTACTGAATGTCCGCAATACAATTCACAGCATAAGAGAATTTGTGATGAGATCACAACTAGTGATTATCTCTACATGTGCAATTGTGAAGTATTGAAAATATCCCTAGTCGATGAATTGATAAAACGGACACTATCAATTCTGTTGAGACTAGCATGGGTTATTCTCTAATCAGCTAATTCTCACTAGCTGGTGACATTGGGATGTCCGGAGATAAACATGGATGCTAGTTAAGGGAACTAGTTCATTGGAGTGACTAGCTGTAAAACTTCATATGGTAATCTATATAGATATGTCAGTGAAGTTCTTACTGCAGCTTAAGTGCGATGTTCCTTTAACTTGCGGTGTTCAAGTCATCTTGGTCATAGAGACTTATACTTTAACATCTTAAGCAAGCATCTCCAAGGAGGTGTGGACCCAGGATGATTGGGTATAAGCCGAAGTGCTCGAAGATGTTTGAACAACCTACAAAGGATTCACCACTCCTTGCGAGGAGATGTATACCCAGGCCTATCGTCGGATTGTTACTCAAAGCCTCTGCCAGAGCATGTCATGTTTAGAGTATGAGTCTCTTAAATACATGAGAATAATTAGAAATCCAAAGGACGAGAAAGACACTACTTGGGCTAGGTGTGACGTAGTCAGTCTAGTGGGGACTGACACAAACAGACCATGTCCTGAACCAAGTGGGTATAAGATGGTGAAGGGAATGAGGCACGATTCATTAGAGCTGCTGAAGGGTTTCAGAATCACTTCTGAGGTCAACCGTTGATCTTTCGATTAATTGGGGGTCATGATGTACTACTAGGTGCCACTCATGATCGTTCTATAATTGGTTGATTATAGATTGCCAACATAAATCGAAAGCCTATTTAGTCACACGCACTACGAGTAATCCGAGGGATTTAAAACGAGTTGAAAATTGGATTTTCCGATCAAGAGAAATAAGTCGAATCTGAGTTAATCAGAGGCGCAACGGAAGCTAAAAATGGCTATGTCTTTTGAAGGCTTATTGGGCGAATTAAATGAGTTTAATTCACGATGGGTTCGGCTCGGTTTGGCCGGCCAAAGAGGGTGCCAACCCTCTTTGGTTTGGCCGGCCACCACTTGGGGAGAAACCATTTTATTTGGTTTAATTAATAAAATAAATCTAGCGCGATTTGTTTTATAAATTATGGATAAATAAATTTGTATAAAAAAATTTATATAAAGAAATTTATAGAAATTTAATCTTTTTTATGGAAATTAAAATGATCCATGGAATGGTTTATTTTAATTCTATAAAATCAATTATGAATTGATTTTACCATAATAAAGAAAATTTATAAATTTCTTGTAAAATTTATTCCATAATAAAAGGAGAGATGTATTTGTTTTATTATAAAGTTAGTTATAATAAAACTTGGCTTAAACGGAATAATTCATAAGAAAATTTATAGGATAAATTTCTTATTAAAATTCCGTTAAGAGGGAGACTTGGCAAGGGAGAGGATACTATATAATGGAACCAAAGGCAAGCCTTGAATTCCTAATTAAGTGATCAAGAGATTAATTCTCTTCCTCTCTCTCTTAATCTCTCCCTCTCCTTCTCCTTTCCTCCTAGGGCCGGCGCCCCCCTTTGCTCACCCTAGGGCCGGCGTCCACCCACCTAGGGCCGGCGCATCACCCTCCCAATCCAAGGGATTACCGTGAGTTGTCATCACCAAGAAGGAGCCAATGAAGAAGAAGAAGAAGCGGATCGTGTCTCCTTCCTTCCCGGAATTTAGATTCCGTTTCTTGGTGGTTAGTTTCCTTTCTTCTCTCTTGATCTTCTAGTTGTGCCTTTAGAGAATCTAGTAGTTCTCGTCGGCACAAAACTCGTGACTTTGCGAAGTCATCCCGAAGAGAACTCGGCGTGGACGCGAATAGAGGCGAAGCTTCCAAGGGACGCTACGGTTGGATCTCGTCCCTTTCTTCGAGTTACGCGAGGTACAAAGTAAATTATTTTACTTTTCTGCAAAGTTTTAATTTATGATCATGTCCACACATCATAAGGTTGCATGCTAGATACGTGGTTAAAATAATTTGAGAAATTATTTTATGCTAATTCTTCCGCTGCACGTAAAAATTTAAAATTTTACGAACCCGTATCCTTGTCAACATGCACCCGGTCCCAACAAAACCGGCACTGCTTCATCAATGGTTGGAACCACACCAAGTTCTGAGACAAACTTCTTGATCCAGACTGCTTCCTTTGCTGCTTCCAAAGCTGCAATATATTCCGCTTCCGTGGTAAAATCCGCTACGGTGTCTTGTTTGGAACTTTTCAAACTTATTGCACCTCCATTCAAGATAAATACGTATCCAGACTGAGATTTGGAGTTATCCTTATCTGTCTAGAAACTGGCATCTGTATACCCACGTATTACCATATCACCTTCTCCATATATTAGGAACACATCCTTAGTTCTTCTTAAGTACTTAAGGATTGTCTTGACAGCCGCCCAATGATCCATTCCTGGATCAGACTGGTATTTGCTTGTGACGCTCAGACCATACGATACATCGGGCCTAGTACATAACATAGCATACATGATAGATCCTATCGCAGATGTATAAGGAATCTTATTCATGCAAATCCTCTCGTCTTCTGTGCGCGGACACATATACTTTGAAAGGTTGATCCCATGCCTGATGGGAAGGTAACCTTTCTTGGATTCCGACATGCTAAACCTTTTTAGCACTCGGTCTATATATGTAGACTACGAAAGACCAAGCAACCGTTTTGATCTATCTCTATAGATTCTAATCCCAAGGATATAGGTTGCTTCTCCCAGGTCTTTCATGGAGAAAATTTTGGACAACCAAATTTTAACCGACTGTAAGACTGATATATCGTTTCCTATAAGTAATATGTCATCGACATATAATACTAGGAATACGACCGCACTCCCACTAACCTTCTTGTACACACAAGGTTCGTCAGGATTTTGTGAGAAATCAAACTCTTTGATTGTCTCATCAAAACGGATGTTCCAGCTCCTGGATGCTTGCTTCAGTCCATATATGGATCGTCGAAGCTTGCATATTTTGGTTTTATCAACCGATGTGAATGTTAGTGAGAGCCCTAGAGCCAATCATATGATGATTACTTTTTGGACTCATTGTATCATATTCTTGTATATATATTTCTTATATATAAAGGCATTTCTTATGGTTATTGTACTTATGTGTTTTGGTGCCAAATAACTTAGTATAATAACGTCCTTGAGTAGAAGGTTCTTATCTATATCAATCGATTAGTTGAATCGATAGTGAGATGATATAGAGAACACTACTCTTAATTATTCCTAGTCAAGTATTAATATTCAAGGACAATGTTAATGCATAGAGACTAGCATGTAGGTCAACATGATGACTTGATCTCACAAGTCATGGATATGAGATATCAAGTTGACACATGGGTATACATTAGAGAATGTATACTGAATGACCCGCCATGAGAAAGTATCATGGATCGTTATATGAGTGTCATATACTTTCTCATGTGACTATTAGTATGACTATAGTCCTAGACCTGAAGTTACCATAGTTCCCTACATAAGGAGTTACGTACTTTGGCTTCGTCAAACGTCACCCGTAACTGGGTGGACTATAAAGGCGATTACTGGGTTTGTAACAAATTATGCGGAGGGATGTGAGTAACGTAGATGGGATCTATCCCTCTTATATGACGGGAGTGATATCTTCGTTCTTGATAGAGTAAGACCACTAAGTGCATGGCCATGCCCAAATAAGGCAATATTAGATATTGAGCTTATTTGATTATAGTGAGTCTACTTGGAGATCAAGACATATAGATTGATTTGAGGATGACACGGTCTATGCCTCATGAAAGATCAATCTAGATATCGAGGATAGAAGGACGTTGTCACATATTGTGATGGTCACAATTATTAGTCACAATGGTGATGTTGGATCTCGACATTCTTGTAACTTGGGGAGCAATGATGTGTTGCTAGATACCTCTCATTGCTTATGTCCTTAAATAGGTTTAAGGGCATTGCCAACGTTACAAGAACCTATAGGGTCACACACATAGAGCAATAGATGGAGAATAAGTCCATATGATGGACCGAGAGTAATGAAGTCAAAGTTTGACTTTGGCTAAATATGGAAAGTCCATAAAAGGCAAGTTTGACTTGACTCAAATTAGACAACTTGAGTTGGACTCGAGTTTGATCCAAGTGTTGGATGAATCTAATCATGAGAGAGTAATGAAGTCAAAGTTTGACTTTGGCTAAATATGGAAAGTCCATAAGAGGCAAGTTTGACTTGACTCAAGCCACATCACCTTGACTTGACCAAGTGATGACTTGGCATCATCATCAAGGCTAAGTAACCTCCCCATTTGAATTTTGAATTCAAATAGGGGGTTACCAAAGGTGGTGGCCGGCCACTTAATGGCCAATAATGGCCATTAAATGACCGACCACTAAAAACACACAAAAGGAGTTTTTTTGTGGGGGTGTCATTTATTCTTCTCCTCACTTGGTCTTGTTTTGGTTTTGCTCTCCCTCTCCTTTCATCTTGCCGAGACCCCAAGTAGTGCTAGCACACTTTTGGGCTCTCCTCTCCACTCTCTTTCTTGTGTGGATACTTCTAGAGGGTTGCTACTTTGCATCCTTGAGATCCGACACCAACCGAGGAGCGAGCGGGAATTGCGGGGCACGCATCGAAGGTAGTTTTTCTCTTCTCTAATAGATCTAGGTTGTAGATCGGTTTTGAAGCATGTAAAAGAGCACTCGTAAATTTTTGAAATGGTTTTCTTCGCTCGGATCCTTTCTATTGGGGCTTTCGGGGTTTCTGCGACGCGAAAAAGCGGTTTTCGCGGCCCGAAAAACCCTACAGTGGTATCAGAGACACGAGCGAAGCTTGTGCTCGTTTTGGTTTTTATTTTTTTGTATTAGATACAAAATTTAGATAATTTTATGCTTCTGTAATTTTTCTAAATTTTAGGATTTTTGAGTATTTTTCCTCGTAGAGGCAAAGCGACGAGTGCGAAGCACTTGTAGACTTTGCCACCGAGAAAAACTTCTCCGAAACGGCAAGTTTCGCCCAAATGGATTTTGAGACAGTGGGTAAAGGCACTGTATAATCGCAAGAAGACACTCGTGAAAGTTATTTCACGAGTAGGGGCGCTGCCCCTAACCCCACAAGGGGCCTTGTCTCGCGATTACGCCCGAAACCCGCTTACCGAGACCGCCGCGGAGTTGTGACTCGAAAAATTCTAAAAATCAGTAGAAAAATTATATAAAAACTATAAAATTACATAATTTTGAATTATGTACAGTAGTGTGATGGTCATGGCCCAAAACTCAATTTTTAATAAGATTAAAATTGTGTTGTAATTCATAATACGACCTGCGCGCCGTTTTTGTACATGTGCGTGTTGTATTGTGTTTGCGACCTGCGTGTCGGCTTTTAATATTTTATTTCTATTGTATTTCATATTTAGACTCGAATGTAACTCGAGTATAAAAATTTGTAATGTACAAAAGTGAAGACGATGGAAATTCCGGAGAACTTGGACTCGGGAGAACTAGCCGACAACACCAAGACGGTCAAGAGGAAGCGCTTGGAGAAGCCGCTTGACCTAGGTTGACCATCGGATCCTCTCATTGGCTTGAGAGGGTCTTAGTAGGGCCATGACCAAGTCACTTATGTTTATTTTTATTATTGCTATGCTTGTGATGTATATGATGCATGATAATGTAGAATAGTAAAAATAAACTTAAGTGTATGAGATGCACAAGTAATGTGGGAACCACATTTTGATCTGCACTTAATACACATTTAGGATTAAATTAGATTTCATAAATGCCTAGATGTGATGCACATCCTCGATTAGATTAGATCTAAAATCGAATCAACTCGTAAACGCCTACCGGGTCCTGATACCCATCACTACCTCGATCATATGCGCTTGTCGATTCTGCCAAAGCAGAGCAACGCATTTAATCTTGGTAGGATGCGGAGGGACAACCTTGGTCCCGCCTATCACGGCTCGGGTTAGATCGAGCTCAATCAGATTGAGTAACTAGTTAACTCAATTGGATCGAGTAAAGCTATAGGCGTATTCCAATAGTTGGAAAGGGTAGGACAAAATCACCGTTTTAAATAGTCTTGAGCGATTTAGCCAAAGCTAACTCAAGATTATTCGTAAACGTTAAATCTTGATCCTATAAACAAGAGTTGCATAGAGATGTAATTGATAAATTAGTTATCTACCGATCATACTAAGTCTTGGGCGATTTAGCCAAAGCTAACTCAAGGCATAGTATGATGTGGATCTTGTCCCACATAAATTATAGTAAATTGGTACGAATCTAGTAGTGTGGTTTGACCACTCCAATGACTTGATTCCACCAAAATTCCTATAATTTAGTGGGAGCATCATTTAATTAAAGGCCTAATTAGATGATTACTAGAATATGATATTTATTCTCTGCATTTATCTGTTGTAGATTGCCATGTCTTCAAACGCGAATACTCTCTCTCTGTGATCTGTCCTTGAGAAGGACAAGCTCACTGGAGCTAATTTCCTGGACTGGTACAGGAACTTGAGGATAGTCCTCAAACAGGAACGTAAGCTGTACGTTCTAGAGCAAGCAGTTCCTGAAGCACCACCACCCTCAGCCATCCGTAGCATTAGAGATGCTCATCAGAAGCATCAAGACGACGCGTTAGACGTGTCGTGCCTAATGCTATGCTACATGTCCTCTGAGCTTCAGAAGCAACACGAGAACATGAATGCTTACGATATGATTGGCCACCTCAAGCAATTATATCAAGGGCAGGCAAGGCATGAGCGGTTCGAAGTAACTCAGGCCCTCTTTTCATGCAAGATGAAAGAGGGAACCCCAGTAGGAACTCACGTACTCAAGATGATTTGGTACGTCGAGAACCTCGATAGACTAGGGTTTCCCTTGGGCCAAGAGCTGGCTACCGACCTGATTCTGCAATCGTTGCCGCTAGGTTACCGTCAATTCGTCATGAATTACAACATGAACGAATTAGACAAACCACTTCCCGAGATACTCAACATGTTAAGAACTGCTGAGCCTAATCTCACCAAGA